>CM051003.1:30393270-30585770 GCA_027704905.1 Muraenolepis orangiensis
AAACGCCTCACACCTTAGTGACGTATTGGAACCTGTGTAAGTGGTTTAGAACCTTGCACCACTAAAACGCCTCACACCTTAGTGACGTATTGGAACCTCTGTGAGTGGTTTAGAACCTTGCACCACTAAAACGCCTCACACCTTAGTGACGTATTGGAACCTCTGTGAGTGGTTTAGAACCTTGCACCACTAAAACGCCTCACACCTTAGTGATGTATTGGAACCTCTGTGAGTGGTTTAGAACCTTGCACCACTATAAAACGCCTCACAACATAAGCGACATATGGCGAGTGCTACACAGGCACGCCACAGGACACCGACGTAGTAATTGAGTTGAGTTGCGGTTCCAGGGAAGTGTTCGGCTGCAGCACTGGACGTCTTGGCCAACGTGTTTCGTGACGAGCTGCTGCCCCACCTGCTGCCGCTTCTCAAAGGGCTGCTCTTCCACCCAGACTGGGTGGTGAAGGAGTCAGGCATCCTTGTGCTGGGGGCCATCGCTGAGGGTGAGACATTTTACCTGAAGGCATATCCACCTATTGTTATCATTTCTGAGCTAAAAGGTTTTTCAACCTACATATAATACGTCCTGCGTACCTGTGATACTTGGGTCCATTGATGGTGTGTATGTTGTCGCATTGTTGAAACACACACACACACACTCACTCACAAGGACTACCTGATTCAAGGACAGTTTATTATCCACAGGCAGTGCGCCTACTGAACTGCTAGGAGCGCTGCCATTTTCATAACATTGTCATTAATATTTACACTAAATATTACACGATCCTACTTGTGCTGGACTTTCTGGACTCATTACAGATACTGCACTGTATCAATGCTGCTGCTGGCACTTTTAAATGCTTTTAAATGCTTATTGCACAATTCAACACATCCGTATTTTCCGGACTATAAGTCACACCCAAGTTTAAGTCGCTCTTATATAAAAATGTGTCGTAACGGTGACACAAGTGCACCGTTGATAGTAGGGATGCTCCGATTGATCGGCCACAGATCATTATCAGCTGTATTAACTGTAAACCGATCGATCTGAGCTCTCAAAAACGGCTGATCAGAAGACAAAAAAAAATACCGGCAGCACTGCCGAAAGCTACCGCCGTAATTTGAACACGGTCAGAAAAAAAACATGTCGCAGGACCAGCCAGACGGCTAAATAAAGCTAGACTCATAGTCCGGAAAATATGGTATATATCATCCATCAGTCACTTTAGTGTTGTTTTTATTGTGTATAGTATAGTGTTGAATAGTACATAGTATAGCATATGGTGTTAAAATAGTAGGAAATTCATACTGGGGGAGGGAATTCCATTCCATTGTAATTGTTGCATATGGCAAATAAAAAATCATGAATTGAACACACACACCCTTGTTTTTCTTAAGATCAGCCAATGTTTTGCAGGCTGCATGCAGGGCATGGTGCCCTACCTGCCCGAGCTCATGCCCCACCTCATCCAGTGTCTGTGTGACAAGAAGGCCCTGGTGCGCTCCATCGCCTGCTGGACCCTCAGCCGCTACGCCCACTGGGTGGTCTCCCAGCCCCCCGATGCCCACCTCAAGCCCCTGATGACGGAGCTGCTGAAACGCATCCTGGACGGCAACAAGAGGGTTCAGGAGGCTGCGTGCAGGTGAGGGTTGGATAGTGGGGGACCTCAATACCATATTCGCATGGTGTTTTGAGTGGTTTCACCTAGGGCTGAGCCATAAAACTATCTAGACAATTATCGCTGTAAAGTTTTTTTTTTTTTTATAGTTATGGTTTCCTCTACCTATCAAGGTGCAACATGAGCAGCTAATCACACAGCAGAAATAGGCTTGTAGTACTGCCTGGGTGCAGCTCAGAAATATCACGCACTTGGGCTTCCGGTTTGGTGATGGACGGTGAACCACGCTGCTGAGTAGCTCCGCGAAGGAATGACTAACTTTATGATTTAAATACAGTAAAATTCCAGCTATTTTCATTTTTCAGCCTAACAAAACAAACATTATATTATCTATCACCAGTATAGCCTAGCCTAGCATATTTTACGTTTCAATTGAGAATGTCTGGACCAAGTGTACGTGTGAAGGCTACCAAAAAGGCCCACGAGGCCGCGGAAAACCCTGGCGCACTACCTGGCACCCCCGCCGGCTCCAACCAGCTAACTCTGAGTGCCTTTAATGACGGAATGGCTCAAATGAAAACGGATATCTGTGGAAAGATGGACAGTGTCGTCGACAGCCTTCGAGCTGAGATCGCCCTAGTCCGTGAGGGAGCCCAGGAATCATTGAACAACCTACAGGCCACCTCTACAGCACACGAGGCGCGATTGGTGGAGGTGGAAAAATGCGCTGCTTTCTGTGACAACACAGCCACCGAACTACTCACCAAGTTCGACAAATTGAAATGTGAAGTCACTGACCTGCAAAACAAATGCGATGATTTGGAGGGCCGACAGAGGAGAAACAACATCCGAGTGCTGGGGGTGCCGGAGGGAGTCGAGGGTCCGCATCCGACCGAATATATGGCGGACCTCTTGGGAGACTTGCTGCAGCTCGTCGACAAGCCTGTCTTGGACCGAGCTCACAGGTCTTCGAGAGCTAAACCAAGGGCCGGAGAGCCACCGCGTCCGTTTGTGATCCGCGTCCACCACTTCCAGACCAAGGAGTTAATCCTCCGCAAGTCACGGGCTGCTGGTGACTCAAGTTTCCAGGTGGGAATAGGATTTCCATTTTTCCGGATCTGGCCGCGGCTGTCGCGAAAAAACGTGCAGAGTTCTGGAAGGCTAAGCAAATGCTCCGGTCGGTCCCTGGTGTCAAGTTTGGGCTCCTCTTCCCCGCGCGTCTGAGGGTTACGCTGCCCGATGGGAAAGAGCCAGTGGCGAAGCGTGTCTATCACAACTGGACCTTCTGTAGACCAGGGGTTCCCCAACTTTTCAGCCCGCGACCCCCAACATAACAGACCCCCCCCACTATCACCGGAGGGACTGGAACATTAAAAACGTGTGGACAGAGCTTCACCATCGAGAACATCGTGAAGTCCAAGGGGGGGGGGGGAGGGTAATCGTGATCGCGAAAATTGTGTGTGGCTTTTTTTTCCAGCTGCAAATGATAGTCGTGAATCTGTCGGAATCAGAATTCCTTTATTCGTCACCCTTACATATTAAACGGACTTACATAATACCCCCACTTTGGGAACCCCTGCTGTAGACCACCCCCCCCATTCGAAAATTCAGTTCTAGTCAGACGGACGTCATGGAGGAGTCACTTTATGCCTTATCTCATTTAGGAAGATCAGATTGTCGCAGCCAATTCCCAAGTGTACCATAGTTGGTAAAGCAAAGTCCATGTAGTGAAGTAACAGACCAACACAGACCACCACACACAGGCTATCGGTTAAAGGGACAGTCTAACACGCTTCACGTGAAAAGGCTTAACGTAACTTAAAGTTCCAAAATAGCGATCAATAATCACCAAATGTCTCTGGCATATGTCTTGTCATTAGCACTTTCACCTGTCAAAATGAAAGTGAAAAGGTGAAAGTGCTAATGACAAGACATATGCAAATTTGGTGATTATTGATTGTAACTCTTAGTTACGTTAAGTCTTTTCACGTTAAGCGATGCAAAGAAAGATCAAGTCAAAACTCTCAATTTAAATGCACAACAATGCTTAACAAACTCATGACAGCCATTAACTAAGTGTGTGGAAACAAAATGCAACAACCAGCTCAACGAGACGCAACACTGAGACAAAACCAGCAAAGACAAATGAGTCTCACTCACCAATGATGTTCACTGAAAGACCAAATCCATTCTCCTGTCCTTCTGGATGGTTCGACCATCAGGTCATAAAGATGATCGCTTTTCAGATCCAAAATAAGTTGCCTTTCCAATTCCCTGCCCTCTGGTCGGTCCCAAATAGCAACACTCCCAGCAGTAGAGCCTCTCGTGGCTAGTAGAGCCCGTTAGCCACGGGTATCTTTCCCAGTTGCTAGCCTGAAAATGGCGAACATAGCCTGCTTTAACAACTTGATTCAGCTCAAGATTGTCAGGCGTTGGACGGCCTTTTTTAATAATGTCCATCTTTACATTGAATGGTCGTCTTGAAAATGGTTCCGACAATAAGTCCGCAACGACATCATCTTCGCCTGTTGCCATTTTGACGTAAAATCCTACGTAGAAACAACGTAGCACTACGCTAGATCCACTCTCACTCCAGCCAGTATACCTTCTAGCTCCCTATTGAGCTGTGGGGAAATCTGAAAGAATACGCCCATTGGCTACAAATCACGATATGATTGGTTGATCAAATTGTCAATCCAAACGTACGCTCTCATTCAGTCTGAGGGCCAAAGTCATCGGGAATACTTTGGTTGAAGGATATTCTTCCCAGCAACCCAAAAAAATATCTGATTGGTTGCATTGTTTTTCAACACAAAACCACTCAAATGCGTAGTGCATGGACCGAGAAAGACAAACAAATCAACGTAACTGTAATATAACCGATAACAACACAGATACATTCTCATTTCGTCATTTTATTAAATTGTATTACATTTTATTAAATTGTATTACTTTATTAATACAATTAGATTGTTTTGGTTTCATCTGAGAGTTCCAGGGTCTTCTCTGAATACCTTGAAGGCCCTGACGCTTCACCACTGGAAAGAGCATTACTTCGAGAACCCCACGGAGGCCACTGTCTTTGCTAAACGTCTTGCTCCCGGTCCCGGGAGTGTGTGAGGCTTGATTTCGCGATTGGTCGAGCTGGATATAACGCCACAGTAGTGTGTTGCTTTGCCGACGTGCTCTGAGGAAACACGTATTTTTCTTTTTCTATTTTCCCTCATTCGGTTGTTTGGATACGGAGATATTGAGGTGTGCTGGACTGCTCAAAACTATGGTGATTGGATATATATGGCGAGAGCTTGCAACTTGGACTGGACTTGACGTCGGACCGACGGAGTTTTAACATTTACTTTACTGGTCCTCTTCCTTAATACACACGAGTTTTACAACGAGGACTACAACTACAACGAGTTTTAATGGAAATATACGGGACCACGATCAGCTGGATATTTGGTAACCATACACGTTCAGTGCAAGAGGCAAGTTTGCATTACTGTTAAGCATTTATTGCGCGCTGTGGAGCTATGACGTCATGTTTAGCCTACGGCGGGTTTTTTCTTTTTTTTTATCTTTCAATGTGTTATGGATAATTATTTTGAAAACAACGTCATGCTCCTACTAGTGCTACTTTTCAAAGCGTAATATTTTCTAACCTATGAGCAGGTATTTCGCCCCCTCGGGTAGTGGGATTGAACTGTTTCCCCTCACACAATCTGAGTGTTTCCTATTGCATTGAGGCAGGTTCCGTTTTGTTGTTGTTTTGCTATTATGGCCTGACATATTTTTGTATTAGGTTTGAAACAATTCATAAAGGTTTACTATTTTACTGTTTGCATTATGATTCATATATAGTCACCCGGTTTTGGTGTCGAGTTAGTTATGTAGGGAAGTGTTAGTTTTGGGGATGCTGCTGCCGCCTCTTTTGGGGAGGTGGCTCTGGCGGGGTGGGCGGGGTTTGTTTGCTACGTTCTTTTTGTGTGTATGCGCTGTCCTTTTTTCTTTATATCTTCATGTGTACAGTCAGGTCAGTAATTTTTGAGTTTGGAATGTATATATTGGTCAAGTCAACTCTCAGGATAGGTTTTTACTATTTGGTTTCTCTCCCAATCCATTATGTCCAACCGTAACAGCGGACCAGCACCTAGTGGTGCTTTGAGGGTTACCAGCTGGAATGTTAAGGGATTAAATGCACCTTTAAAACGTAATAAGGTTCTCTCATATCTCAAGGGTTTGGGCACTAGAATTGCGTTCCTCCAGGAGACCCATCTCAAACAAGGGGACCATTTTAGAATTAAAAAGGACTGGGTTGGTCAGTTATATCACTCATTTACGAGCAAATCGCGGGGAGTTGCAATTCTGGTGCACAAATCAGTGCCGTTCTCCGTCTCCAGGGTCATATCAGACCCCCATGGTAATTGTATTATTGTATCTGGGAAGATTAATAACATCTGTCTCACCTTGGTAAATATCTATGGCCCTAATTGGGATGATGAGAATTTTTACAAAAAGCTTCTGTTTTCTATACCGGATCTTGGAACGCACCAGTTAATTTTAGGAGGCGACTTTAATTGTTGTCTTAATCCAGTTCTAGACCGTTCTTCTATCACTCCCTCCACTCTCTCCAAATCTGCCAAGGTCATCCAAGCATTCATGGCCCAATATGCTGTCTCAGACCCATGGCGATTGTTGAATCCTGATGTTAAACAGTATTCTTTCTTTTCCCCTGTCCATCATTCATTCTCACGCATTGATTTCTTTCTGTTAGACCATAGGCTCCTCCCCGATGTTCAACAATGCTCATATGGCCCTATTGTCATCTCTGATCAAGTTTTTAAGAAGAAGGACCGTCAGGTGTGTGTTACAACCGACAGGCGCACCTATCTAACGACTCCTTCTCCTCCCCTCCCCCGTGGTTCTCCACAGTGCGTTCGCCACACTGGAGGAGGAGGCGTGCACAGAGTTGGTGCCATACCTGAGCTTCATCCTGGACACGTTGGTGTTCGCCTTCGGGAAGTACCAGCACAAGAACCTGCTGATCCTCTATGACGCCATCGGAACCCTGGCTGACTCAGTGGGACACCACCTCAACCAGCCTGTAAGACACACACACGCACGCATCCCCCTCGCCACGCCTCAATTCGGCGATTCTGCCCAGCTGTTGTTTGGTGGTGGACACACACACACACACACACACACACACACACACACACACACACACACACACACACACACACACACACACACACACACACACACACACACACACACACACACACACTGTATGTGAGATGTGTAGCCAAATAGTTGTTGGAACCAGAAGGTGTGTGTGTTTGATAGGAGTACATCCAGAAGCTGATGCCTCCGCTGATCGCTAAGTGGAACGAGCTGAAGGACGAGGACAAGGACCTGTTCCCCCTGCTGGAGTGTCTGTCCTCGGTGGCCACGGCGCTGCAGAGCGGCTTCCTGCCCTACTGTGAGCCAGTGTACCAGCGTTGTGTCACACTGGTGCAGAAGACCCTCGCCCAGGCCATGGTCAGATGTCCTTCAACCACCCCTCTCTTTATCCGTCTATCTTTATCCGTCTGTCTCCCACTCGCTCGGGAAACTGGATTTTTATTTTAGAGCGCCCATAAATCATGCTCTATGGTAGTCTCTGATGTAAAAAATGATTGATGAGCATGTCACACTGACTGCCCAATCAAGCTCAGGAAGTGCTCTGCAAAATCGTGTGTGTGTGTGTGGTCATTTGGCGTCAACGTTTGTGTGTTCTCCTGGTCTCAGATGTACAGCCAGCAGCCAGATCAGTACGAGGCCCCCGACAAGGACTTCATGATCGTCGCTCTGGATCTGCTAAGCGGTCTGGCGGAGGGCCTGGGAGGCCACGTGGACACACTGGTTGCCCGCAGCAACATTATGACCCTGCTCTTCCAGTGCATGCAGGTGAGCAGCGGAGGGCACCTGATTGGTTTTGAAATAGGGTCACGCTCTCTTTATCAGTCATTGAATTGACAGCGAACCCGACTCAATATCTACAGCAGGCCCTTATCAAATAAACAATCCCGGTAATGCCTGGTCACGGTTTCCTTTGTCACTGGCTCTCTGGTCACGTTTCCCTGCTCCCCACTTCCAGGATACGATGCCAGAGGTGAGGCAGAGTTCATTCGCTCTCCTGGGAGATCTGACCAAGGCCTGCTTCCTTCATGTCAAACCCTGTATCGGTAAACACACACACACGCCACACCACACCACACCACCAACACCACCACCCAGTTCCTATCCCCTTTGATATGTCTGACTCGTGTGCTCTTCTAGCTGAGTTCATGCCAATCCTCGGCACCAACCTTAACCCAGAGTTCATCTCGGTGTGTAACAACGCCACCTGGGCCATCGGGGAGATCTGCATGCAGATGGGTACGTCCACAACACCGCTGCCACCGCAGCAATGTGTGTACTTGTAGTTAATTTGAATATTGTATTTGATTAACAAAAAAAACAAAACTATTTCCCTCAGATAAATAAAGTCTATCTATCGTCCCCAGTTTATGAGCCCTCTAACTCTTTGTGGGGTCCCTGCGTCTCAGGTGTGGAGATGCAGCCGTACGTAGCGATGGTCCTCAATCAGCTGGTGGAGATCATCAACCGACCCAACACACCCAAGACCCTGCTGGAGAACACTGGTACAGACAGACACACTGACACAGATGGACAGACAGGAAGAGAAGCATGCAATGTTTGCTCGGTAGCGGTTAGTTGCTGATGCAGGCCCGCTAAAGGGTGGAGCTGAGGTGTGACATTACAGTGTGTGACCTTTTAGCTACGCCCCTGACGGAGCTCTTTGTCTCCACAGCCATCACGATTGGCCGGCTTGGCTATGTGTGTCCCCAGGAAGTCGCTCCTTTGCTGCCACAGTTTATTAGGCCGTGGTGAGTCATGCTCTAGCTTTGGCTCTCTGTGGTTTCTTTCTTACTTTTTCTTTCTTTCTACTGCCCCTTGTTCCTCAAATCACCTGATCTTTGTACTGGATACAAAGATGTTGTTAAGAAACGTACACCAGCAGGTGTTCTGCTCTTGACAAGAACCCCATGGATGCTTTTATGTAGCACTTTTATCCAAAGCGCTTTACAAGTCATGCCTCACATTCACCCATTCATACACCGACGGCGGAGTCAGCCATCAAGGAGACAGCTAGCACGTCAGGAGCAGTTAGGGTTAGGGTGTCTTGCTCACCCTATGCTGTGGTGCTCGGAACACTGTCTCGTCTGGTCTCACCTGGTTCACTGCTGCTCTGCAGGTGTACGTCTCTGCGTAACATTCGGGACAACGAGGAGAAGGACTCTGCGTTCCGTGGGATCTGCATGATGATCGGCGTGAACCCAGGAGGGGTGGTGCAGGTATCATCATGCTGTTGTTATCTTATTATTGTTATTATTGTGTTATTGCCATGGTTTTATCTTATTATACCATGTTATTATCTTATCCTATTATGTTATTATATTATCATATTATTATGTTATCATGGTATTATTTTCTAATCCTATTATGTTATCTTGTTATTATCATGTTGTTGTTATCTTATCATTATGTTATTATGGTATTATCTTATTGTATTATGGTTTCATGTTATTATTATCTTATCCTATTTTATCATCTTGTTATAATCGTATTATCATGTATCATGATATTATTATCTTATTGTCTTATTAGCTTGTCTTGTTATCATCTTTGAATGTTATGATCGTGTTATGGTTATCTTATCCATGATGATCAAGTCCTGTATTAAGCCTTTTCTTCATGTAAATGGTCAACTGTATTGTAAGACTTGAACGCGAGGGGAACTCTTTTACTCTCTTTTAATATTTATATATATATTCATTTTTGTTTTAATGTGTTGATCATTTCAAACTGGAATAAATTGACTAGACCCCCCGCTTCTCTGAACCTGTGCAGGACTTCATCTTCTTCTGTGATGCGGTGGCGTCCTGGGTCAACCCCAAGGATGACCTGAGGGACATGTTCTACAAGGTGTGACTCTCTTGTCTGTCGGTCTGTTTGTCTAACTATCTGCTTGGATATTGATGAAGTCAAACCATTGACGGCTGTGTTCTCTAGATCCTGCACGGCTTCAAGGAGCAGGTCGGGGACGACAACTGGCAGCAGTTTTCGGAGCAGTTCCCCCCATTGCTGAAGGAGCGACTGGCGGCCTGCTACGGTGTTTAGAGCCTCCACAACCACCTGGAGGTACTGAGCACCATTCTCCTAACGTTTAGGGGCTGTTACCCCTCCAGCACATGTTTGAGCGCCATCCACTGGATGTGGCGAGTAGTGTTGTGGTAATTTCATTAAATCAAGTCCATCTGATTGACACCCCTGGTCTGGATGGTGTCCTTCCTAGATGTCATTGACTCCCATTGAGAAGACGTACATTGTGTTGTTCGGTGTAGTTATGGAGGTCCGTGGCAACAAGGCCCTGCAAAATGTACACCTCAGTAGTAGCCGTTTATCGACAAGAAGTGGGGATGTACTTTTTCACAATGGTTTTGCATGTTTTTTGTCCTTTCCTTTTTGTTCCAGGTGAGCCACAACGAGGAGGGTGAATGGGAAACTCATCCATCTGTGTATTGCACTGCCCCGATCTGGGGGGGAGAGGTTCTATTGTCCGCTCCCCCTGACGGACGGCCCCCACGCCCTATGTGTTTGTCCATAGAGGGAGGGAGGGCGGGAGGGAGGGAGGGACCGAGGGACACCTCTAGATTCACTAGGCAGGGACCCGACACAGAGAAACCACCACCAACAACAACAACAACCAAACTAACCGGTTAGGGACAGCTAGAGAGAGACGGAGGGAATAGTAGACGGGCTGCAGGGAAAGAAGACGGGTTTAGTAAAGTCGAGGGAAAGAAATGAATATCGGGATACAAAGAGGTCACCTTGTGAAAGGGACTGGGACAAGACTAGATCAACTGACGCATGCAGTCCACTGAGGTGTCATTTAGCGACTCTTATAGACCTAAAACCAGTAGTTTAGGGACAGACCGACAGAGCCTCAGCTGTGTTGACCTCTGGGTGTCATTTAGGGGGGGGGGGGGGGGAAATAGGCTACACCATGAAATACCTTTAATCTGTCCTCTAGTTCACTGTAAGGTATTCTCCTCGCTATCTGCATCCATGTCTCCTATACAGTCATGCTAGCGCTCCGCTCCCCCCTGTCAGACCTGTCAGCTTGGAGCTTTGGATGACTCCTTCCTTCCTCCTGGAGGATTAGGGCTATCCATTGACCCCACTGGAGCATAGGAATCTCTTTATACAACTTCAGAATACACCACCCTTTGGTTTTGTGTGTGTATGTATGTGCATTTGCTGTTCTTTTATATATTCTTACTTTACATTCTGTGTTAACGGTGTGTGATGTTTTTGTTTATTATGGTACAGCGCTAAAACTTGACTCAAGACATCCTTTTGCACCTGTTAACTGTGACCGTGTTTGTGTACACGATATCCATTGGATGCCATATTGATATCGAAAGTGAACAGTGATTGGCGATTTTCATTGCAATCTTTCTAATGTTTTCAAATGGTCCATACATTTTTTTTAATTTACTTTGCTGCTGCTGCTGATTTTTTGCTTCCGTAGTGAACGTAAAATCGCACAATTAACACAAAAGAATATAGGAATTAATGCTATTTTAAGTAACTGTTGTTTTTGCACTTTTTTTTTTTTAACCTCACCCATAAAAGTTGTGTTGACCCTAATGTCTAGTGTTTGTCATACTGTGTTGCTGTGAAATGACGTGTCTTTGACTGGCAGAATTATCCCGATACTTTAATGGCAAATAAAAACAACTTGTGAAACTGCGACTAATCCGCACTTTTACAATGACTGACCTTGCCATATTGCGTGTTTGTGTGTGGGTGTGTGTGTGTGTGTGTGTGTCAATTTCCCTGTGAGAGAAATTGCATGTGTGTAAGTGCATGAGTACCTAATGCCAATGAGCATGTTTTTTTGTTTGAGTTGTGTAGATTGTGTAATCTGCACATTTCTTTGGAGAAGGGCTTCCATTTTGCCCTCTTACTCTGCATGCGCTGTTCTCACAATCAGAATGTGTGTCTCTGCAGATGCAAACTCATTTGGTGTATATTTGATAGTCCTATGATTTGACCCTTTACGCACTGACCAAGCACCTCGGCTAGGACAAAAGCGCTAGAACACTGCCAAAGAGCAACTAGCAAACCGACATTCAATACACTAACCGCTGCTATTTTGTTAGTGCTCCGGGTTGAAGCCACATTCATCAGTAGCCTACATAATGGAGGCTTGGAGGCTTAATTTGAATGTTTTTGTTAAAGCTATAACTCGTCTACAGGGATTTCTACAAAGATATATTTTAATCATTGACCAGGGTAATACTTTGTAGACATTTGGACATGTAACAAATGTGACCTAATTTGACCATGACTGTGATCCTTGGGATGTGATGAGTAAATCAAATGACTATCAAGGCTATCTATAATCCCAATCTGGTTCTGGCAACCTTGTTTTAGACCGTTTATTGGAAGAATATTTAAATTTTCCTTAATTTTTTTTTAACCGTCTTCTTAGTAATGAATTGAGTGATTTGTTAAGCCCGGTGTAGGGGTGTTAAGTGCAGGTCTGTGGGAAGAGAAGGATTGTATTTATTTATTTATTGCGTGATCACTTTTGCCCTTTGGCCAAACAAGGGATACCCTGTGTGGGCTAATCATGCCGGTACGAATGCTAAATGAAAATAAAATTCTTTGGGTGTATTAAACGACATTTTCTTTTGAGTCTATGTACAATGGCTAAATAGTATTGTGGCCGTATAGTTGGATCTATTGAGGTTTGCGACATTTACACAAATAATATTTTAAGCAGTCAACCGTCAAATTAACAGGCTGTTTTCTGATAAGGAGTTCGGTTTTAATGCAATTACTTGAAAAAACTAGTGGGTTGAATTCAAATCACCGGAGCACAGTCACAAAATCCTCCCAATACAACAACCGAGGTAGTCAAAACACATTTCTATATATTATACCACTTTTGTTATGCAATTTTATGCATTTACATTTTTGGCCTACTACCCTCTATTCACTTCACTGTTCACGATCAGTACCACTTGATGCGTGTACTCAAGACCGCCACAAGGGCGGGGCAAATGGGGCGGTCGGACTTCGACGCCAGGCAGGAAATAATTATTTATATTATATCATTTTTTATAAATGTATTAATGTTGATATCTTAGTGAACACACGTCATACTCCTATTTATTAATAGTCACTCACAGACCTAACCTCTAGTATACTGGTAGACTACGCGATGACGTCACAACCGTATAGCAACGCCCACCTTGAAGGCACAACAAGCACGGCTTTCTTCTGCTGCCCGCCAGCTCTTCTGTAGCTTTTTCATTTATGTATTTTCACCAGGTTTAGCCAAAATGCCGGACCGTTGTTGTGCGATCGGATGCACTAACCGACGAGGAGACAAGCCCGGGTTGTGTTTCTTTAGAAACCCGTTCGAGAAAGAAACCCCAGACAGGAGAAGATTGTGGATTTGTGCTGTTAAACGCGCCTCCGTCCCCGGGGAGAGCAAAGAATGGAAACCGTCAAAGTACACATGTAGTGTACATTGAGTCAAAGCTTAGCTAAACACTGAGTATATTGTTTTATTTGTAGTCATATCTTTACGTTATCATTCTGACATGGTTCATGGACCGACGCCACCAACTTCAGTGGCCTTGACAAGTTATGTTAACAGCAGATGTTGGAGGTATAGGATAGGGGGAAGGGATAGAGGTACCAGTCTACATTATATCACAAACGTTACATTATGTTATATTAACCTAGTACTTGTGTTATATTCTAATTATACTAGGGCCACCGCAATATGTGTATATACAATTTTATATGGCATTTTTTCTAAACCTGTTTATTTAGCTTATTTTAAATTTATATATTTTTAAGTATGTATATTTTTAAATTGTTGTTTCTAAGAGTGTAGTGGTGATTGTTAGACAATTTCGTTGTACTTCAATGTACTGTTATTGTACAATGACAATAAAGGCATTCTGATACTGTACAATTAGCAATATATTGTTGTTTCCTTCTTTCGACAAATGTACTTATTATTTAAGGGAACATATTCTCCACAAGATATATGTACACATCTGGCAGGGAAGTCGCTGTTTTTAGTGATTTAAATACTGCGGCGGGTGGTGTATATGGATCGCAAGTGCCCTAAACGTACAGTTTGTTCACATATATTTGTTTTTCTTCTTTCGAGAGGTCATCTCAATAGTCGTGGCTTGAAAACGGATGGGAAATTGACAAGCCTGTGCTGCAGTTCTGAACGGTGTTTGGTCCTCACGACCCTCTAGGTGGCTTTCTTGTCCTGTGGAGTGTGGTGTTGCCGTACCACACAGTGACGCCACTCGTCAGGACGCTCTCTACAGTTCCACCGTAGAAGTTCATCAGCCACCGTGTGCCTATGCTGCTTCTCCCGAGGCACCGCAGGGCATAGAGGCGCTGGTGTGCCTTCTTCAGCATGACCTCCGTGTTGCTCGGTCGTCGGAGAGCTGTAGTCCTAGGAAAGGGAAGCAACTGACGACTTCCGCCGGTGTCCCGTCCAGGCTGATAGTGGTTGCCCCGGTGGCTCATGAAGTCCACGATGAGCTCCTTAGTCTTGCTGACATTCAGTCCAAGGCCGTTGTCCTTGCACCATCACGTCATCCAGACTACCTCATCATCTCCTTATATCGTTATAATCCGGTTGTTGCTGTAAGTGGCTGTACAGTCATGCGTGTACAGAGAGTACAGGGCTTTCCCTTTTTGAAGTAAAGCTTGCAGCATCCTTTGTCTTTGTGGTTATAATGTATGTTTGTACGTGCGTCCTTCATACATACATACATACATACATACATACATACATACATACATACGTACATACATCCTGTACATACATACATACATACATACATACATACATACATACATACATACATACGTACATACATCCTGTACATACATACATCCTGTACATACATACATACATACATACATACATACATACTGTACATACATACATACATACATACATACATACATACATACATACATACTGTACATACATCCTGTACATACATACATACATACATACATCCTGTACATACATACATACATACATACATACATACATACATACATACATACATACATACTGTACATACTGTACATACATACATACATACATACATACATACATACATACATACTGTACATACTGTACATACATACATACATACATACATACATCCTGTACATACATACATACATACATACATACATACGTACATACATCCTGTACATACATACATACATACATACGTACATACATCCTGTACATACATACATACATACATACTGTACATACATACATACTGTACATACTGTACATACATACATACATACATACTGTACATACTGTACATACATACATACATACATACATACTGTACATACATACATACATACATACGTACATACATCCTATACATACATACATACATACATACATACATACATACATACGTACATACATCCTGTACATACATACATACATACATACATACATACATACATACATACATACATACATACATACTGTACATACATACATACATACATACATACACACTGTTTTCTCTCACTCTCTTTCTCTGGATCCTATATACACGTGCTCTCTCTCTCTCTCTCTCTCTCTCTCTCTCTCTCTCTCTCTCTCTCTCTCTCTCTCTCTCTCTCTCTCTCTCTCTCCGGCTATTATACACAGTGCTCTCTCTCTCTCTCTCTCTCTCTCTCTCTCTCCGGCTATTATACACAGTGCTCTCTCTCTCTCTCTCTCTCTCTCTCTCTCTCTCTCTCTCTCTCTCTCTCTCTCTCTCTCTCTCTCTCTCTCTCTCTCTCTCTCTCTCTCACTATGGGAAGGAGATAAGACAACTTTTAACCCGAGCTCACAACATATTGATGAGAACTGAGCTCACAACAGATCGATGAGAACTGAGCTCACAACAGATCGATGAGGCAGATGACAACAGAAAATATGAACGCCGCTTAGGTGTCTTGCGACACCATATCTCTAAGGGAACACCATATCTCTAAGGGAGTTGAGCTTCTCACCCTATCCCTTAGGGAGATAAGCTTCTCACATTTCCTCAGGGAGATGAGCTTCTCACCCTATCCCTAAGAGAGATGAGCTTCTCCCCCTATCCCTAAGGGAGATGAGCTTCTCCCCCTATCCCTAAGAGAGATGGGGGCCCCTAAGCGAGGGTCAAGCAGATGCCCCGAAGTAGCAAAGCAAGGTAGAAGGGCAGGGATGTAGGGTGTTTCTATATAGCTTTATTAAAGGGCGGTTCCCGCCCACGCATGCCCACAACATCCGGGTCTTACATGCAACATTTAAGAACACCCCTAGATGTCCCTGTAACACAGGCTACTAACATATGCCTATATGTAACATCTCCCTTCCTTTAGCTGCCCGCAAATAATGACATGCTTGCATCTTGGTTAACAATCAACTTGGTTAACAATCAACTTAACATTAAACATTCAACTTAACATTAAATAACACAATTAAATAACATAATAACATTATTCATTTATTTTTCATTATTATAATATATATATATACATATATATATATATATACATATATATATATATATATATATATATATATATATATATATATATATATATATATATATATATACATATATATATATATATATACATATATATATATATATATATATATATATATATATATATATATATATATAGTAGTCTGAGTCAAAGTGACTTTTTCCTTTTCTCGTTAAAGTCACAAGTCGTTGTAGTAGACACCATGGCCTGCCGTGGCAGAACCCCCTGGCGTCATGCCAAGCATTGGTGCCCTTGGCGTGTGAGGTGTGCCAGGATGTTCCTCGCCGCCCGTCTTCCCCTAACCTGAGACAATCCGTGTCCCGGCCGAGGCTGTCACTCCAGTGACATGAGCTTGATCAGGACTGCTCCGTTCAGGCTGTAGCATGTCCGAATGTTGTGCCTGAGCTGAGTGCTCCGCAACACGCATATCCACTCGGTTGCGTCTGTAAAGTGTGCCATCCACATCCATCACGAACAAGCGAGGAGCGATTCCCTGGAGGCATTGGCCCAGACGCCACCGCCCTGTGCGATCACCAGGCAGAGGCCTCATTCTTATGTGATCTCCCACATTCAGCTCTGGAAGGTCTCTGGCAGCCGTGTCGCAGAATGATTTTGCTATCCGCCGTTTCCACCGCAGCTTCTCTGCCACTCCATCCACCACACGCGGTAGAAGCAGGCTGTCCGCGACCGGCAGTCAAGTTTTGAGCCTGCGTGCGATTAAGCGTTGGGCCGGGCTGCTGTCCAACCCCTCTGTGGGTGTGTTGCGCTAGTGAAGGATGGCCAACCATGTATCAGTGCCATCCAATTTTGCCTGCTTGCAGAGTGATTTCACGATCGTAACGGCTGACTCCGCCTTGCCCTTTAATTTAGGATGTCGGGGTGAGGATTTGACATGGGCAAACCCTCAGCTTGCTGCAAACCTCCTGAACCGCTCGCAAGCAAACTGTGGGCCGTTATCTGAGATCACTCTGTCTGGCTGTCCATAACGCGCAAACTGAGCTTTGCAGCACATGATGTGCGTGTCAGCAGATTTCCCAGAAATCCGAGTACTGGTCTACAATGATGCATAATCTTTGCCAGCATATCAGTAAGCGTCCATGCTTACTGCTTGCCATGGGCATACTGGTATGTCATGTGACATCATAGATTCCTTTTGCATGCAGAGCAGTTTGCCACAAAGTCCTTTATCTCCGCTCTCATGTTTGGCTAGAAAAGCCTATCCCTGGCCCGCCTGTAACATGCCTCCCCCAATGTGGCTAGCGTGTATGCATTTGAGCAGTTCAGATCTCATTGTTTTCGGTATGACGACACACTGTCTCCTGTACAACACCCCGTCTTGAACACTCATCTCTGAAGGGCCAGTATTCCTGCACTGTCCTCTTTAAAGTATGGCCAGCCACTGAGGATCACAGACGACAGCTCCTGGAGCACATCATCTGTCTCTGTGTGCTGCACAATCTGGCAAAATCTGAAGGCTGTAAAATCCAGGTGCTGTGCCTGGTCCAGCTGTGAATACTTTAGCTCAGTCTGCGTCAGTGGACCTCATTTTCCTAATTCTTCTGTTCAAGGTTATCAAATGGAAGAGGTTGGGTTTCTCTGGTACTGTCTCTTACCAACTTCGGCTGCCGGAGTATGCTCAAATACGGTCCCCAGAAGCAGGTACATAGTCAAAGCTAAAACAGTGGATTTGGGCATTTTTCACTTTGAAATTAGATATAGAAACAAAGTTGGTTCTGTTTTGAAGATGAGATCTATCCCAAAGTACACATTCCTCTCGTGGCCCTTGGTTATTTATCCGCAGAGGGCTGTCGGGGGTGGAGTCTAGGTGAGAGTCAAGGTGGTGTGTTATTCCATCAGGTTAGTGGTCCCACACTGCATCTGTTCTTCTCTCATCCAATCCACCAGCCTCTTGTTTGGGCTGCACTACTCTAGCCACGCCCTACTCTCCACTCTGGCCACTCACAGTGAGCCCAGATTCCTTTCAGCCCCTACCTCACCACCCCCTACCCCCCCCCCCCCCCCACTGCCAAGTAACACAAAATGCACTCATGGGAGCAGAGACACATGCAACAGGTCTCTCTATCTTGTCCCTTTCTAAAAGACTAATCGGAGGTCAGTGTGGGACAATAAAGGCCCAATGCAAAAATGCGGATCTCTTTCTTCAACTGCAAACTTTCTCAGGATGCAGCTGCCCACTTCAAGCAAGCAGTCTACAGCGGCAGTGACCGTGTCACGATGCAATAAGTCTCACTCCCACCCCTTTACAAAAGCACAGATGTGTTTTCCGAGCGAGGGCTTCAAAGAGAAGAGCTTTTTCCTGGATGTCATTCAGACTACACTGCTTAGGCTGGAGGAAGTTTGTTTCTCTTTACTGTCAAAATAACATCTAGGTCTTACTAGATAAGTGGCAATGGAATGGCCAAAACATTTTTTGGAAATAAAGCTACAGCAAATGAATAAATATTTTCATTTAATTTCCATAATATATGATGTACCATGGCATCCTGTATGTCCCCAGCATGGAATAACGGGTGCCACATCTAATTTCCAAGCAATCCAGTGTATATTTTGTGGATGTGCCTGGCCTTTTTCTGCATTAAGATATTATAAGTGCACACATGAGGGATGTTTCAGATCAGCATTACCAGGTTATATATCCCTTTGTGGAATAATGTCTTGTTTTTTTGAAAGCTTGAAAATAATAAATAAATACAAACTGAATTATTTGATGAAGACTAAGGAAACGTACATGAGTGAAGAGGGGAGGGGAAAAAACTAAAATGATTTATTATATAGTTCATCCTGGACCATCCAATTCACAAAGATAAACAATCTCTTCATTTTCAACACACAATGGGGCTCAATATCCTTTATTTTCCTACGGAAGCTATAGTTATCGTGTGTAATTTGAAATGCTATATATGCATAATATAGATTCAGATGTATAGAGGAGGCGCTATGTGGCCATGGGTTTGTGTTGCTATGCCGTCTGACCCAATTACACCCTGTGGCCTAAATCAAGTATTTTTACTTTAAAATAACCATATTTGTACTTTAAATAACCAATGGTGAGCATAATCCTAACAATGGTTGGTTTTCTAAGTAAGAAACTTGGATTGAATCCAATACACTGTCTGAGTACAAGGTAATGGGTCTGAACAGCAGCATAATCGTCCTTTATACATTATTAAAGCATGTTAATTACAAAACATATGTCTCTTCTTTTTTTAATTAAAAAGCTTCTTTCAGAACCTCTACTACAACACTGGGGATTCATTCACATTTGCAACACATTTTGAGAAGCATTCCTTTCTCTAAATAGTGTTACTAAAAACTGTTTATTAATTAAATAGGGTAAGGGTTAGGATCCTCTCCGGGAACCATCACCTTATCGTGGTGGAGAGGTTTGGGTGTCCCTGTGAACCTGAGAGCTGTGTTGTCTAGAGCCTAGTGCTCCTGGTAGGGTCTCCCATGGCAGTTTGGTCTCAGGGGAGGGGCCAGACTACGAATGGTTCAAAGACCCCAATGGACAAACAAACAAGTAGGAGTGAGGATACCCTGCCCGGAGGAAGCCCGGGGCCCCTTTCCGGAGCCAGGCCCAGAAAGAGGGCCCGGAAAGAGGGCCCGTCAGCCACGGAGCCCGGTCGGGCATAGCCCGAAAAAGCAACGTGGCCACTTCTCCTTCCCACGGACCCACCACCTACGGGAAGAACCGCTGGGGGCGGGTGCACTGCCAGTTAGGTGGCAGTGAAGGCAGGGGGCCTCGATGGACCAAACCCAGCCAACAGAGACTGGCTTTGGGGATGTGGAATGTCACCTCTCTGGGGGGGAAGGAGCCTGAGATTGTGCGGGAGGTGAAGCGCTACCAATTAGATCTGGTGGGGCTTACCTCTACGCACAGCATTGGCTCTGGAACTAAACTCCTGGATAGGGGTTGGACTCTTTCCTTCTCTGGAGTTGCTCAGGGTGTGAGGTGCTGGCCGGGTGTGGGGATACTCACAAGTCCCCGGCTGAGTGCCGCTTTGTTGGAGTTTACCCCGGTGGACGAGAGGGTCGCCTCCCTACGCCTTAGGGTCATGGGAGGGAAAACTCTGACTGTTGTTTGTGCCTATGCACCAAACAACAGTTTGGAATATCCCGCCTTCTTGCACACCCTGGAGGGAGTCCTGCATTGGGCTCCTGAAGGGGACTCCATAGTTCTCCTGGGAGACTTCAACGCACACGTGGGTAATGATGGGGCGTGTTGGGGATGAACGGCCTACCTGATCTGAACCGGAGTGGGGTTTTGTATATTCTGTGCTAGTCATGGATTGGCCATAACAAACACCATGTTCAAACATAAGGATGCTCATAAGTGTACATGGTACCAGAGTATCTT
This sequence comes from Muraenolepis orangiensis, assembly GCA_027704905.1. NCBI lineage: Eukaryota > Metazoa > Chordata > Actinopteri > Gadiformes > Muraenolepididae > Muraenolepis > Muraenolepis orangiensis. Next base: position 30,413,989 of record CM051003.1, read on the forward strand.
AGGCCGAAGGTCAATGATCGATTTTGTTATCGTGTCATCTGGCCTGAGGCCGCATGTTTTCGACACTTGGGTGAAGAAAGAGGCAGAGCTGTTAACCGATCACGGTGGTGAGTTGGGTAAGATGGCGGGGGAAGCTTCTGGACAGACCTGGTAAGCCCAAACGTGTAGTGTGGGTGAACTGGGAACGGAGACCTTCAATCCCACCTCTGGCAGAATTTTTCGGGCATCTCTGTGGAGGCTGGGGGCATTGAGCCAGAGTGGTCATTGTTCAAAGCTTCTATTGCCGAAGCTGCGGTTGAGAGCTGTGGCCTCAAGGTCATTGGTGCCTCAAGGGGCGGCAACCCTCAGACTTTGTGGTGGACACAGGTGGTCAGGGAAGCCGTCCGGCTGAAGAAGGTGGCCTTCCGGGCTATGTTAGCCTGTGACACTCCGGACTCAGTTGCCAGTTATCGACAGGCCAAGAGGACGGCAGCCTCGGCTTTCAGTTGGCACCAAAGTGTTTCTGGCAAACAATCCAGCGCCTCAGGAGGGGAAAGCGTGGATTTATCCAAGCGGTGTACAGTAAGGGTGGGACATTGCTGACCTCAACTGAGGAGGTGATCGGGCGGTGGAAAGAACACTTGGAGGAACTTCTTAACCCAACTACACACTCAACGGTAGAGACAGAGCTGGAGGATGAAGGACGGCAAACATCAATCTCCCTGGAGGAAGTCACTGCGGTAGTCAAACATCTCCGCAGTGGCAAAGCCCCAGGGGTTGATGAGATCCATCCAGAAATGCTAAAGGCTCTGGCGGTTGAGGGGCTGTCCTGGATGAAAGGTCTTTTCAACATTGCGTGGAAGTCTGGGACAGTGTCTGAGGAGTGGCAAACGCGGGTGGTGGTACCCCTGTTCAAAACGGGTGACCAGAGGGTGTGTGCCAATTACAGGGGTATCACATTACTCAACCTCCCTGGGAAAATCTACTCCAAGGTGCTGGAAAGGAGAGTTTGGCCAATAGTCGAACCTCAGATTGAAGAGGAACAATGCAACCTCCGCCCTGGTCGTGGAACAACGGACCAGCTTTTCACTCTTGCAAGGATCCTGGAGGGGGCTTGGGAGTATGCCCATCCGGTCTACATGTGTTTTGTGGATTTGGAGAAGGCATATGATCGGGTCCCTCGGGAAATACTGTGGGGGGTGCTGCGGGGATATGGGGTGCGGGGGTCACTATTGAGGGTCATCCAATCTCTGTACTCCCAAAGCAAGAGCTGTGTCCGGATTCTCGGTAGTAAGTCGGGCCTGTTCTCAGTGGGTGTTGGCCTCCGCCAGGGCTGCGCTTTGTCACCCATCCTGTTTGTGATTTTCATGGACAGGATTTCAAGGCATAGTCATGGAGGGGAGGAGTTTCAGTATTGTGGGCTCAGGATTGAATCGCTGCTGTTTGCAGATGATGTGGTCCTGTTTGCGTCATCAGTATGTGACCATCAGCACTCACTGGATCGGTTTGCAGCGGAGTGTGAAGCGGCAGGGATGAGGATCAGCACCTCCAAATCTGAGGCTATGGTTCTTAGCAGGAAACCGGTGGATTGTATATTCCAAGTAGGGAGGGACTCCTAATCCCAAGTGAAGGAGTTCAAGTATCTCGGGGTCTTGTTCTCGAGTGAGGGGAGGATGGAGCGTGAGATTGACAGGAGAATAGGTGCAGCGGGAGTGGTATTGGGTACACTTTGGCGCACCGTTGTAACCAAAAGAGAGCTGAGCCAGAAGGCAAAGCTCTCGATCTACCGATCAGTCTTTGTTCCTACCCTCACCTATGGTCATGAACAATGGGTAATGACCGAAAGGACGAGATTGCGAATACAAGTGGCCGAAATGAGTTTCCTCAGGAGGGTGGTTGGTATTAACCTGAGGGATAGGGTGAGAAGAAGTTGAGGTGGTTCGGGCATCTAGTAAGGATGCTTCCTGGTCGCCTCCCAAGGGAGGATTTCCAGGCACATCCAACTGGGAAGAGACCAAGGGGCAGACCAAGGTACAGGTGGGGTGATTACATCTCCACACTGGCCTGGGAATGCCTCGGGATCCCCCAGTCAGAGCTAGTCGAGGTTGCCAGGGAGAGGGAAGTTTGAAGTCCCCTGCTGAAGCTGCTACCTCCGCGACCCGATTACGGATAAGCAGGAGAAGATGGATGGATGGATGGATGGATGGATGGATGGAGGGTTAGGATCTACAGTCTAGACATGCATGTTATTTGACGCATAATTGCAGGAGGTGGGCTTACTGGATGCCAAGGAAATGCCACATACATATTTAAAGGCACATTACTCAAGACGAGGCCGTAATCCTCATTCCACCATCACACACATTCAGGTGTGAAAGGCTGAGTCACTCCAAACACATTAGTGGCTACAGATACTTGTACATACCTGATTGTTCTATGTTTACAGAAAGCATAGTAAGGAAATGACACAATGCCTATTTATGTTCAATTTAACTGACTTTCAAACTCCATTCTGTGTGTGTGTGTGTGTGTGTGTGTGTGTGTGTAAGTGTAAGTGTTAGTGTAAGTGTAAGTGTAAGTGTAAGTGTGTGTGTATGTGTGTGTGTGTGTGTGTGGTCAGTATGTGGGAGTGTTAGCAGTCACACCTGCCTCTTGCACACGCTCTGCTACTAAACCTGGAGCTACTCTTCCTAAATGTTTCCCAACTCCTGTTCAAAAAGCTAAACACTATCCATCCTGTTTGTCTCCAGACTGAATCGCAGTCCTGCAGCAAAGCACATCGTTGTGCAAACTATAAAAAGCCCTCTTCCTTCGTGTCACCAGTATATGTTTACAGATTGTATACACATGTTTGTATCCCAGTAGGCCCAGCTAGGGGTGTGTATCTTTCCCTCTCAAACAATACAATCGCATCTAGATACATGGTCCACGATACGATACAAAAGCGATTCCGCTCTGATTCTAATTTAACATGTGTCTGGTTTTAAGTAAAACATATTCAAAATGTTTCTTTCAGGAAACAAGTGTTTCCTGTCAGTGTTTATTATGCACTGCAAAATAACAATATGTAAGTCTTACACATTAAGTCCCTTATTTTAATGCACAAAGCACTACACATAAAAATAATTTATATGTAATAAACATGGATCACTTCACCCTATTACTTGCATTATACATGCTATGCCAATCTGTATGGCAAATAAAATTAGTGACCACACAATCCTAAGAATACTGGAATTCCTTCCAATCCCACTCTCTTCTCTGAACATATATGGTTGGTGCTTTGTCAGTGCCCTCTTATTTGTGGTTCTCTAGATTACTTTTTCAAAAAGAATAACTGACATGATCAGTAACGCATGATGTGTTCTATTCAACACTGCCCAGACAGAGTTCCATCCGGTGTCTTCAAGACCTGTGCTGACCAGCTGGCTCATGTGTTCACGGACATCTACAATGCACCACTGCAACGGTATGTCGTTACCCAAAAAGACCAAGGTTATAAGGCTCAATGATTATTGTCCAGTGGCTTTAACACCGAAAGGTATGAAGTGCCTGGAGAAAATTTATCTCACTCAACTTTATCATTAACTTTTCCATCCCTGACTCGCCATCTCCCTGGCACTACACCCTGGAGCACCTAGACAGGAGGGACACCTATGTCAGAATTCACCATATGTATATATCATCCATCAGTAACTTTATTTTTATTTGTATTGTGTACAGTATTGTTATAGTATAGTGTTGTATAGTATAAGTATAGTATATAGTATAGTGTTGTATAGTATAAGTATAGTACATAGACCCACTCCAGTTTGCATACAGACCAAACAGGTTTGTAGACAACGCCATCTCCCTGGCACTACTCTACACTACGCCCTGGAGCACCTAGACAGGAGGGACACCTACGTCAGATTGTTGTATATTGACTACAGCTCGACATTTAACACCATCGTTCCCTCCAAGCTGGTCCTGAAACTATCTAAACTACTAACTATCTAAACTAATTAAACAATCAAGATTATCAAGTAGTACAGAGATGAGGTAGTACAGAGATTAGGTAGTCCGGCTGATGCGATAGTGCAAGGACAACAGCCTTGCACTGAATGTCAGCAAGACTAAGGAGCTCATCATGGACTTCAGGAGCTACCGAGGCACCCACTCCACCATCAGCCTGGATGGGACACCGGTGGAAAGCATTGCCTCCGTTTCCTGGGGCTACAGATCTCAGATGACCTGGCATGGAGGCACGGGGGTCATGCTGAAGAAGGCATGCCAGCGCATCTATGCCCTGTGGTATCTCAGGAGAAGCTGCATAACGGAAGCTGAAAGCTGCAAACAGTTGCTGGTGACTCTCTACCGTGGCACTGTAGAGAGTGTAACGGCAACACCACTGCACAGGACAAGCAAGACATCCAGAGTGTCGTGAGGATGGCGGATAAGATCTTTTTTTTGGCTGCACTTTCTGGACTCATTACCGTTTCTGCACTGTACTGCACTGAATTCATGATGCGGCGGCACTACTGGAACTTGTAAAAAATGTTTTTTAATGCTTTTTGCACAATTCACCATATGTACGTATATATATCATCGATCAGTCACTTTATTGTTATTGTGTACAGTATTGTTATAAGTATAGTACATAGTATAGTATATAGTGTTGTTTACACCATAATATTGTTTTGTATAGTATAGTATTGTATAGTTTAGTAGTATTAATGTAGGAATAGTAGTATTGTTGTAGGAATTCATACTGCGGGAGGGTATGGGGAGTAAGCATTCCATTGTACTTGTTGCAAATGGCAATTAAACATGTTGAATCTTGAATCTTGAACAGCAGGTGTTTCCGAGGATTTCTGATGGTCCAGTTTCATGAGGACAGAACCACCAAGCAATGGTAGAGGTTTCGTGCCGTGACGGCGATTAATGTAGAAAGCTTGATTCAGCTTTTCCATGTTGTCCTTACTCCTGATATATTTTCCTTTCTGGCCATTGGGGCTGAAGGTTTAATTACAGTCTTCTTCTTCCCTCAGCTGGACTCAGACCAGGACTGCTGCAAGGCGTGGACCGGAAGGACGTGAGGGCAAGTAGAGCATCCTTTTGTTTAAGAATTTGCTTGGCGATTTGTGGACTTAAGGTGATGGGCCAAAAGTTAAACTCTCTGGCAAAAGGGTGATACTCAGCACAACCTAATTTGGGCAGCCAAATCTTGCAAAACCTGCCTTGAGCTTTAAGAAATAGTCTGACACAACAAGGTAAGTATGTTTGTTATGTTTACACAGGTCAATAGCGAGTCTCTTCCATTGTCGGTCTGGTAGAGGGGTTAAGATCAGTGGTTCCTTGCGCTGTGTGCGTTTCATCTCTGGGCAGATCGGACAGGACTCAATGACCTGCTTGATTTCAGATGAGATGACTGGCCACCACACAGAAGCATTGGCCCGTTTTGCCTTTCGTCAGACCCTGGTGTCCATCATATATCCGGTCCAGGATATTTTCTCTCAGAATATCTGGGATAACCAATGCGTCTCATGAGAAGTCTCTGGCACTTTAATGGGCTATTTTCTAAGTCCTTTTTGTTCATGAGTGGTACTAAGGGTTTGTGATCAGTCACTTATTTAAAGTTCTCAAGGCCATACAAGTACTTTTTTCCATACAACACTCGCAGGCCCAGACGCTTGCCAGACATTCTTTCTCAATCTGGGCTTATCTGGTTTCGGATTCAGATAGACGACGTGAACAATACGCCACTGGCTGCCAGTCGCGTCATGCAGCTGTAGCAGTACCACCTTTGCCATAGCTGCTAGGGTCAGCAGAAACAGCTGGAGCTTGAAAGGCATTGTAGCATTTCAGGACTGGAGCGGTAGGCAGAATGTCCTTGATGGAACGCTGGCGGTCCAAGCGGTCTGTGTCCTTAACAGTTCGTACAGTGGCTGGCTCACTGTAGACAGCTTGGGAATGTACTTGCCCAGGTAATTGAACATGCACAGAACACACCTTAGCTCTGGGACATTCTGTGGAGGTGGGAGCTCAGATTGCTCTGACTTTGTCAGGAACAGGCCTCACGCCTGATTTATCGATCACTTATAGGTAGGTAGGATACTTTATTAGCAGTTAAAAAAATAAGTCACAACAGTGTCATTCATTAGAAAAAACGCCAACGTGGACAATACACAAAAAGCCGTAGCTTGTTTCAATTGTGGTCCACCTTGAGACATATAACAACACACAAACACACTGTACAAACACCATGAAACAAAGATTTGATCCTTATATATAAAACAATACATATAGGACAAGAAGGTACCCTGAGAGAAGAATCCAAAAAACAGAGGGGGCTATCCGGGGTAGGGATCTAACTAAGACCAGTTAGTGTTAAGATGGAGCCATGATTTAAGGTCATTTTTTAATCTTGCGAGAGAATGTAGGGATTTTAGGGCTGGGGGGAGGGCATTCCACAGAGTAGTGGCTGCGTGATAAAACAAATTTTTCCCCTTAAGCATCCCGAAACTAGGGGGAACCAGATCATATAAACTTCCCCTGGTCGAGTACCTGTGAGCATCCCTCACTCTGGGCAGGTAATCAAGCAAGTATTTGGGAACAGAAGCATCTAGGATCTTGAAGACCAGACACAGTGAGAGGTGAGATACTCTCTCCTCCACTCTAAGCCATCCCAGGCTACTGAAGTGGGCGGAGGTAAGATGAGACCTGGGGTTCAATTTTAGGAGAAGCCTCACAAGTTTGTTTTGGGAGGTCTGCAGCTTTGTCTTTAGTGACTTGGAGATACCCCTGTACCACGAGGTACATGCATAGTCAAAGTGACACTGAATGAGAGCACCGGCCAAGGTCCTCATTGCACTGCTGTTGACATAGGGAAATATGCCCAAGAATTGTGTTCTTTGGCTGACCTTTGAGATCACCTTCAACGCCATTTTTTCACCCGTTAGTTTGTTATCCAATATGTAACCCAAGTAAGTGACCTCTTCCTTACTTGTGACTACATTGTCACCGACTCTAACGGTGAAACCCGGGGACTTGTTGAGGTTGATAATTGATCCAAAAAGAATGGATTCAGTTTTTCCGAGGTGCAATGACAATTTGTTGTCTGAGATTCAAAGACAGATGCTGCTAAGCTCTGTGCTGAGTGCTCTTTCAACCTGGGACTTGTCCTTGTCTGAGACCAGGAGAGCTGAGTCGTCCGCGAACAAGAACAGATTGAATTTACATGCCGAGTTCATGTCGTTAATGTATATTATAAACAGTAGATGCCCTAGGATGCTCCCTTGGGGGACCCTGCACTCTACTGGGAGGGAAGTGGACAAGGTACCATTCACCTCAACCACCTGTTCTCTTCCCTCAAGGTAAGATCTCACCCAGTTTACAGACGAGCTGTCAGAACCGATTGCCCTCAGCTTGTTCAGCAGTATAGAATGATTCACAGTGTCGAACGCTTTCTGAAGGTCCAGCATAACCATGCCGCAGTACTTGCCTGCGTCCACCTCGCGTCTGATGTAATCTGTCAAGTACAGTAGACATGTGTCAGTGGAATGGGACCTTCTGAAGCCTGATTGGAATTCGAACAGGAGCTTGTGATTTAACAGATATGTATTTACCTGTCTACATGTAGATTAGTCTCTCTATAACCTTTGAGATGGAACAAAGGATGGAAACGGGGCGGTAGTTCCCGGGGTCTAACTTGCTGCCATTTTTATACAGAGGGACTACTCTCGCGAGCTTAAATTCCTGTGGGACGTGGCCCTGTCTGATGGACAGGTTTGTTATGTGTGCCACTATGGGGGCAATAGCCACAGCTGCATCTCTGAGGAACCTAGTGGGAATGCCATCATGGCCTGTGGCCTTTGTTGGCTGTAGGGCTCTGAGTTTTAACAGCACGTCCTCAGCTATAACAGGGGAGATCTTGAAACTGTCCTCAACAACACCGAGAGTTCTGTAGAAGGCATTTATGTGCTGTTCACCATAAAGGCCTGAATGAGAGGGCAATTTGTCCACCAGTGTGGAAGCTATGGTTGTGAAGAAACCATTTAGACAGTTTGCCACGTTCCGTTTTTCAGAAATGAGCGAGCCGTTTAACTTGATGTTGAGGTTTGTGATTTTCGTTTTGAGCCTGTTGTTGCAGCCCAATTCCTTAAGGGACTTCCATAATTGTTGAGGCTGTTTCTTTTTTTCCTCAATCTTCTCATTGAAGTAGTTCTTCTTGCTAGACTTAATCATGCCGGTTACCTCGTTCCGCAATTTTTTACATTTTTCAAACAGCTGCTAATTTCTGTTTTTTCTGAAACTGGCATAACTGTCATTCCTCAGTGTCATGGCCTTTAGGATGTCAGCATTCATCCATGGTTGAGTCCTCGCTTTCACCCTGATGACTTTCATGGGAGCCAGGCTGTCAACCACTGATAAAAAGGCAGATTTAAAACAAGACCAGGCCTCCTCTGTAGATGTACAGTTAAGGACCTTTGACCAATCCAGTTTCTCCAGAGCTGTGTTTAGTGCTTCACAGGTGTAATTTTTTAGTGATCTGAATCTGATTGTGTTGTGACAATTGACTACAGATTTGTGAAGTTTGCGAGTACAGAAAATGACATCATGGTCACTTACACTGCACTGTATGACACCGCTTCTAGAGATCTTAGTCGGGTCATTTGTCAAGATGAGGTCGATTATGGTTTGCGAGACAGGGCACACCCTTGTATATTGAGCGATCAGCTGAACCAGGTTATGAAGGCTACAATAATTTCGGAAGGACTTATAGATCGGTGCTTCTTTCATCAAAATGTTGGTGTTGTAATCACCGATCAGTATGGCCTCCGAACTTCCTAGGTCAGCTGATACGTCATCCAACAGGTTGTAGAAAGTGGATTGGGAGGGAGGTCTATACAGAGCCCCAACCAATAAGGGTTTTGTTTTGGGGAGGTTTATGTCAAGCCAAACAGCCTCAATGTCCTTGTTGTCCATATCAGACCGAACATTGAAGCAGATATCTGCTCTGACATACACACAAACTCCACCTCCACTGCGATCTCTATCCTTTCTGATAACTGTGTAGTTTTCTATTTCTATCTCTGTGTCCTTGATATCATCGAGCCTAGTTTCAGAAAAGGATATGATGCCCACCCGACCGTTGTCGAACATGTCTCTAACTTGGTCAATGTAAGGAACGAGACTACGTATGTTCAAATGAACTATATGTAAACCTCTAGCCGAAAGAATCTCTAACAAGTCCTCCAGAGTGTCCGTGCTGTTCCGATTGCCCTCCAAGGGCATGCATGAGCGTGAGGGAGCGGGGGAGGGGGTTGTGGGGGGGGTAGGAGACACAGGACGAGACACCGGACCGGGATTAAGTTCCACATTGCCAGATAACAGAAGCATCAGGAAGATTAAACATTTTCTCCTGAGTGTACATACATGGTCCTTGTTTACATAGGATGTCACACGCCTATGATTGTTACAAAGAACATAGTCCTGAAGTAGCATGGGAGCTGGAGAGTGTGCAAAGCAGACAACATTGTAACTCATAGAGATAGAAGCAGCTAAAACGAATAAACACTTGGGATGTACAAGTGTGGTGCTAGTTCCCTTTCTAGGAAAACCCACCCCAGATGACGGCTCCGATGGAGGAGACCCCCAGTCCGAGGAGGTTAAAGCACTCAAAACTAAAACTATCAAAGAGATTAAAAGAGACAAGCGAGCCATCCTGGCTGAAACAGGCTAGCCTCCTGGCTGGAAACAAGCCAGGTTAGCCGCCGCGAGTTAGCCACGGTCTCCTACTGGAGATTACTCCCAGAAGCTGTTAGCCTGGACTCCGGACTGAGCGCAGCCCCACTGCTGTTCCGGAAGATGGCCTGGATGTAACACCGCTGCGGGGAACCCGCCGTAGCCTCTGCCCGGGAGCTCGTAGCTGCATCGCCGCTTCCCGTTGCTAGAAGGCCCAGATGACGGATCCGAGGATCCGGACGGATCCGAATATGTGCAGAAACTTAAGACCCGCTTCGTCCCGTCACTCGAGTGTGTGTGTGTGTGTGTGTGTGTGTGTGTGTATCAGAATGAGCTTAAATATGTGTGTGTGTGTGTTTGTGTACAGAATATGTGTGTGCATCTATTAGAATGACCTTCACTGTGTGTGTGTGTGTGTGTGTGTGTGTGTGTGTGTGTGTGTGTGTGTGTGTGTGTGTGTGTGTGTGTGTGTGTGTGTGTGTGTGTGTGTGTGTGTGTGTGTGTGTGTTGGCCCAGAAGGTGGAGCTGGCTCTGTCTCAGCCTGCACTTGTTGACTGTTGACTCAATCCTCTCCAACACCTGGCTGAGGCGCTGGTCGTTTTGCTCTGGGGTGTCTCTATATTCAGTATATTCAAGGTTAATTGAATTCATTTGTATTTGCCATATGCAACAAGTTCAATATAATGCTTCCTCCTCATTCCCTCCCACAGTATGCATTTCCTACAATTTAACACTATATGCTATACCATGTACTATACTTATACTATACAACACTATACTATAACAATCATGTATCCATATATATAGCTGCTCCTTCAAGACCATTCAGAGTAATTTTCAGTTGGAATATTGCTGGTGCACTTATGATCCCATTTGAAGGATTATCTCCCAAAAGCTGTGATAAAAGTAGTTAATTAGCTGCTTTCTGGGTGTAGAGGTATCTGCCACGTCTCGTGATGAGAACATGGTTGCACCGCTCTGCTTTGTAGTGATTTCCTCTGCAGTAGGAATGACAAACCTCTCTCTCTTTATAGCTTTGTTTAACTTTTTCATGTCCATGCAGATGCATACTTTTACATAATACATAATTTTCTTGTTTTGGAACTGGCACCATCGGTGCACACCAATCCGTGGGGTCACTCGCTCTATGAAACCGTTCTCCTCCATGCGCTGAAGCTCCTCCTTCACCTTTTGCACGTCGAAGGGACCCTGCGCACTGTGTGCACCGCATGTGGTTGAATAATCTCTTTTAACCCGATTTTTACTGGTTCTGTTTTAAGAGTTACATCATTCTCAAAATGCATTGTGGACTTCTTGAATGTGCTTTACTAGCCCCATTTCAGATACTGTGGCTCCGCTTAGCAGATTGTTTAAAGTCCGCCCAAGGACGACATACACTGAGGATGAATATGGCTTTCCTTTGTAAATTAATCTGGCTCTTCCTTTCCCCAAACAGTCTAACTGACAACCAGGACTGCGCAGTGTAACACTTGACTGCTCTAACGTTCTCTCAGGAAGTAGAGTGGAGAATGTCTCTTCACCCAATATGTTTGCATACCAGTGTCGATTTTAAGTTGTACTGGTGTTCAAGTTCCACATCACCATTAGCATTTATGACAGCACCCAGGAAGTATGGTACCTGTGAAAGAGTCTCTGTCACTTCTCTCACGGATTTACTGGGACAAATTCTCTCCCAGTGACCCACGTTTTTGCTTTTATTGCAAGTTGATTTCACCGCGGGACACCTTTCCTTCTTCTGTGCTTAATTGATTTGTTTGCGTCTATGCACAATGGCTAAATATCTTGTGGCCGTATAGATGGATCCATTGATGTTTGGGGCATTAACTGTAATACATATGTAAAGCAGTCAACCGTCAATTTACATTACATTACATTACAGTAATTTAACAGACGCTTTTGTCCAAAGCGATTTACAATAGTACGTTCAACAAAGGAAGGTAAGAGAACAACTCGTCACCAGAAGTCAAAAGTGCAATTCATTTCTAACAAGAAATGAATAGGCTGTTTTATGATAAGGTGGTCGAGTTGAATGATGTACTAAGTAGAAACAACGGGTTGAAAAATGTGATTCAAATCGCCAGAGCAGTCACAAAATCATACACCGTTTACACAACCACAGAGGCAGTCAAAGCCCATCTCTTTTCTATATATTTCTATATATTATACCACTTTTGTTTTGCAATTTTGGTGCATTAACATTTAAAGCCTACTAACATTGTCCACTTCACTGTTAAATCTACTCACTCAGGATGTTCAGGATAATGTTCAGAACATGCATAGGAAATAACTATATCGGTGTGTAAGCTTAAATATTGCTGAACCTTAAATGTTCACTATCAATAACACGTGATCCATATACTGTTGCTGTCTTCAGGTTAGGCATCTTACATTGCTTTAGGACATTGGAGAATCTAACCCAGTACCTTTCGGCTGGGAATCGAAACCCCTGGCCGCTATCCTGCCCTCTGCTTGATTCCGTTATTCTCTATCAACAAGAAGAGATTGGCGGATTCCATTTAAGAAATGTAGCATAACTAACTACATATATAACTATGGTTAAGTTATTCCAACTCCTCTTCTGATACTTTTGCTAGCTCCTTGTTGGAGGTTTTTCAACTTTGTGTCCAAGGTACGGCTCTGGAGCAGAACCAGGCTGACGGCACAGCATCTGACTGGAGGGTTCACATTTCTCGCCACACTTTGCATTTCTATTGGTATTTCTCTCAGAAATTGCTGAAGATCTCGTATTTCCTGTTCCAGTCCATAGGGGGCGCTCTCTTCTTGTTCCGTTTTGCAAAGGCCTTCTCTTTGGCCTGTGCTGCAGTGGGACTCAGGCGCAAGCCACACTCCAAGAACGGGTCCAGCATCTCCTTGTCATCCTCATCAGGGACCTGAGAGACACACCAATATATATTACAACATATATAATGTAGATTACAATATATATAATCTAGATTACAATATATATAATATAGATTATTTTCATGTCTAATGCAAAAATCAAAGGCTGAAGAGCCGTCCAGCCTCACCTGGATGCTCATATCTGAGCTGCTGAACTCAGACTGGGTGGTGGAGCTCCTGGAGGATTTCGATGCCGAGCTCCAATTGGTCCGGGACTTTGGTGAGCTGTTTTTGATTGGTGGGTCGCTCACAGTGATGTTGATGATGGGTGTGTCCTCAGTTGGAGAGGGGTCGATGTGACACTCTCTGATTGGCTCATCCACAGAGACTTCTGTCAGAGAAAATGAATATGTGGGGGCTATGATACAGTTTTATAAAACTCACTTGTAAAAAATCATTTAATTTTAGATTTAACGATTCACATTTTTGCTCTATGTCTTTTTATTACTTCGCATGTCGATGATTTTCAGTATATATATATTTAAAAAAAAATCACCCTCAACGTGGCTGCTGCTGGGTACGACCCCAAGTCTCAGGAACAGTGCGTCAGTCTCCAGGTCGACCACTAGGAGGCGCGTCTCCTTCCCTGTTTGTATCAGAGACACAACCTCAGAGTGCCTCAACCCCTCGATGGCCACCCCATTCACCTGCCAGGGGACACACAATTAAGATGTTAACCACCAAAAGATTGCTGGCTGAAAGATGGCAGACGGCACAGTAAGCTGGGTGGTTGCAGTGACACAGCATGTCAGAACACAGATTAAAGAGAGTTTATTAGGCCGCAGATCACTTTGCATAAGAGGATTCCTTTTCCTGTTCTAACCCTCTGGTGTCACTAACCCCCAACCCAGTGATGTCCTCCTTGGTGTCACTAACCCCCAACCCAGAGTCCCTCCCTGGTGTCACTAACCCTCAACCCACTAACCCCTTGGTGTCACTAAACTCCCAACCCAGAGTTTCTCCCTGGTGTCACTAACCCCCAACCCAGTGGTCCCTCCTTGGTGTCACTAACCCCCAACCCACTAACCCCTTGGTGTTACTTACCTGCCAACCCACTGGTCCCTCCTTGGTGTCACTAACCCGCAACCCACTAACCCCTTGGTGTCACTAACCCCCAACCCAGTCCCTCCCTGGTGTCACTAACCCCCAACCCACTTACCCCTTGGTGTCACTAACCCCCAACCCAGAGTCCCTCCCTGATGTCACTAACCCCCAACCCACTAACCCCTTGGTGTCACTAACCCCCAACCCAGAGTCCCTCCCTGGTGTCACTAACCCCAAACCCACTAACCCCTTAGTGTCACTTACCCCCCAACCCAGAGTTCCTCCCTGGTGTCACTAACCCCCAACCCACTAACACCTTGGTGTCACTTACCCCCCAACCAAGAGTCCCTTCCTGGTGTCACTTACCCCCAACCCAGTGATGTCCTCCTTGGTGTCACTAACCCCCAACCCAGAGTCCCTCCCTGGCGTCACTAACCCCCTGGTGTCACTAACCCCCCAACCCAGAGTCCCTCCCTGGTGTCACTCACCCCACAGTGCGGCATGCGAGTGCGGTGACCCTGACCAGACCGCCGACCATATAATCACCATCTGCCCCTTATATAGACCACCCTCGGAAGCCAGCCTCTTCGACCTAGGACCAGAGATGCGGGCATGGCTACACGACACCGAGTTGGACATCTGACGTTACACGAAAGAAGAAGAAGTCACTAACCCCCAACCCACAAACCCCCTGGTGTCACTAACCCCCCAACCCAGAGTCCCCCCCTGGTGTCACTAACCCCCCAACTCAGAATCCCTCCCTGGGGCACCTGGAGCAGCCGGTCCCCCTTCCTGATGTCGGCCCTCTCAGCGGCGGAGCCGGGGTCCACGGACCCTACGAACTGCCCCCGCCGCACCTTGTCACTGTGCAGATTGAAGCCGTAGCCGGGCTCCTCCCCCTGCCTAGTCAGGTGACACAGGCGTGGCACCAGCGCTACCGCCGCACCTTGTGGAGTCGGTGAGGAACACTCCGACGGCAACTGGAATGGAGTGAGTAGTAGAAGAACAAAATGTCTGTGATATGACGACAATAGAGGGAGTAGAAGAAGAACCAAACGTGTCTGATATGACGAAAATACAGGGAGTAGAAGAAGAACCAAACGTGTCTGATATGACGAAAATACAGGGAGTAGAAGATGAACATAATGGGTCTGATATGCCGATGACTTTGTGGTTAGAGATATCCGGGCTTTGATCATGTCTACAACCGAGTGGTTTTACCCAGCATGCTTTGTGCTGCTGGGTGTATGAGGTGTGGTGGCCTGATAACCAATCAGAGTGTGACTTAGTGGCCTGACATAAAGTAGTAATAATGTCACTGACTGGCTCATGTGTATAACTGCATAGTTGATGTGGGTTTGGGTGTAGAAGACTATCCATCTATATATCTATCTATCTTCAGTATTTCCGTCTACCACACTTCTGGGAATGTCACTGTTTCAAATAGTAGGAAGTAAGGACAATGCAACTCTCTGATTTGGTATGGATATAGTGTGTCCTGTGTGTGTGTGTGTGTGTGTGTGTGTGTGTGTGTGTGTGTGTGTGTGTGTGTGTCAGAGAATCAGAGCTGCCCAAATGGCCAGTCTGTTATGTCACTAAGCCAGCAGTCGACATAATGTAAAAAAGGTTACATGGGCGTCAGTGAGATCACTTCTGTATTGAGGTGTAAAACAGTAATGACTTGCCTTGTGTGTGTGTGTGTGTGTGTGTGTGTGTGTGTGTGTGTGTGTCTGAGAGAGAGACTTTTGTATTGTGTGGGTACCATGGTAAGAACATGAAGTACATCTGTTGGCACAACCACAAACAACAACAAACAGAAGAAGCTACTCGCCAGCTGCAGGGTGTAGGGGTCACTGTTGACATGGCGCTATTAAGCCGGTTCTACCTGTCCCTGTTCCATGTTCTTTGTCACCACAAACTTCTCATTCCACCGTTCCGTGTCGACAATGTCTCATTTGGACGGCCAGAGAGCAGTGTTAAGCATGGGTCAGCCTGTATTTTCGCTGAGCTCCACTAAACAGATGCGTGACCCAGGCATGTCGACCTGTGTTTGCACTCCAAACAAAGCTCTCACATTCTCGCGTGTGTGTGTGTGTGTGTGTGTGTGTGTGTGTGTGTGTGTGTGTGTTAATGCATGAACAACTATTTAGAGACTGCTTAAACCAGAGGTTCTCTAACGTTTTGGGGAAAAACATTCCAAGGACCCTCTCAAAATAAATAACAACAGTAACAATACATAGTCCTATGACTATGAACAGTAACAAGACATAGTCCTATGACTCTGTTTTATAGTAATAAACAGAAACAGTAACAGAAATTAGAATCATGTTAATACTACTTATTTATTTTTATACAGAGGGTCATTTAATTCAGTAACAAGACATATTAATGTAACAGTAACAAGACATATTCCTATGACTATGAACAGTAACAAGATGAATAGTAACAGTAACAAGACATAATCCTATGATTATGAACAGTTACAAGACATAATCCTATGACTATGAACAGTAAAAAATATGTGGCATAGTCCTTATAAAACCAGACATTTTAAATGACTAAGGCTAAGGCTGACTTTCATTGAGTGCTATTCAAATCATTGGCAGAAAGCTCTTAACAAATCCTAACAGAAATGATCATAACAGTGTTACAGAACACATCATAGTAATTAAGCCCATGCTCGTATTTTTTAGCAGATGTATTCCTCCCTCTTTAGACAGAAACATTCTTTAGTTTTGTCCTTATATTAAATATAATTATGTTCCAGGTGCTTTGTTATCAGATGTCGCTTTAGCTCGTCTAATTTTCTCAATTTAGCTTGTTTGGGCTTAGTGTAACTTGAGGATGTGGACTGACTGGACAAGCTAAAATATTGATCTGTATTAAGCTCACAAGATAGGGGGATGGCTAAAACCGTTGGTTGCGAGTGAAGTGAATAAGTCATGATTGACATGATCAGTTTCTATATATATATATATATATATATATAAAATAACAATTAATTGTTATATTTATTATATCAATTTTTTTCCCATTATTTTTTTATTTGAGAACCCCTGGCCTATAGAAGGGCTGTAATCTGTGATCCGATTGAGATGTAGGTGTGTGAAATCCCAAAGTGCGTGCATGCGTGGGTGCGTGCGTGAGTGCGTGCCTGCGTGTGTGTGTGTGTGTGTGTGTGTGTGTGTGTGTGTGTGTGTTTGTGTGAAGTAAGAAAGAAAGAAAGAGAGAGAGTAAGAAAATGGTCTCTGACAGTTCACACCCTTAGATGCACTAAAGTTTAACATTTCCAGAGTGTGGTGTTGTTGGTAACTCAATACCGGGATGTGTGGCGCTAGCAGAAGGCTGCTGCATGACGCATGTGATGTCATAGTTAAGACCATCCCCGAGCATCGACCGACTGAGGGAGAGGATCTGCATTGAAACAGATGGTTTTGTTAATATCTACTTGACAGACTCTTTACAGGGCTCCCATAACACGTCTATAGGGTTTGGTGTGAGACAGAATATCACATATAAACAAAATGTAAAGTTAAAACAAAACAGCTTATTTGTCTTTTCTATTGCATTTTGTCCTTTCTCTGTCTCTCATAAGACAGCAAGGGAGATGAATTCATAGAGGGACTATAACCATGCTTGGATGTATGTGTGGTACTTTATTTGTTTACACAGTGCTTACCTCTGCCTGTGTCATTGAACAGGAGCTGACGGAGGCCCGGCTGGTCCAAATGGACCGGGAGCTGTACGTGAAAGAGTCTCTGGGTGAACGGGCCGGGGGTTTAGCCCAGTGCCGGAGGAGCTCTTTCGGGGAAACAGGTCCGTTTTGCCGGCGTAGGGGAGAGGTAGAAGAAGTCCGTCTGGGAGAGAAGGTGCCCATCTCCACGGCCAGGTCCTCTGTGCACGCCAAGCTGCGGCTACGCAGATAGTCATCTGTGTCTCTGTCTACCACCAACAGCCTGGTCCTGTGCTCCACCTCCCGAATACGATCCACCACCTTAGAAAGAGAGAGAGGTGTGTGTGTGTGTGTGTGGGGGGGGGGGGGGTTATATGAATTTAGAACCAAACAGAATCACAAACAAACACACACACACACACACACACACACACAGTGCTTCACGTTACACAAGACACAGACCGACCCACTTCACAGCCCCTCGGGATCAGGGAGAAGTCGTCTGACTGGTCTTGGCCTGATTGTCTCTCCCAGTAACCCGACGCCCCTCTCACCTGAACTACTATACATGTCTTTGGATCCACCTGGGGAAGCCTCACCTGGTGGTGGGTCTCCTGCTCCACGTTATCCCCGTTCACCTCCACCACGCGGTCGCCGGGTCGCAGTCCCGACAGGTCTGCACACGACCCGGGCTCTATCTTCCGGACCACCTGTCCAGGTGTGTTCCGTTCTCCGTGCAGGTGGAAGCCGTATCCCTGGGTCCCCTTAGTGAGGAAACACAGCCGTGGTCTCAGGTCGCTGCCCATCCCAGAGTAGGCCTACAAAATATATGAATACACATTTACAACAAATAGGCGATTTATGTTCCTTATTTCTCAAATCAGAATCAGAATCTGTATCAGAATGCCTTTATTGTCATTGTACAAGTACAACGAAATTGTCTAGCAATCCTTACGGTCACACTTTAAAATGATCAAAATAAATCGAAACTCAACTAAATAAACAGGTAAAATAATAAATAAATACAATTGCCATATAAAAATAATATATACCTATACATTAATATATATATACATTCCTTTTACACATTAAGTAAACATGGAAAGGCATCTGTTGAGAGTGGCTTCAAAGTGATGTGTAAAATATGAAATAAAACGGTAATTGTTGTATTCCGTAAAGCCAACCGAGGTATCCCAGAGAGAAGACAAAAAGTTGTACTAGGTTGATAAAAAATGGTTGTGGTTGAAAAAGTGTTTAATCCGTTAATCCGTATATAAATGTTCTATTCATATACAATTAACTGCTAGAATGAATGTAAACAATTGTTTTAAGATAACACAGTCGCAAGGTGGTTACCTACCAGACTGTTGGAGGATTTATCCAAGCGGTCCAGCATGTGAACGTAGCCTTGCCCTGTCGGATGGGCGTGGTCTCCGCCGCCCCCCACGCCCATCCGACAGGGCAAGGAGCAAGAGGGCGGGACTTCTTGTTACATGGGTTGAGCGGAGAGAGAGAGACAGAGAGAGTGATGCCAGTTTCCGTTACATGCTTCGGATATTGCTTTGTTCGTCAGAACATCACACCTAAGTGGACCATCAAACTGCAGTGTGTTACTGAAGTTTGAAATACTTTTGTTGGTCCACTTAGGCTTAACTGGCGTTATAGAAACAAAAATGATTTAGGCTTAACTAGTGTTATATAAACACTAATTATGTATGCTAATGTAGAATGTTCTTCAGTCCTTTTTGTATAAAAGTGCATTATTGGATTCAAGCCTCAAAAACATCAAATTTTAGGTACAAAAATGATATAATTAATTAATATATAAACGTATAAGTAAGTAAGTAAAATATATGTTGTACACCAAATATAAACTATTGTATTAGTGTTAAATAAGAGTGATGAAACTAAAAACAGTTCAATAAAAATCTTGAGAAATCTCTGTGTCCCGAGTCCAGCGGAGGGTGAAGGGTGGTGTCTCTTAAAGGGAACCCCGCATGTTTCAACAACCTACCTTTAATATGTAGACAATTTAGTGCTTCAGTGCTAATGGCTAAAAAAGGTATTGTTTTACGCTTCAAAATTCATTCAAAATTCACCATATAGCTCAGGAGGTAGAGCGGTTGCCTCACAACCGGAAGGTTGCTGGTGTGATCCCCGTCTCCTCCTAGCAAAAAGCTGTCGAGGTGTCCATGAGCAAGACACCCTAACCCTAACTGCTCCCCGGGCGCTGTATAAATAGCTGCCCACTGCTCCTAATACTAGGATGGGTTAAATGCAGAGAAATTCCTTTCGTTGTACTGTACTTGTGCTGTACACTGACATTTATTATTTATTTTAATTTATTTTAATTCATATTTGAATAATAATTATTATTATTATTACAAAGATGTGCATTTCATTCTGGGTTGATGATGGTTCATGGTTGCTCACCTAAAAGCCCTGGTTACTTTTGGTTGTTTTGAGTGAGAAGAAAGATAAGAAAGAGAAATAGCCACCTACTTGAATGGCTTTAGAACACATCCAACCCTTCCAATTTGAGCCGGAACACTGGCTCTGAAGACGAGTCTTTATCACAAGCAACTAGTGAGAGTAACAGCGAAGAGGACGAAGTAGAAATGAACATTAGATATGTTGATTATATATATATTATATATATGATATGTCAGGGCAAAAACAGCGCAAAAAGCGGTCCGCCAGCTTCACCAATGTGGACATGGAGGTCATGCTGGATGAGGTGGCGCTGAATCGTGAAGCACTGTTTTCGAGTTTTAGGAGTTTAAGAGGCGATTTCATGTTCAATAAAGTGCAAAATGTATCCACCGTAATGTACAATTTCGGCATGAAAACATTCCCATTAATGTGGTATTTTTGTTGTATATTATTACCGTTATGAACTACAACTGTAGAATTATAAGTGTACATATTGATTCACAGATTGAAATTAAACTAGGTCAGATTTCAGCTGATTTCAGAGGCTTGCGGGTCGGAACAGTGGTGGCCACTAGCGTAGAGAGCTGACAACATCGCTAAGGTAGAGTTAAGAGAGGTCCAGACCTGCCTTACTAAAGTGTCACTTACGGAAGGTATACTTAGCTAAGAACGTTTCGGGAAACACGGCGAAACGTTAAGGTACAGCTTAAGGTAGAACTTACGAACGACGTAGCGTTAAGAAGGCTTCGGGAAACGCACCCCTGGACGATTGATCCGCTTTAGATAAGCGTCATCAACTTCGCTTTCTCTCGAGTTCTGTTTGACAACAAGAACAACAATAACAACAATGAAGCATATAATATCTACTTTTTATTGATTGTAGCTTGGAATACGAAGCTGAGAGAATACGACTTTGTATTGTGTGTAGACCATTTTCATACTATTATTCATTATTCATTATTAGTATTATTTATTTTAATTTTAATTTTTCTATTTTAAGATTTGTCATGTGTAACCAGCTATCAAGGTTTTAAAGCTGTATGCCTAAACCGCGATGTGCTTTGGACAGCACTGGTCAGTCTTCACGATAGGCATAGTGCTGGATTACCAAATCGGAATGAAATTAGTTTGTCTGAGTTGTCTGAGTTTGCACGCTAACAGAAGATATTTCCCAAGCTGGTTCATTTCCGTCTTCTGTCGTTTCAAGAACTCATTTTTCAGGTGTCACGAGACTAGATGACGCTTGATCTTAAGGTTTCTTGGTTATGGAGTTTGAAAAAACCTTGAGTGACTCTTGCCTCTGGCTTATTTCTCTTCGCTGGACTTTCGATAACTTTGTTCTGCTTTATGAGAGAATATAGTCGGTATAGCGTCGATCTTCAGCTTTCTTTTAAATCTAGAAGCTCCACCGAGTTCTCTCTGTAGATCTACGCCGCTGTCAAAAGAGTCTGGAGTGAAATGGCGAGAACACAAACGTGGATCTTTCGGCAAACTGGTTAGACCAACTGCGTGTTCCCACTCTTTTCTCTTGTCTTTATCCCTTGGAAAACTGTGGAAACTGATGACTTTTAAATGGCAATTTTAAGAACATTAACCGTGAAAACAAAGAATTCTTCATTGACAAACTTGCCACCTTTTTCTGTAATTTTACAAAAAATTACATCTCTTATGCAGATATATCACTGTAAAATACATGGAAATACAGTTAATAATATATTTAAAAACGTATAATTGCAAGAAAATATATGACTAAAGAAACAAACATTTAGTCATTTTGCATAACTTAACCACTACTTTATATACATAAACTGACAAAACACAGGTATTGACATTTAAAAACCTAATTTTAACAGATTTTCACTACATTTGTTTTAATTTAAAGATTTCATTGCTAAATAAATTTAGCAAAATTGAAAAACTGTGTAAAACCATGAAGTTAAATTTAAAAAAAAGATATTAACTGTGGTTTACATTTCCTTACATTTATATGACATGTAAATCAAGCATAAATTACCCATCACTACATTACCCAATACACAGAAAAAGGAATTCCAGTCCGTCTGTGCAACATGTGGGGTGCACATTCCTACCGGAGCTCCATACAGATATATAATGATGCTCCAAACAACCAGACAGTTGGCTATGCCATCATACATCTACGAACTAGCTGATAGCTGTCACCATTCACTCCTCCCTGTTAAACCTCATGTGATCATTCACTTATGATTTCGAAGTACAAAGAATTGCTAATTAGTGTGACATAAATTGTATTCCCAAATATGGAATTCCAGATCCATCATATTTCCAGTCAAAATGTAGTCCTTTTAGACGTAAATTTGATCCAACTATTCAAATCGATACATGTTGAAAGAATAGGCCTCCAACCAAAAGCATGTGGACAGTAACCTTGACAATCAAAGCCAATTAGCCTAAATATGAATTGTGATATTATCTCCTACAAAGCTGGATTGTTAAAACAATCATATGTAGTGATTGTTGTAATTTGTTCATCAATAGGCTATGACTATAACAGCTTCATGGACTAACAACAAGGTTTTTTTTTCTCTTTTTTTATTCTCAGCAATGCATCTTTGTCGATCATACTTTGCATTTTTGTAGTGCTGCCATCTTGTGAGCTTTGTATCTTTAAAAAGTCAATTGAACATGTTTTATGAGACTAAACAGTCTCATAGGGTATTGGACTCTCTTTAAATCCAGATAGGTACAGTAAAGGTTTCTCAAAAATAGAGCAATTAGTGAGGCTGTACATGATTGACATGATTATAAATGATAATAAACTACATGAACTTTATCTATTTATTAATACCTTACTTACATGCAGTATGAACATGTTCTGTCTGGTGCAATGCTTTGAAAGGCAACAATCATGGTTTGAACATTAGGCCTGTATGAGACCTGCATGGTTCCAAAACCCATCAGTAGACAGGATAGTCTTAACATGCTTCCTGGTTTGTGTGTATCCCACCAGACATATCATAACCCGGATATGAGCTAATCTTCTTTACTGTAAAATGGGATAGGGCACCAAATGAGATGGGATATTCCTGATCATAATCAAACTCATAATAATATGCACCAACATTTGTTATCAGAATTCTCTATTCTAAATTTTATCCAAAAAATAATTAATTGACAATAATTGATAAAGAACTAAAGTTTGATCTTTGGTAGGCCTTCAGCACTTTTGTAATTTTGTAAATTAAGAGTCCACAAATGACAATTGCAATGTCAATAATTTGCACTCTTGATTGTCTATACTATCTTTACTTCTACATCAATGTTTATGATGTGCTGTCACCAAGTCTTTCTCTGGAAATACTACTTTTTTAATGACTGCAGACGGACAGTCTGCCAACAAAATGTGGAACACTTCAAAATCGTTCAAACGATTTCCAGCCAATCGATTTGCAGCCAATCAGAGTTTCTCATGCAGAATGCATGCAGGAATCACACCACAAGGGAAAGAAAGTGGCACGCCTAAGTTGACCTGCGACTTGAACTGCACTTCAGCCGTTTGCTACAGGCGAGGAAGCTGCACATTTGAAAGGTAACGTTAACTATTTGTCGACGGATTCATAACGTACAACTCAAGACCAAAACCTTGCAAATGTCAAATTCCTAGTTAAGAGTGTGCATTTTGATTGACGACTGAAAACCAAGCAAGTAATGTTGGGTAATGTTACGTTAGTAGTTAGGTATGTAGAAGGCCTCCATTACTATTTAGCTTTCATCTGCATGGACACAACCACACACATTTTTAATGAAAATGACCTATCCTAACAATGTTTATGTGTATAGAGAATGGTATTAGGTCTATACTGACGGGTCATATGGACCGATATTAGGTCTATATTGACGGATACAAGGACAATATTGACGGATATTAGGTCTATATTGACGGATATTTGGTCTATATTGACGGATATTAGGTCTATATTGACGGATAGCTAACGACAGGCTAACGTTACATTTAATGTCGCTTTACAGTTTTGTTTTATGCAAAAATACTTATTCATTCATTAATAAGTAATTCCATGGGTGAACATTTAGTTGCAATAATTTAAACTTATTTTAGTTTACTCTGAACATGCCCAGATTTAGTGGTGTATGACATATGGTAATGGAATGATTTGATAATGATATATCTTTTTTAAAAGAGCTCCCAGTCAATCAGACAGGTTGGTTTAAGCTACTAAATGGTCACACTGTAAAAGTTCAAGGAACAATCAAAGATTTTTCTTGTCTATTTTTCCCCCCCTATGCTGTTGGCTGCAGTAGGAACTGGACTGTTAGCTGCCTGGAACTCCAACTTCATCCAGAAGTCTTCAAGTAAGACTTGTTGCATAGTTTTTAATATGACAAGTGGTATAAAAGTATAGGGTGAGAAGCTCAGTCACTCGTGAGAGACTCGGAGTAGAGCCGCTGCTCCTTCGCGTAGAAAGGAGCCAGTTGAGGTGGTTCGGGCATCTAGTAAGGATGCTTCCTGGTCGCCTCCCGAGGGAGGTTTTCCAGGCACATCCAACTGGGAGGAGACCACGGGGCAGACCGAGGTACAGGTGGGGTGATTACATCTCCACACTGGCCTGGGAACGCCTCGGGATCCCCCAGTCAGAGCTAGTCGATGTTGCCAGGGAGAGGGAAGTTTGGAGTCCCCTGCTGGAGCTGCTGCCTCCGCGACCCGATTTCGGATAAGCGGGAGAAGATGGATGGATGGATGGATGGATGGTATAAAAGCTTTCACATGTCATACATGTCATACATGTGGCATTTCATTAAAAACAGTGAAAGGGTATGTAAATCATCAAGGATTACACAAAAATGAAGCACATGGTCAATATGCATGTTGTATAGTTGGGTGCAAATGAATGTTCCAAAAATACAATTATTTTAAAAGTCACATTTATCGCCACCATAGACAGTCATCTGTGTCACAATGTGAAACAATATAGGGTCCACTGAAATGTGAATATCGGCATTGCCAGAAACAATGCGTTGATCTGAAAGATCTTTTAGATCATTTGAAGGCTCATGTTGCTCAAAGAAAGAAGAAGTGCAGTGCCCATTCAAAGGTTGTGGCAAAGCCTTTTCATTGAGGTCCTCTTTTACTGCACACATTTCTAGAAAGCATAAAAATGCTGTGCAAGTATCGACTATGCATTTAGTTTATTCTGTGCCTAGCCAGGCCTCTAATGTTGCTGAAAGTCAGTTGGATGTAAGCTTTGTACATGATGAGCCTGAGGATACCCTGGACCCAGCAGATATGAAAGGGTTATATATGATAAATTTGTGTATGTTTTACATGAAGTTGCAGGCAAAATACCTTGTACCTTCCTCCACTATTCAGATGATTGTGGAAGAAGTAAACAGTCTCAATGGTGTGTGTCATCAGTACTTTACTTTACTTTACTTTAGGCCTTTAAATTCCCAAAGGAACATAGGCCGTCGACGAAGCTCCTCCATCCTCTTCGGTCTTGTGCCCTCCGCTCCAGATCTTGCCAGGACAGCCCTTCTTTCTTCATCTCCTGTTCTGTGGTTCTTCTCCAGGTGGTTTTTGGTCTGCCTCTCTTCCTCTTGCCCTGTGGGTTCCATGTCAGCGCCCGCTTTGTGATTGATTTTTTTCTTCTGAGTGTGTGACCTATCCACTTCCACTTCCTCCTCCGGATTTGAATTTCTATTGAGTCTTGTTTGGTGAGTTCCCACAGGTTGGCGTTAGAGATGGTGTTGGGCCAGTATATTCCCAGGAGGCGTCTGAGGCACCGGTTGGTAAAGGTCTGTAGCTTATTGTGTATAGTGGTGGTGGTTTTCCAGGATTCTGAGCCATATAATAGAGTGGTCTTTACATTTGAGTTGAAGATTTGAAGCTTGGTCTTGAGTGACAGGTTTTTTGCCTTCCAGATAATATTTAGCATGTTGAATGTTGTCCTTGCCTTTCCAATCCTGGCTTGAACATCATCTTCTGTACCCCCTTCCACAGAAATTATGCTTCCAAGGTAGGTGAAGCTGTTTACATCCTCTAAAGGGTTTTGTTCCATGGTTATGGGTGTGTTGTTCTTGCTGTTGATACGCATTACTTTGGTTTTGGATGAGTTTATTTTGAGCCCGAGAAGAGCAGCAGTTTCTTCCAGTTTTCCTGATTTTTCCTGCATCTGTTGATGTGTGTGAGCCAGTAGTGCCAGGTCATCAGCGAAATCTAGATCTTCCAGCTGCTCTGTCAAGCTCCATTGTATGCCGGTTTTTTTGTTGCTGGTTGTTACTTTCATCACCCAGTCTATGCAGAGGAGGAAAAGAAAGGGTGAGAGCAGGCACCCCTGCCGCACACCAGTCAGGACCTCGAAAGCTTCTGATATACATCCTTCATGGAGGACTTGACATCTCATCCCTTGGTAGGTGTTCCTTATGATGTTGATGATCTTTGCTGGGATCCCATAGTGGGCCATCAGTTTCCACAGCGTTTCCCTATCCACGCTGTCAAAGGCTTTCTCAAAATCTATGAAGTTCACATAGACAGAAGAGTTCCATTCAATGGACTGTTCGATGATAATTCTAAGGGTGGCGATTTGGTCTCCACAGGATCGGTTGTTCCTGAAGCCAGCCTGGTTTTCCCTCAGTTTCTCATCGACCCCCTTCTGGAGCCTTTCCAGCAGGATGTGGTTGAGCACCTTCCCCGGTGTTGAAAGGAGCATTATTCCTCTGTAGTTTTTACATTCCCTGAGGTCTCCTTTCTTGGGGATTTTCACAATGTGGCCATCTTTCCAGTCAGATGGGACATTTTCTTTCTCCCAGATGGTTTGCATGAGGTGGTGAAGCATGTTGGTGGAGGTTTCAATGTCCGCCTTAAGAGCTTCTGCTGGGATCCCGTCTGGTCCCTCTGCTTTCCCTCCTCTTAAGGCCTTAATGGCTTTTCTGGTTTCTGTCTTGGTGGGGGGGTTGCAGTTTATCTCCAACAGATTTGGGGCTGGTGGGATATCTGCTTCCAGTTGAGGAGGCTGCCTGTTGAGCAGATCTCTGAAGTGTTCAGTCCATCTGTTCAACTGTTCTTCCTTGGTTGTGAGGAGTACGCCCTGTGGGTTTTTGATGTGTGTCTGTGTGTGTCTGAATTTGCCTGTGAGCTTTTTTGTAGTTAGGTATAGGTCCTTCAGGTTGTTCTTTCCCGCTGCTTCCTCTGCCTGTTGTGCTAAATCCTCAATGTATTTCTTCTTGTCTCTGCTTACACTTCTTTTCACTTCCTTGTTTGCTGCTGCATATTCTTTCTGTGCTACCGCCTTGGTGGCTCTGGTTTTACTTCTATTTACTGCCTCTTTTTTCTTCCTCCTCTCGATCACTTTTCTGTCTGAATCCCCGGATAGCCAGAGTTTGTTGGCTGTCTTCCTTCTCCCTACCACTTTCTCACATGTGTCTTTCCACATGGTTTTCAGACCCTTCCATATCTCCTCCACTTCATTTAAAGTTTCTATTTCTAACGCTTGATACCGGTTGTGAAGTTCCACTTTGTAGAGTTCTGATGTACCTATATCCTGAAAAAGCTGTGTGTTGTCATCAGTACACAAGAAGTCAAATTAAAGGTGCCTTGCAAGCTAAAACCAACTTGACAGAGTCAGAAATCAAAGATCTATCTTGGATCTGATGCCAGTTCTACTCCCTCACCGGTTGCTGAAAAGGGAGTTAAAATAGGTGGTCAGGCAGCAGAGAACTGGTCTCTCCTGAGGCTCCTTCCTATTATAATAGGTGAAAAGATCACAGACACTGATGATCCGGTGTGGCAGCTGACATTCCAACTGAAAGAACTGGTGGAATTAATATGTGCCCCGAGAATATCTCTCTCTCAAGTTGCTTTGCTCAATGTGAGTATCTAGAGACAATAAAAGAGATGTTTCCTGATCATAAACTCAAACCAAAGCACCATTACGTTGTCCACTATCCTGCTTTGATACTCAAGTTTGGCCCACTCATAAGATTGTGGACAATGAGATTTGAAAGCAAGCATTTGTATTTCAAAAGATGTGTGCAAAGAACACAAAACTTCAAAAATGTGTGCCAGACACTTGCAAATAACCACCAACTTCTGCAGACATATCTAAACTCAAGTTCCGTCTTTGCTCCTACTTTGCAAGTGAAGAACTCCACCCCTTACCATGCAGAGTTGTACAGCGATGCAGTACGCAGTGCAGTAGAAGCAAGCTTGCCTGGGGAACGTGATCTTGTAGTGTCTACTGAGATACAGTGGAAAGGCACACGCTATAGAAAGAGCTTCTTCTTTCTGTGCATCGGTCCTGGCATGCCAACAGAGTTTGCACAACTAGAACTTATGTTAATAATGGACGATAAAAATGTGTACTTCCTTGTGACACCTCATGGTTCATAATATTTACCAGAACTGGGACTGTATGAGCTTCACACAGCAAGTGGGGGCATGAGGTGCATACATGGAGAGCTGTTGTTGGATTACTATCCATTGCCAGATTATGCTCATTGTGGAACTAGAGTAATTTCCCTCAAACATAGCATAGCAGATTCTGAGTAGGGAATGATAAGAAATGATGGTGATTAATTTTTTCTTTCTTCTTTGTTAAGTCATGGATGATGAATACATTGATCTCGTTGGCTTCATTGGCTCTGTGCTGCCAAACTCAAGTGCAAATGAACTGTTGACTGAGGCTCTCCAGAAACCCTGGAAGACCTGAAATATGTCCAGGAGGGAGATCTTGTCAGTGTCCTGAGGCCAATAGAAGCTAGAAAACTGATTGCACATATTAAAACTCCACGTAAGTATGCTTATTTGTGTGAAAAAATTAAAACACTACATATGAGAATCTGAATTGTAATATTTTGGTTTTGCAAAATAAGGATTGAAAAAGCTTTATGATAAAACATGATATTAGTCATAATTTGTATTATTTGTCTTGTATCAAGCTGAAAAGGGTGCCATCGAGATTCCCGACCCGCCTCCCAGAGCTGAGCCAGAAAACCCTGTAACCACACCCAGAGGAGTGGTTGAAAGAGTAATGACATGCAGAGACTATTCATCCTCAAGTATGGATGAGAAAATGTCTAGGATACATTTATAAAAATGTCTCAAATTTTCATAATTATTACTGAAATCCCACTTATATATATTACAGATATTTATAAAGCGAGATCATGTATTGTACATCACTCTAAAAAGCCCTATGATGTATGAATATTTAAATTGAAAAGGCTTCATCATTTCAATTTGAAAATAAGCCTGGTAGAGTGGATGAGTGCTGCACATAATGATGATTAATGTGTTACTATTTTTCGTTATAACACTTGTTACAAGTAGGATTTCACAGCAGTGTTAGTTAACATGGGACCCCATCTGATAAATATCAACTGTGGGGTGCCTGTTAAGGGTTAAAGTAATGTCTCTAACGGATCAGAGGTCAGGTTCTTTTTGTGTGTACTAACCCACATCACTAAGAAAGTAGACTGCTTCCCCACCTATACATATCTTGGTAGCTGGTAGATCCTTGCTCTTGCTTTGACCTCTGAAATATTTTCATTCTACCCATAAGCCATTATGTTTAGGGCCAATAGTGAATGCAAAAGGGTATTGAATCACTATTTGTAAATACATTTGTGTGCCCTCTCCAGGTGAATATGCAAACAACTCCAACTCTCCGCTGTCTAGCTCAAGCTCAAGTGCATCCTCAACTCCCCATAGACGTACTCCAGTGGACAACAACTGGCACTACAATTTTGAGATCCCCTGGAGTAAAATGCCATCAGAGATTGTTAGGAAACTCGAAAACAAAGAGCGGCCAATGGGACGTGAAAGACGTGAAGTGATTCGCCTGGTGGTAGGGGAGATCCTAGCCATATTCCGTACGCCAGGGAAGAAATATCTTAGTGAAATTGCCAGGAAGATTGTTTCAGCTTATCCTCAGTCATTCAGAGAGGATATTGAAGTTGTAGGTACGGTGGGCAAGAGTGTAGCAAAGAAAGTGCAGACCATCAACCCTAAGGTTCTTTCCTTGATAAAAAACATGGAGAGAGTGGGAGGACACACACACACACACACACACACACACACACGCACACACACGCACACACCCACACACACGCGCGCGCACGCACGCATGCACACACACGCACACGCGCACACACGCACACACACTCTGTTAGTATTACCAAATGTTAGTATTACCAAATGTGTTCCACAACTTTTATGCCAATATGTACCGTTAAAATGCTGAAATGTCTAGTATCAGTATCAATGAGTGGTCCTGTCATTTTTAATAATTCATAACGTGAAATATTTAAAAAATATTATTCTTTTGCAGTTTGTATATTTTAAATTAAGAGGGACACAATGTAAAAATACAGTTAACCTACATTTAGAAAAATAAAATGCATGTATTTTTGCAACACTTGGGCTTTGCAAAGTAAAATTATATGTTTTTTTGTGTTTTTATATGTAAATGAGCTTAGATTTACGGTACGTTTTGTAATAACAGAAATTATCTGTAATTAAGCTTTTCTTTATCATTCATTTAAGACTATTCTTTTTTTTTTGAGGTGTAGGACTCTATTCCAACAATTCAAAAGTGTTCATGTTAAAAGTAATAGATTTCATGGAAATATAGGGAGATTTCTTGCAAAATTACAGTTATAGATCTTTATTATGGTAAAGAAAATGAATGTTTTATTTGAGTTTATCTATGTTTTTAATATGACAGTTCTTTACTGTTTTTCAACAGACATTTTCCGGCACCCCTGCTGCCAGAAAATAACCATTTTTTTACAGTTGTTTTTTTTACAGTGTACACAGTGAGGTATTTTTTTTATGCATGAATATAAAAGTGTAATTCTGGAAATTTTACTAGAAATGTATGGAGCTGTAACCAGGCCTTTTAGATGAACCGTGAAACATCATCAACCCAGAATGCAATGCACATCTTTGAAATGGCGGCCCCCGCGAATTTCAAAGCGGGAAATAGCTCCTACTCTTTTCCAATTTAACGAAAAACAATATTTTTTTTGCGATTTCTTTCAACGGATTTGGATTCAACACTAAATTGTTGACATTGTAAAGATAGGTTGTTGAAACATGCAGGGGTCCCTTTAACAGTCGGTCTCCATCTTCATCGTGGAGCCTGGAGGCTGGTGCTGGGTGAGTGTGGGCTGTGCATCGATGGCTCTTTGGATGGGGAGGTGTTGCGGGCGGAGGGGCAGCAGTGCCTGTTGAGACACATGGAGCAGAGGGGGTTGACCGGGAGACACGTCTGCTGGCCGAAGCCCACCAGCAGCCAGTTGATGTCCCTCCACAGCTCCCTGGATGGGGTGGGGTCGGTTTATACACCAGTAAGACAACGTTTAGCTATATTGGTTTGAAAAGACCAGGCGGCAAAATAATAATAATGATACATCTAATAATAACATGACTATTAAATGAATAACTACTGTTTTACATTTAACTTTTTCCCTATAGACAGTTGCTGGAGACTTGAGCCTAGTCACCTAGGTAGGTGGTAAAGTCTATCTCTGCGTCCTCCAGGGCCTTGAATTAACTAAATGAGTCACCTAGGTAACCAGTCCTCCAGGGCCTTGAATTAACTAAATGAGTCACCTAGGTAACGAGTCCTCCAGGGCCTTGAATTAACTAAATTAGTCATGTAGGTAGCTAGTTCTCCAGTACCTTGAATTAACTGAATTGGATACCTAGGTGACTAGTCCTCCAGGGGCTTAAATTAACTGAATTAGTCACCTAGGTAACCAGTCCTCTGGGGCCTTGAATTAACTTAATTAGTCACCTAGGTAACCAGTCCTCCAGGTCTTTGCGTATCTTCTCTTTGGACTTCTTAGGTATCTTCAGCCAACCCCGACGGTTGGCGATGCAGTGAACATACAGAGATACATGCACACAAATCAACCAAGTCAACCAGACCATTTAAAACACTACTTTGCCATGTTTACTTAATGAATTGGTTATTTTATACATTTAATTCATGATTCTCTCTCTCTTGGCTGGAGTTACCTATGCCGGAGACCTGGTCCCAGGCGATGTCCATGGCTAGGTGGGCCATCTTGGGGCCGACAAACTCCTGCTTAAGCATGAGCGAGATCTTCTATACCGTCTGCGTCCCAGTCGATGGTGGAGGAGATTTGGTGGGCGGGCGGGGCCCGGGAAGAGAGCCACCCCTTCTGCCCAGGTCGGTGGGAGTCCTCTCATCCAGAAGGACAGGAGAATGGATTTGAGTGAGACCCATTTGTCTTTGCTGGTTTTGTCTCAGTGTTGCGTCTCGTTGAGCTGGTTGTTGCATTTTGTTTCCACACACTTGTTGACTGATTAGTTAATGGCTGTCTTGAGTTTGTGAAGCATTGTTGTGCATTTAAATTGAGAGTTTTGACTTGATCTTTCTTTGCATCGCTTGACGTGAATAGACTTAACGTAACTAAGAGTTACAAAACTGCAATCAATAATCACCATTGGCATATGTCTTGTCATTAGCACTTTCACCTGTCAAAATAGCTCAACTTAAATCCTTCCATTATGGACGTTATGTGACTGTAATTCCCTCGAAGCACAGGCAGACACAAGTGGCTTTCTCATAACGGGTTTATTCCTCTCCGAATCCACCGTGAAAACTACACACAAACAAGCAGTATAAATGACAAACATAGTATTATGTTAGACACACAAGAACATTCACAGCATGTGAGATGACTTTAGAAACGTAATAACGTCAAATAAATACAAACACAACAACATACCTCGTTGGCTGCATGCTCTGAAAACCGAGGAAAGTATTCTTCAGTCCTTACAACTTTATAAGAGTTTTATTATATAAACTATTATATAAACAAACGGAGCTGTAACAGTATCCGTGCATCTTACTCTCAGGATTTAGGTTTTGATATTTTGACAGGTGAAAGTGCTAATGACAAAACATATGCCAGAGACATTTGGTGATTATTGATTGCACTTTAAGTTACGTTAAGCCCAGTGGCAAGCTGGTGCATTTTTCACCAGGGGGGCTATACCATTTTTGTTTATTTACCATTACATATTGTTAATTACATTATATACAATTACTTTTTGTATTGAAATGTCGCCCTTCTGTCCATCACTTTCATCATGGCCACGCAAGGCCAGCTCAAAGGCACCACAGAACTTCACACAGTCTATTATTTTAGACAGGATGTGTTTTTGTCCACCTCCTCATTGTGTTGACAGATCCCTATCCTGTAGCCTTCATCAAGTTGAACAGCTACACTGTTAAAAATGATTTGTTGACTCAACTTGACTTGTCATCTTGTTGCTTTGACTGAGTTAAGTTTAGTCAAGTTGATTCAACATTTAGTGTCAAGTTGATTACACTTCAATAAATTAGTTGATACAACTTGTAGTCTGTTGACACAACTTCATGTGTCAAGTTATTTGGACTAGAAAATATTAGTTAAGATAACTTAAAAAGATGTTGGTTAAACTTATTTTATCAAGTTTTTACAAATGTCTATCAAGTTGGCTCAACATGTAAAACTTTGTTTACCAAGTTAGCTTACCAGGACAAGCAAACCAATACCAAGCAAACCAAAGCTATACTATACATCTAAATGAGAATTAGCTTAACCTAAATATTAACACATGCTGAAAATACATTTCAATCAGGACTTTTATTACAATATCAAGAACTTGGTTGGTTTTTAAATTCAAATAAGTGTGTCAATGGATGTCAACATATAAAGACCTTCCTTGGGACATGTAAAAACAACACCCTCCAACACACCATTGCTTTTGCTCGGGGCTGCTCAAAAACTGAAATGACACGATCCCATAGATAAAACTGTAATTGAGTGACTTGTTAAACAGTCCATTCTGAGGAGTAAGTGTGCAGGGTTGCTGCAGTAAAATGCAGTAAAAATTGTATCTCTCTAACTGAGAAACTTAACTCAAATGTCAGTCAGAAAATGAAAACATGAAAACACAATATCAGGTTGATCTGGGCCCAGATCTTTCACCTTAAGTTTGTCCGCCAAACTTCTTCTCTCAAACGGCTCTTGAATGAGAGATTTCACCGAGTTAGGGACCGGGTTGAGTCTTGGGGTAGTGCTCACGCTCGCCATTGTTGAACTTGTTGTAGTTAAAATGGCGCCCGCAGAGACAGAGCATAATATGCTTTTCCTAGTAGTACACTGTGACGCACACAAATGACGATGCTCGATGCTCCAAAGTCTTCCGGGAGGGCTGTTTGAAAACAGCCCCTCCAGCGTCGTCTTTCAAATGCGCCCTTAAGGCTGCAGACCCTGAAATGGAACACGGCCACTGTGTAATAGGCATATGTGTACTAGGAAAAGCATATTATGTTGCGCAAATTCTTTTAAAATCATATTTTACACATATTTCTGGGTGCATTCCATATTTTAAACACACACATATTGACAATTGATATATATATATTTTTTATATTTTTTATATTTTTATATTTTGTTTGTGCGTGTGGTTTAGGGGGGGCGGCGCCCTATGGGCCTACAGAAGGTTCAGTTGTGATAGACACGGTTCGCCACTGATATATATATATACAGGTAAGTATACAAGTATCAACAGCTAGTGAACAAAAATATATATATATATATACAGCAGGTAGTGAGCAGGGGTATGCAGTTATATCAACAGTTGAAGATTAATATATATATATATATATATATTTATATATACGGTAAGTACAGTGAAAATGTACATGGCTATCATACGGTACATATACGTAAGTATGTAAACAATAAATATGTAAACAATAGGTAGTGGTAGGGAGTTATGATTACAGTGCTAGGCAGTTGAA
Organism: Muraenolepis orangiensis; assembly: GCA_027704905.1. NCBI lineage: Eukaryota > Metazoa > Chordata > Actinopteri > Gadiformes > Muraenolepididae > Muraenolepis > Muraenolepis orangiensis. The sequence continues at coordinate 30,448,585 of CM051003.1, forward strand.
GATATTGATGGTGATCGAATATACTGAGGGGAGTTTAGACTTTGTATGGTGGGAAGCAGATATAGGTAGATATTGTTCTATATTGTTTGCCAACTTATATGTACTTTTACCTTATCGTACTTTTACCTGCACTTATTGTACTTTTACCTGAGCACTGGTTCAGTTATTGAACACTTCTGGTGACGAGTTGTTCTCTTACCTTCCTTTGTTGAAACACATAATAAAAGCGTCTGCTAAATTAATCTAATGCAGGGGTAACCAACAGGTTGATCGCGATCGACTGGTCGATCTTCAAAGCCTTCACTGTTCATTATTATTATTATTATTATTTTTTTAAATTAGACCTAGCTCTGGCTTGTTGATTTGAATCATCATAGGTCATTTTACAAACTCCAATTGGTTATTTGATATGCTGAGGTCCATTAATGGCTGCATGCAATTGTGGGTGGGGTTAAAAAAATTAATAAAATCATATTGATGGCAAAACAGGGAGAAGCCCCTCTCTGCTGATCGCTTGACACAGAACACAGAACACAGAACACAGAACACAGGCCCTTTAGCCAGTGGAGCCCAGTCAGGGTACAGCTCTCTGAACTCATAATGAGCACTTTGCAAGCTGTCGCAAAAGTTAAACCCCCATAGCCGTGGAGCGCTGTCATCACTGCCACTGCGTCTCGTCGGGCGCCCTTGAAATCAATGAGAGGTGCGGCAGCTGATTCACTCAGTCACTTCATGGGGGATAGCCTATCGTTATCTATCTATCTATCGATCGATCGATCGGTCGGTCGGTCGGTCGGTCTATCGTTATCTATCTATCGTTATCTATCTATCGTTATCTATCTATCGTTATCTATCTATTGCTATCTATCTATCGTTATCTAAGTTTTGTATGAGCATTATTACCGGACATTTTGACCGGCAGGTTTTGAATTGACCGTTTTTTATACATTTTTCCAGCTAAAAAAATCGGTCATTACCAGTTAACGGTAACCCTGGTATGCACGTACATTGAGCCTGTTGTAACATAAATTGATTGCAAAATGAGACGATGAAGTGGGTTTTTTGGAGATATCGGATTGGTAGATCTTGGCTTACATTTTGGAATAAAAAGGGATTTTGGGCTTGAAAAGGTTGGTTACCACTGCTCTAATGTAATTAAATCCCCTCACCCCGCAATATATATTACAGCCAGCAGATGGCAGCACCACCGCACCCTGCAATATACATTACAGCCACCAGACGGCAGCACCACCTCTCAGCCTGCAATATAAATTACAGCCACAAGATGGAGGCATCACCCCGCAATATATATTACATCCACCAGGTGGCAGCATCACTCCGTAGATAGAACTACAATTCCCACCAACGACAGCCAGCGTTGTTATTGTCGACACTATACTGTAGATAATATCAGATTAGATTCAAATGTATTGTCATTGTATAGCACAAGTACAGTACAGCGAAAACAATTTGGCATCTAACCAGAGTGCAAATGTTGTAGTAAAGTGCATGGCAATATAATATAAATTTGGCCACGAATGGTGCATGTGGGTGCTCGGCAATCTCCGTGGGTGCTCGGGCGTCGAAGCACCCACGGTATCGGCGCCTATGGTGGTAGTGGTAGTAGTGGTGGTAGTAGTAGTAGTAGTAGTAGTAGTAGTAGTAGTAGTAGTATTAGTGGTAGTGGTGGTGGTGGTGGTAGTAGTAGTAGTAGTAGTAGTAGTAGTAGTAGTAGTAGTAGTAGTAGTAGTATTAGTGGTAGTGGTGGTGGTAGAAGTAGTAGTAGTAGTAGTATTAGTGATAGTGGTGGTGGTAGTAGTAGTAGTAGTAGTATTAGTGGTAGTGGTGGTGGTGGTGGTGGTGGTGGTAGTAGTAGTAGTAGTAGTAGTAGTAGTAGAAGTATTAGTGGTAGTGGCGGTGGTGGTAGTAGTAGTAGTAGTATTAGTGGTAGTGGTGGTGGTGGTGGTGGTAGTAGTAGTAGTAGTGGTATTAGTGGTAGTGGTGGTGGTGGTAGTAGTAGTAGTAGTAGTATTAGTGGTAGTGGTGGTGGTGGTGGTAGTAGTAGTAGTAGTATTAGTGGTCGTGGTGGTGGTGGTAGTAGTAGTAGTAGTAGTATTAGTGGTCGTGGTGGTGGTGGTGGTAGTAGTAGTAGTAGTAGTAGTAGTAGTAGTATTAGTGGTCGTGGTGGTGGTGGTGGTAGTAGTAGTAGTATTAGTAGTAGTGGTAGTAGTAGTAGTAGTAGTGGTAGTAGTAGTAGTAATAGTAGTAGTGGTAGTAGTAATAGTAGTAGTAGTAGTAGTAGTAGTAGTAGTAGTAGTAGTTCAGCTGGAGCAGGGCAGTGTTGAACCCTCAACCACATGACTTCCTGGTGACATGACGTTATAAGGTTAGTTAAGACATGTCTGGATGTGCAGACTCCTACTGTAACACATTTTTGTTGTGAGCACATGAGTAAAATGTGTTTTGTATGTCACAATGTGAAAGAGATTTGACGTATTATAGATTACCAACGCCGTCTCACTGTGTTGTCAGGAGATCTTGAGGACTAGAGGTCAGAATAAGGCCACCAGTCAAAAGGGACCTCAACCACCCTGGGCACCATCACTTCTCCCCCTGCGGTGCAGTCACCGGTTCCGCAGCATCTGTACAAGGACTACCAGGTTCAAGGATAGTTTTTATCCACAGGCAGTGACCTACTGAACTGCTAGGAGTGCTGCTACTATCATAACATTGTCACCCATATTTCATTACACTATCTTATTTTTGCTGGACTTTCTGGACACATTACAGTTACCCAACCAAGCTACGATGAACTTAATGGCAAAATACCCCCAGGGGTGCCCGAGAGGGGGGGAGGATGAGCACCCCAGTCTGACGGACACAACGGTAACAGACCCAGGCAACGGACAAACGACTATGAGCAAGCAGTGTACATGCGGTAAAGTCTGCAAGAACATCTATGGCTTAAAGATCCACCGAGCGAGGATGAAGTGCCCGTTGGGAGCAGAAGCAACACAACGCACAGGTGTTACACCTGGTGAGACGCAGGAGGTGCCAGGCCCGGAGTCACCCCATAGTGCCCAGAACCTCCAAGTGTTGCAGACAACTCCCTCGAGCATCAAGTCTGACAGGAGGCGGATCAAATGGCCTGCAGCTAGCATGACCTCACTCTGGAAGCAGTTTGATGACGATGTCGACCAAATTCTGGAGGCAATGACGAAGGGAGAGGCCGACAGGAAGCTACAAGCTATGACAACAATCATTGTCAGCATCGCAGCTGAACGGTTCGGCGAGGAGGAGAAGAAAAGCTCCGGAACATCTTACTCAAAGAATCAAAGAGCTGTAAGGATCCACAACATCAGAAAGGAGATGAAAGTGCTGAAGTCCCAGTACAAGGCGGCAGGAGAAGAGGAACGCACTGGCCTAGCCCAGCTAATGTGCATCCTTCGGAAAAAATGACATAGACCAACATCTGAAGCAGACGTACAGCGACCCCGCAAGAGAGCAGGAGTTGGGAGAGTGTAACAACCTCATAGACCCCCCTGAACCAGAAGTGCAGTTCGACATGTCGGAGCTGCAGCTAAAGGAAGTCAGGGAGGTTGTCCGCAAAGCAAGGGCAAGCTCTGCTCCAGGACCGAGTGGCACTTCATACAAAGTGTACTGTCCCAAACTCCTGCTGCGTCTGTGGTACATCTTGCGAGTCTTCTGGAGAAGGGGGAGGATCCCTGATCAATGGAGAGTGGCTGAAAGGGTATGGATCCCGAAGGAGGAAAACTCCACTCAGCTAGACCAGTTCCGCATCATCTCCCTGTTGTGTGTTGAGGCAAAGGTTTTCTTCAGCGCTGTTTCCAAACGGCTGTGTACCTACCTGGCAGAGAACACCTCGATACATCTGTCCAGAAAGGTGGCATTTCAGGAATGCCAGGATGTCTGGAGCATACCGGTGTGGTGACACAGCTTATTCGGGAGGCCAGAGAGAACAAGGGCAACCTGTCAGTGCTGTGGCTTGACCTGGAGAATGCTTTCGGCTCCATTCCACACAAGCTGGTTCAGTTCACTTTGACAAAACATCATGTCCCAAGCAGGTGTAGAGACCTCATCGCTGATTATTACAGCAATTTCAGGATGAGGGTCTCTTCAGGAGCAATAACATCCAGTTGGCACAAGGTGGAGATCGGTATCATCACAGGGTGTACTATCTCTGTGACATTGTTCTCCCTAGCCATGAACATGCTCACTAAGTCTGCTGAGCCAGAGTGCAGAGGGCCCCGCACAAATTCCGGACAACGGCAACCACCCATCAGGGCATTCATGGATGACCTCACAGTCATGACAGAATCAGTCCCAGGCTGCCGGTGGATTCTGAAGGGGCTTGAAGAGCTGGTGGAGTGGGCCCGGATGCGTTTCAAACCCGCCAAATCCAGATCAATGGTGGAAGGTGGTGGACAAGTTCCGGTTTAACATCGCAGACACAGCCATCCCATCTATCTCAGAGAAGCCAGTCAAGAGCTTAGGAAAAGTTTTTGACTGCTCTCTGAGAGACACAACATCTATCCAGTCGACCTGCACTGAGTTGGATGGCTGGCTGAAATCCGTGGACAAGTCAGGCCTACCTGGGAAGTTTAAAGCCTGGGTCTACCAACATGGCATTCTTCCCAGGATTCTGTGGCCCCTCCTTGTCTATGCGGTCCCTATCTCAACAGTTGAGACCCTAGAGAGGAGGGTCAGCAACCACCTCCGGAGATGGCTTGGGTTACCAAGGAGCCTGAGCAGCATTGCACTCTACGGGAACACCAACAAGCTGCAACTGCCTTTCAAATCCTTGGAGGAGGAATTCAAGGTAACTAGAGCCAGAGAAGTGGTTCAATACAGGGACTCAAGTGATCCGAAGGTGGCTAAAGCAGGGATCCAAGTGAGGACTGGCAGGAAATGGAGGGCAGAGGAAGCAGTTCAAGAGGCAGAGGCAAGGCTGCGTCACAAGAGCCTGGTGGGAGTGGTCACACGAGGTCGAGCTGGGCTAGGATCCTTTCCAACTCCCCAAATGAACACCAGGGGGAAGGAAGGGCGCCGTCTTGTTCAGGAGGAGGTGAGAGCAGCAGTGGAGGAGACAAGAACCTGCAAGTCAGTGGGAATGAAGCAACAGGGAGCTTGGACGAGATGGGAGAATGCGGTTGAGAGGAAAGTGACCTGGGCTGAGCTTTGGAAAGCCGAGCCTCACCGCATCAAATTCCTAATCCAGGCAGTGTATGATGTGCTTCCAAGCCCGTCAAATCTGCACACATGGGGCATAGCAGAGACACCAGCATGCCCACTCCAAGCGAGGAACCCTGGAACACATCCTCAGTTGCTGCACAAAGGCACTTGGAGATGGACGGTACAGGTGGAGGCATGACCAAGTCCTGAAGACCATTGCTGAAGCCATCAGTGCAGGACTGGCATGGTCAAAGCAGTTCCGACACTCCAAGGACACCATCGCCTTTGTCAGAGCTGGGGACAAGCCAACTTCTGCCAGAAAAACATCTGCAGGCATCCTGACATCTGCAAGAGACTGGCAGTTGTTGGTGGACCTTGAACATCAGCTGAAGTTCCTCAGCCATATTGCAGTCACCACCCTGCGACCAGACATTGTTCTTGTGTCTGAGTCCACCAAGCAAGCTGTGCTGCTGGAGCTGACAGTCCCGTGGGAAGATCGCTTGGAAGAAGCCTTTGAAAGGAAGCTCTCCAAGTACGCAGGACTGGTCAGCGACTGTCAGCAGGCTGGTTGGAGAGCAAGGTGTTTCCCGGTGGAAGTTGGATGCAGAGGATTCGCAGCCCGTTCCTTGGTCAGAGCCTTCGGCAGTTTAGGCATCGAGGGAGTGAGAAAGAGGAGAGCCATCCGCAGTACCACCGATGCGGCAGAGAGGGCCTCAAGATGGCTGTGGCTCAAAAGAGGGGAGCCATGGAGTCATGGTAGCTAGCTAGCCATCTGGACACAAGCTGGGGTCTGATCAGCCCCGGCTGGGTCACCTGGAGACCCGAAACGTCCTATGATTCCAGGAACATCACTGAAGATGTGTCCAGACTAGGCATCAGTCGATGTATGTACACAGCAGTTACTATATATATAATCTGCAAATGAGTGCAAATGTTACAGTAATGGTACAGTGGTTAAATATGATGTCAAAACAGTCTACTAGGTACAAAAACAGGTATGAAATAACTTGTATAGTAGGTATGAGATATGTGCAGAATTATAGGTATTTATATATACAAGGTAAGTATACAAGTATCAACAGCTAGTGAGCAGGGGTATGCGGGTATATCAACAAGATAAAAAAAATATATATATATATATATATATATATATATATATATATATATATATATACAAATCTATATACAGCAGGTAGTAAGCAGGGTATGCAGTAATATCAACAGTTGAAGATGAATATATATATACAGTAAGTACAGTAAATATGTACATGGCTATCATATATATCATATTAGGTATGTAAACAATAGGTAGTGGTAGGGAGTTATGATTACAGTGCTAGGCAGTTGAAGACATTGATGGTGATCGAATATAGTGAGGGGAGTTTAGACTTCGTATGGTGGGCAGCAGATATAGGTCGATATTGTTCTATATTGTTTGCCAACTTATACGTACTTTTACCTGCACTTATTGTATTTTTACCTGAGCACTGGTTCAGTTATTTGAGACATGTTAGGAATGAAATGCATTTTTCGACTTCTGGTGACGAGTTGTTCTCTTACCTTCCCTTTGTTGAAACATACTATTGTAAGTCGCTTTGGATAAAAGCGTCTGCTAAATAACTAATGTAATATAATTCCCTCACCCCGCAATATATATTACAGCCACCAGATGGCTGCACCACCTCACCCGCAATATATTTTAAAGCCACCAGACAACAGCACCACCTCTCAGCCCGCAATATAAATTACAGCCACCAGATGGAGGCATCACCTTACCCCGCAACATATATTACAGCCACCAGATGGCATATGGAACTGTGCTTCAACTGGTAAATAAAACATGACACTATACTGTAACACTTAAAGTAGACTGCTGCTAGTTTGTTAGAACGCCGAAGTCAACACAATGTACCTAAACACTTATAAACTGCAGTAATATAATAATAATAATACTACTACTACTAATAATAATATACATTCTACTAATAATGCTTGTTTTGAAATCAGTTTTGACTGCTATCTGAATGCTAGGTGTGCCTGGCTAACGGTTTTTGCTACCGTGGATCCGAACCAACAACTCGTCTGGTTTCTACAGCCCGGTTTGTTTGTTCAGTCTGTGTTGAAACTACATTTAAAGCACTCGAGTAGTAGTAGTAGTAGTAGAAGTACTAGTAGTAGTAGTACTAGTAGAATTACTAGTAGTAGTAGTAGTAGTAGTAGTAGTAGTAGTAGTAGTAGTAGTAGAAGTAGTAGTTCAGCTGGAGCAGGGCAGTGTTGAACCCTCAACCAAATGACTTCCTGGTGACATGACGTTATAAGGTTAGTTAAGACATAGTCTAGATGTGCAGACTCCTACTGTAACACATTTTTGTTGTGAGCACATGAGTAAAATGTGTTTTGTATGTCACAATGTGAAAGAGTTTTGATGTATTATAGATTACCAACCTATCTGTACAAGGACTACCAGGTTCAAGGATAGTTTTTATCCACATACTGAACTGCTAGGACTGCTGCCGCTATCATAACATTGTCACCCATATTTCATAACACTCTGGACACATTTCAGTTACTGCACTGTATTCATGATGCTGCTGCAGTACTGGCACTTTACAATGCTTTTTGCACATTCACCATATGTTTATATCATCCATCAGTCACTTTATTGTTATTTTATTGTGTACAGTATTGTTATAGTATAGTGTGGTTTATACACTACTACTTTATACATAGTATAGTATAAAGTAGAGTCTATCATAGGTAGTATTTAGGGTTGTTTATAGTATAGTATAATATTGTTTAGTATAGTATTGTATAGTTTAGTATTGTAGGAAATTCATACTGCAGGAGTGAATGGGACTGCGGAAGGTAAGCTTTCCATTGTACTTGTTGCAAATGGCAATAAAAATCATCTTTAGTCTTGAATCTTGTCATTGCTGGGCAGGTGGGGCCATGAATACACAACCCAATAAAGAGAGCCTAAGAGACAAAGTGAAGGGGATCTTTGGCATTGGACCCCCAAGACCTCCCAACAAACTAAATGAGAGTAAACCCTCAGAGTTTGACACGGGCAGAACACAGAACACAGGCCCTTTAGCCAGTGGAGCCCAGTCAGGGTACAGCTCGCGTGTAGTCCATAGTCTTATTATCTGGACACTTTGCTGCTCCACAAAATGTTATGCTCCAATGGATCGTTTTTCGGCAACGTCAGCAACAGGCAAGTGAGTCCATCCACCATTACGTAGCTGATCTGAGGGGACTAGCCAGCCTCTGTAAATTCGGGGTGCTGGAAGATGAACTGATACGGGATCAGCTGGCTGAGCACACTAATAGCCCGAAGCTCAGAGAAAAGTTGCTAATGATGACAGACAAGCTAACATTAGCAAGAGCAGTGGATATAGCTTTCCAGCTGTTTCCCTGGAGGACCTTCGGCTTGCGTCGGAGGAGGACCCCATGCTCTCCCGGCTCCGCACTTACATCCAGGAGGGATGGCCTGCAAAGGTCCCAGAAGAGCTGGCGTCTTTTCATCGGGTCAAGGACGAGCTGACCGGCTGGAACGTTGTCTGCGTCTGGAACATTGTCTCCGCACGTTCGTCCCAATCGACCTCAGGGCACGCGTCTTGGCTATGGCGCACGAGGGCCACCTGGGTATCTTAAAGGTGAAACAGTGCTGCAGGGATTTGGTGTGGTGGCCGGGCATAGATCGAGATATAGAGACAATGGTGAAGGAGTGCACGGCCTGCCTGCTCAGTGGCAAAACTGGCCTGCCAACCCCACCACCCCTGCAGCCCTTGCAGTGGCCGCGTGCGCCACTGCAAGCAAGGGAGCAGCTGGACATCTGTGGGGAGCTCCATGGCGTCCCGCCCCACCAACGCTTCCTCCTGGTGGCCTACGACCTCCATTCAAAATGGACAGAGGTGGTTGCCACGGGGTCCGTAACGGCTCGGGTGGTCACAGACTTTCTCTCCTCTCTGTTTGCTCGGTGGGGCAGTCCTAACCTAGTCTCAGCTGAGTTTGCCACCTTTGTGGAAGAGAGGGGGATCAAACACATCCGTATAGCTTTCTACCACCCGCAAGCAAATGGGGGGGTTGAAAGGTTCAACCAAACCCTAAAGAACGGGGTCAGAGCACACCTGTCAGATGGTCTTCCGTTTTCAGCCGCGCTGCTCGCACCCTGCTTCCCTACTGGGCGACGCCGCACTCACTAGCCCTCTTGATGATGCCGTGAGCTGCAGCTCCCTTTGGATCGGCTGCGGGCCCCGGCAGCCGTCACACCAGCAGCAGAGCTGAGTACTTGAGCTGAGCCAGAGGCTCACTCAGTACTCAGGCTCAGCGTCGCATGAAGCAGCAGTTCGACAAGAGACGGAGGGTGAGAGCGCCTCCCTTAACAGTGGAGGACTGGGTCAGGATTCACCGCCCTAACCGGGACCACAAGCTACTATCCTTCTGGACAGTGCCGATGAAGGTCACCGCTCAACTGGGGCCAGCCACCTTTAGTCTGGCCGACGGATCACGGTGGCACGCAAGCCGGCTTCGGAAGGTGGCACCGCCCCCCATCGTGGACCCTGGGCCCGGGGAGGACGGGGACTTTGCTTTCCCTGATGAGCAGTTGCAGGGTCCAGCCGGGTTCCCACCTGAGCCGGTTGAGCCAGTGGTTCATCCTGAAGCTCGTCCGGCCCGTGTCCGGGTCAGACCAAGATACTTGGAGGACTATATTGCGAGCTTGTGACTCTCAGGGGTAATGTTCAAAGCATAGTCTGTTCCGTCGCGCGTTTCGTTGTGGAATTGTCTCCGCGCAGAGTTTACCAGCAAGGAGCGCCTTGGCATCGTTCGTCGTTCCAACAGCCCATGGGCTTCGTCCCTCCACATGGTCCGGAAGCCTGGCGGGGGGTGGCGACTGTGCAGCGATTACCGACGGCGACGCGACTACACCAGACCGCCATTTTTTGGAGTTCTTGCACATGCCATTTGGACTAAAGAATGCTGCACAGACATTCCAGCGGCTCATGGACTCTGTGCTGCGGGACCTGCCTTTTATCTTTGTTTACTTGGACAACATCCTCATCGCCAGCACATCCAAGGGAGAGCACCAGGCCCACCTCCAGACTCTCTTTTACCTTGTTTCCACCAACGCAAACCTAGTTCTAGTTCTGGGCTGGTGCTAGAGCCGGTTCGCAGTTGGTTCAACTGGCGAACCGCTAAGAACCGGTTCGCGTTTCCACTGACTAGAGAGCCATGTCATTACGTCACTCTTTACGTCTGGATACTTCTGGATACAGCAATGCTAGCGCCAACTTCAAGCACAGTTACAACAATAGCAGACACAAGTGTGTGTACAAGTGTTGCTCCTGGCTTTGCAAGGCTACATTGGCATATAAACACTGCTGGCACAACGCATTTGTGCTGCTCGTCTTGAGTGCTAGGGACGGCGATTACGTTAGAGCTGCATTAATACTTCAACAGAAGGGACCATTGACCTTTTTTTTCTTCAAACTGTCATCTTGTATTATTTGTTTGTTTCTCGGGTTGATAAAGCATAATGAAGCATTATTTCTATTTAGAAAATTGTTTTATGTAAAGAAAACGTGTAGAGTGCAGTGTAATATGTCAATGTCAATAAACAAGGCTAGGAGGAGGCTCCTGGGTGAGCTGCAGCTCAGTGGTGGCAGTAGCTCCGCATCGACATCGTCGTATCATTTCTGATGATACGAACATAATATTGATGTGAGAAATGTGTAGCTCGCTAAACAGCTTAGAAATGCATAGCTGGTTTGCAACACGGTGAAAGATTTTTAAAGTAAAACTTACCAGGATCAGTGTAACTCTGCAGCAGCGTATCATCCAGTTTGTTATTGATTTGCTCGACTGTTCTGTCGTACCCCGCTGAAGCCATCTCGCGCTTTTCAAATACCGGTTTTGTTCTTCTTTCACCCTCAAGTTTATTTTGAATTTCTGTCGAGAACCACAATGCAAGGGGGCAGTTTGTTTCCTCCACAGACCACTGTTGCTTTGCCTTCAGTGAATCTCGGGGTTTATAAAAATGGCGGTCACGTTGGTCTTGATAAGCCCCGCCCCCCAGCCCCTGACGTTTTCCTGGCCGAGAGCCGGTTATTTGGCTGTTGAAACGTGAAGAACTGGTTCAAGATTAGGCACCTGCTCCGAATCGTCCCTCAAAATGCCTTGGTGGAAACGAGGCATGACAGCAGCTTAGTCAGCATGGCCTAATTGTGATCGTGGCCAAATGCCAATTCGGCCTGACCACCATCAATTTTCTGGGCCATCGTGTCACTGAAAAGGGGGCGGTGGACCAGGCCACTGACCCAGAGCTGCAATCTGGTTCTGGGCTGCAAGTGGAGGATGTGGTTTTCGGCGATGCTGGCACGGCGCTCCTGTGGGATGTCTCCACGGGCCAGCCCCGGCCCATCATTCCTGCCGGCTGGCGGCAGCTTGTATTCGATGCTGTCAATGGCCTTTCCCATCTGGGTGAGAAGGTGTCATAGAGGTTGGTGGCGGCCAGGTTTGTCTGGCACGGCCTTAAAATGGATGTGAGAGACTGGGCTGATACTTTAGTGGTATGTCAGCAAGCTAAGGTGCACCACCACGTCAAGGCGCCCCTAGAACATTTCCCGGTGCCGGAAAGGAGGATTGACCATGTGCATGTGGACCTGGTGGTGCCCACTACCCCCCTCCCAGGGCTTTGTTTACCTCCTCATGATGGTCATCAGGACCACACGCTGGCCGGAGGTCCTGCTAGCATCGGCGACATCCGCCGAGGTGGCACAGCGTTCATTGCGACGTGGGTTGCCCGGTTCGGTGCGCCTTCCCACCTCTCCTCGGACCGAGGCTCACAGTTCACGTCTGAGCTTTGGAACGTGGTCGCTCAGGACCTGGGTGTGGCACTCCATCGGACTACTGCTTACCACCCGCCGGCCAACAAACGCTTCCATCGCTCCATGAAGGCCGCACTTCAAGTCAAGTCAAGTTTATTGTCACTTCACAGTGTACACAAGTATAAAGCAGTGAGTGAAAATCGTATGTGCAATACCCGACGACAGACAGCAGTTATAAAAATAAGATAAAATAGAATAAAAACAGAATAGAATAAAAGAAGTTAAAAAAATTTAATAAAAATGCAATTTATGAAATGCAATATATCGGCACAGAAAAAGAGCAATATGTATATATAAATCAATGTAATAAAATATACATTGTTATATGCTATACGCCCTTGTTCAGCAGCCTGATGGCCTGACTGTGGAAGCTATCTGAGTATATTTGTACGGCACTTGATACTGCGGTATCGCCTGCCTAACGGTAAAAGTGAATACAGTTCGTGGCTGGGGTGGGCATTGTCTTTTATGATGCGTTTGGCCTTGGCCACTCACCACTGGTTGTATATATCCAGGAGGGAGGGGAGCTCACCTCCAACGATATACTGGGCCGTCCGCACCACCCTTTGAAGCGCTCTGCGCTCGAGTGCGGTGCAGTTCCCGTACCAGGCGGTGATACACCCTGTAAGAACACTCTCGATGGTGCCGGTGTAGAATGTTCTCAGGATGCGGGGGCCCATGCTGAATTTCCTCAGACACCTGAGGAAATACAGGAATTGTTGTGCCCTTTTCACCGCGTGTGTGGTGTGCGTGGACCATGTGAGGTCCTCGGAGATGTGCACGCCGAGGAACTTGAAGCTGCTGACCCTCTCTACTGCAACACCGTCGATGGAGATAGGGCTGTGCTCTCCTCTCTGCTTCCTGTCGTCCACGATCAGCTCCTTGGTCTTCTTGACGTTGAGGGCGAGGCTGTTCTCCTGGCACCACTGCTCCAGCGATCCGACCTCCTCCCTGTAGGCTGTCTCGTCATCGCCGGCAATCAGGCCCATCACGGTTGTGTCGTGGAGGCCGGGGATAAACACTTCCTTGTGTTACGTGGGGTCATGCATATATGCCGGGGCAAAGCCAGTGAGGTCGTGGTGCAACAGGAACCGAGGCTGACAACCGAATCAAATGCTAGCAATGATTTATTTACATAAGTCATCTATAGTTTAAATATCCGGCACGGACAATTATAAGGCCACAAGCCAAATAGACACAACAAGTAACATGTAACGCGGGGACAGTAACTAGGCCTGGGGAGGACGCCAAAACAAATGAGTACCAAAACAAACAAAGAAAACAAACCCCCTCAAGCTAAGTCTGACGCTACCGCTACCTAACCTACTAAGCATCAATTTATCCCACTAAACTAACTGTCCCTGACCTGGTCCCAATAAATACATGAGGTGGTTCCCGCCTGGGGAAACTTACCTAGTGTATCTATACAAAGAATACCTGCGTGATGTAAAATGTAGGCCCATGGGCATCTTACCTGCGAACTACCTCGCCCTCCCCAGGGTATTACAAGGAGGAACAAGACCGACTGGCAAAACAAACAGGACTACCAACAGGCAGGACTACAAACAATGGACTAACAAAATTGGATAGCATTCAAGGAAGCAACACTAACACCCAAGCACACACCAAAATGCCACCCCCCTCTTGGAACAAATGCAGGAGGTTTAAATAGGCAGCTAATTAGGACAGTTCCAGATGCAGCCACTTGAGGTTAACGATGACCACCAACACCTGGGGAGGAGAAGACGACAGCCTCCACGCGGCCTCCTCTGCAAGTAACGAGAGATGGTGAAAGACCAGCTCGTGAAACGAATGTCGCCACCCAATCATCGTCAAGCTGACAGACCAAGGCGTAAAAAGTCGGGGGGATGCAAGTCCACGCCAGGACGGGTATCCATCCCGACGGTCGACCACCAAGGTTTGGCAGTGCTCCAGCTAAACGTAGAGGGCCTCACCAACGCCAAACTCGAGATCATAAGTCACTTCGCCGACTCCCACAAGGTTGCAGCTGTCCTCCTACAGGAAACCCACTGTATGGTTGAAGACACCCTCAAGCTGCCCGGGTTCCACCTAGCTGGTTCCATCCTCAGCAGACATCACGGTATTGCGACCTTTGTGAGGTCTGATCTGGGGTGGACAGCCACTGGCCAATCTCCACCAAGTGCCAGCGTTGAGTGGCTGTCCACCAAGATACAGGCAACATCTGTTGTAAATGTGTACAAGCCTCCACCATCTACACTGACCGTGTCGGCCCTCCCGCTTGCCCAGGCACCTGCCATCTATGCAGGGGACTTTAACTGCCAGCACACTGACTGGGGATACTCCCACACTACTCCAGACAGAGAGACGCTGTGTGAGTGGGCCTCCAACGCCAATGCTCAGCTCCTGATGGACTGAAACCGTTGAGTCAATCGATTTCACCCATTCCAGCCGTAAGGCGTGGCAGACCATCAACCAGCTCACTGGTAGGAAAACAACACCCCCCAAGTGCCCTGTGACAGCAGATGCCATTGCAGCCCAGCTCCTGAAGAACAGCCAATTCCAAGGTTCAGATAAGAACTTCGCCCGCTCTACACTGTGCGAGGTATCTTCCCTCTCTAGGGCACCCAGTGTCGATGTTGACATGTCCGGACAGTTTACAACAGCTGAACTTAGGGCGGCCATCGGCAACCTTAGGCAAGGCAAGTCCCCGGGGCATGACAACATCCACCCAGAGTTCGTGACCCACCAGAGTGAGACAACATCTGCCTGGCTGTGCTCTTTTTCTCATCCTGCTTCCAGAGGTCCAAACTGCCGAAGACCTGGCGCCGTGCTGGTGTTATCGCCCTGCTGAAACCAGGCAAAACTGCGGAAGACCCTAAGGCCTACAGACCCATCTCGCTGCTCTGCGTCCCATTCAAGATACTGGAGAGGATGATCCTCAGCCGCATAGAGCCAGTAGTGGACCCACAGCTTCCAAGGGAACAGGCTGGTTTCCGGCGGGGCAGGTCAACAGTAGATCAGGTAACCCTGCTCACCCAGGACATCGAGGACAGCTTTCAGGCCAAAGAGAAAGTTGGGGTTGTGTTGCTTGACCTAACAGCCGCATATGACACCGTCTGGCACCGTGGACTTCACCTGAAGCTGCTGAGGACTATCCCAGACCGGCATATGGTGAAGTTCATAATGGAGATGCTGTCCAACCGCAGCTTCATCCTCCGAACCAGCGATGGCCAGCGAAGCAGACTGAGGAGATTGAGAAACGGGGTGCCACAGGGGTCTGTCCTCTCACCACTGCTGTTTAATATTTACATCCACGACCTCCCGGAGACAACATCCAGACAATATGGTTACGCGGATGATCTGGCCATCATGCTGCGTCGAACAACATGGTCAGCGGTGGAACAGGGTCTCAACCAGGACATGGGCATCTTGGCTGCCTACCTGCGCAAGTGGCGTCTGCAGCTCAGTACTGGGAAGACTGTGTCGGCCGCATACCACCTGTGCAACAGAGAGGCCAAAAGGGAACTGTCGGTGTCCGTCGACAACAAGCGTCTGGAGCACCAACTAGCCCCCAAGTACCTCGGTGTTCGGCTGGACAGGACACTGTCCTACAAACAGCACCTTGAGGAAGTGAGAGCCAAAGTGACAGCAAGGGTCTCGCTTATCCGCCGCCTTGCTGGCACAACCTGGGGTGCCTCCGCCAGGACACTACGAATCTCCACACAAGCCCTGGTGTTCTCTGCTGCCGAATACTGCGCCCCAGTCTGGAGTAGAAGCCCACATGTGAAGAAGGTTGATCCTATCATCAACAATGCCCTTCGGATCATAACCGGTTGCCTGAAGCCCACCCCCGTGTCCTACCTGCCAGTCCTAGCGGGAATTGCCCCGGCCGGTCTCCGACGAGAGGCCGCTATCCTCGCACTTGCAAGGAAAGCCCAAGAACATGACTGGCATATCCTGCACGAAACAACAACAAAGGCAGCACCCCCAAGCAGACTCAAGTCCCGTCACCCCTACAACAGGACAGCACAAGAGATGCTTGGTTCCATCCCTTAGGACCTGTCTACAAGGGCATGGCTAGCAACTTCCTGGAAGCAGGAATGGGAGTCGGCTGAGCCCACACGTCTGCACCATCACATCCAAGATCCGGGAGATGGAGTCAAAGGAGAACATCTACCACGCCGGCATTGGACCCTGCTGAACCGCCTCCGTACTGGGGTTGGTCGCTTCAAAGCGTCCATGAAGGAGTGGGGCCTGGCAGACAGCGCAGTATGTGAGTGTGGCGAGCCTGAGCAGACTGCCGACCACATAATCACCACCTGTCCTCTGTACAGACCTCCTTCAGAGGCTGGCCTCTTCCAAGTGGGACCAGAGACGAGAGCGTGGCTTTGTGACACTGAGCTGGACATATGACGATGATACACGAAAGAAGAAGAAGACCAACACCTGGGTAAAAAGCATTAGGAGAGGGAGACAGAAAGGAACACAAAACACAACACAAACAGTAACAAGAAACAGATCATACGATGTATGTAACACCTTGTGAACATCGGGGGCAAGCCGGAGCGCATCTCCGTGGACCGCCTTAAGCAAGCACACCTGGACCTGGACCAATCGGTTGAGCTGGCTCACCCGCCGCGGCGGGGGCGGCTGCCTGTGCCAATTCCACTGCCTCCGTCGACCCTGGGGGCACCTCCAGCATTCGTCCGGCCTCCGTTCCATTGCCAGTTCCTTGAGGCACCGGGGGACACAGCAGACCCTGATCCTGTTCTTCGGAGCCGTTCTGGTCGGGCCGTCCGCCCTCCGCCACGTTAACTTGTTATGAATTCTGGGGGGGGCCGTGTGTAGAGGACACCTTAGGTGTATTCGAATTAGGTTTAATTCAGTCTGTTTTGCTTGGTTCAATAAAAACACATGCGACATGCATTTCGTTGTGGAATTGTCTCTGCGCATCCTTCGCAATTCTTACAATATATAATTATAAAAGAGGATGCTTGTTCATTGTGGAAAGGGAGGACCATCCCCCCTAAAATGTCAGAGAAAAATACTTCCAGTACTTCCAGTACAAATACATACACATACATTTAACAGATTAATCTGTGAAAATACTGATAATATTACTATTTTAACACTTCGAAGGCACAACAGACATGTCCCCGTAACTAAATACCAACAGCACCTCCTACCGCAATTAAAAATTACTGTGCGGAGGACAGACCTCCCCAAGCTCCCCATTGAAGTCCATTATAAAACTGCCGGACCCAAGCCACCGGTGAGTCTGGGTTTTTAATATGAGTGTGTATAGCAGTAATGGAGGACAATCCTCCCTTTTAGGGTGGGTCTAGCCAGAGGCTCTGTGAACCAATCAGCAGAGCTCACTGCGCTCGTAAATACCCAATCCGATTTTTTAAATTTTATTAAGCTTCTTAGAAATATACTTCTTCTTGTCTCACTGCAATCCCAATTTAAGATCAATGATTTCTCACACTGCACTGATCTTTATTTTGTTTGAAATAATCAGCTCTTGAGATGCTGTAGGTTCCAAATGAAAACTTGATTGGCTTATTTATTTCTCAAACTGGTCTTGGATTGATCTATTAGTTTGCTGCTTACTTCTCCTAACGTTTATGATACCAGGTCAGACTTCGGTAATCTCTAAATAACAGCTGATTTATTTCTGATAAGACAAAGAAGAGACGGTTGTAAGCAGCACAATTTCCCTCTGGTATTGTTCACTAGCTACACAAAATCTCCTTATGCTGCTTCAAATGTCTGGGTTTTACATGCCCGCATATTTGACCTTACTAACATCCCCACCCACCAGAAAGGACTATGAAAAAACCTGACAGAGTTGACAGAAACTGAGGACACAATTTTGATAGGCAGATTTTTATGTTTTTAAGTTTTGTATTGTTTTATATATTTATAACCATTGTTATTAATTTGATACATATATTTAAAGTTATAGTGTGTAGAGTTTTTTGGGTCAGGTTGATATTGTGACCTCTTGCTGAGGACAGGTACAATAACAGAGTACAGAGCATGCATTAAAACAAATTATATGTGCTCAGGTAGACCTATGCTGTAGCTGGTTACTACATATACATTGTTACGCTGTTCCATCCTTTACCAGCCTGTTTCTCACTTTTGTACCAGGAACTGAATCCAGAATGTGGTATTGGAAACAGCGAGTTTGTCAGGTGAGTTTGTCTCTGCTAGTATTGTAATGGGAAAAAACCTCTGTAGTAAAACCCCAATGATTGTTGTAATTATCTGTGACCATCCGGTCACCGTAGAGCAGGGGTGTTCTGTGTCAGCTTGACTCCTCTTTGCTAAAGAACATGAACCAACTGGAGAAGGCCAGAGATAAGCGCATCTGGGCCCCCTCAAGGTTGTGTTATTTACTACTACCAACCCAGACTTCCTGCGCACCAGCTCTCCCTCTTTTAAGAATTACGATTACAATTATTTGGCCGGGAATGGCCAGGGACAACCCCATTCTTAACTAAACTGAACTGTCACGATCAAGTGTGTTACACGTCATTCTAAACTGTTGAAAAGGGGGGCGCTCTTGTAAGTGCGTTGGACTTCTCTCTACACGCCTTGCGAGACGTGTCGACAGAACTCTCGGACTCAACCTATTGATTGTTGTGTGATTGTAATAAATACGATAGTCAGACTTATTTAGTTTTGGATGACTTTGTTCTTAAACAGTTTTCAGAGTTAGACCACTGGACGTGTATCAGAGAATTCCCACCACAGTATGTAGTGGAGGCAGTATGGAAGGCTGTGGAGGACATGTTGACACCAGAGCAGCCGCCAGAGGCCAGACATGCTGTGCTGCTTATAATAAATTATTGTATTTATAAGCGCACTTTTAGTTTGCATAGACAAAACTCAAAGTGCTTCAGAGTAAAAATGGTTTAAATAAAACAACAAAATCAGCAACGTTTACACCTCTATGTGAAAGGCTATTCTAAAAAAAATGCGTTTTTAGGCCTTTTTTTAAAACATCCAGTCTGTGGTGTCCTGCTGGTTTAGGAGGGCATTCCACAGTCTCGGAGCAGCGGAGCAGAAGGCTCGGCTCGGAAGGCTCGTGGAGGTTTGTGGGGTGAGCAGTTGTTTGATGTATGAGGGAGCATTTCCATGCATTCCAATGCACTGATAGGTGAAGAGGGGGATTTTGTAGTCAATCCTGAGTGAGACCGGGAGCCAGTGCAATGATTTGAGTATGGGTGTGATGTGTTCATACTTCCGCACTCTCATCAGGATCCTAGCAGCGCTGTTCTGGATGTATTGCAGCTTCTGGATGTTCTTGGCAGGAATC
Organism: Muraenolepis orangiensis; assembly: GCA_027704905.1. Taxonomy (NCBI): domain Eukaryota; kingdom Metazoa; phylum Chordata; class Actinopteri; order Gadiformes; family Muraenolepididae; genus Muraenolepis; species Muraenolepis orangiensis. Next base: position 30,467,974 of record CM051003.1, read on the forward strand.
CCAATGAGAAGTGCGTTACAGTAGTCTAGCCTGGAGGAGACAAAGGCGTGGACAAGCTTTTCAGCATCTGACAGACTGAGTGTGGGGCGGAGTTTAGCAATATTTCTGAGGTGGTAGAAGGAGGTCTTGCATGTTTGTTTGATGTGGGCCTCAAATGTCAGGTGAGGATCCATTTTAAAACCCAGATTGGTAACAGTTGATGAAAGTGATATGTTCTGACCGAAGAAGGTGATGCTGGTGATGGAGGATGAAAGGACCTGATGTGGAGTGCCAACTAGAAGGGCTTCAGTCTTGGAGCTGTTTAATTGAAGGAAGTTGTGCTTCATCCACACCTATATCTCCTGCAGGCATGTGGTTATGTGATGATTTGAGGATGATGGCAGAGGTGCGGAGGGGGTTGGGTTTGTTCTGATCTGTAGAGATGTGTGTCATCAGCATAGCAATGGAACGATATTCCATGCCGGCTGATGACACGACCAAGTATGGACCAAGTATTACGACATGTATATGGTGAAAAGGGTGGGGCCGAGTACTGATCCTTGAGGGACACCACAGTTCACAGAGTGTGTTTGTGATTTTGCCGCTCCCAAGGTGACGTGCTCAGTCCTCCCGGTGAGATATGAGGTGAACCCGTTTAGGGCAGAGTCAGAGAGTCCAATTGTCGAGCGAAAACGATGGAGTAGAATGTCATGGTCGACGGTGTCAAATGCTGCAGTTAGATCCAGGAGGATGAGGAGGGATGGAGATCCGGTGTCAGCCGTCATCAGCAGGTCATTGGTCACCCTGACTAAGGCAGTTTCTGTACTGTGGACCTGGCAGAAACCAGACTGGAATTTTTCGAAGAGGTTATTGTGTTTGAGATGTTCGTGAATCTGAATGGCACCTTTGATAGAAATGGCAGGTTGGAGATCGGTCTGTAATTTGCAAGGACTTCAGGATCTAAGGTGGGTTTTTTGAGGAGTGGTTTGATGAGAGCAGCTTTTAATGGTGATGGAACATGACCCGACTGGATGGAGTGGTTTATCACTGAAGTGATCAGGGCCTTGCTTATTCTGAGAGCCATGATTCAAGGACAGGCATGTAGATGCAGATCATCAATTCATCATATTCATACTCAAGGCCACTTTAAGGTCTCGCAATTAGCCTGACCATCATGTCAGACAGTGTTTCTCAAATGGGAGTATGTGTACTCTTAGAGGGACTTGGAACATCTCTGGAAAATGTGTATTTTTTAAAAGTTTTAATATTGGTTGTGAGAAATTGTTAAATACTTCCACCTCCATAAAATGCACATAATCGGAATACCATGTTAATAAAATGAAGTAAATCTGAATGCAAGGAGTATAACTTCCCCAAATCTGTCTAATTAAAGGATATCCCTTTGGCTTTAAAGGGGTACATGGCTGAAAATATCTGTATAGAGGGGGTACATAAGTCAAGATAGTTTGTCTTAGGAGATGGGAGGAAACCTGGTGGAAGTCAACACAATACTCACTGAAACACACACAAAACGGCAACACACTTGGTTGGACTACTTCAGTATATTTCGACTTGTGTGTGTGTGTGTGTGTGTGTGTGTGTGCAGGGTGAAAGGCTGGGTCCACTGATAGCCTACTTCTTTAAGGTGATCAGAGATTACCAGCCGCCAAATGAGGAGCTTGCAAACCGCTTAGAAGTATTCAAGGCCTTGACAGAGAATGGAAAATACATCACAGATCTTGAGAAGAATATACAGTAGGTGATACTTACAGAAATGTTGAAGTAGCTTCAGTATGTTCTGCCTTAGCTAACGGTGCAAATTAGTTTGTTTGCGTGCATAAATTGTTCCTTTCATAATGTTTATGTCACAATGGAGGGTGTAGGTTGGACCCCGAACACAGACAACAGACCAGAGAGGGGAGAACAGTTGGTTTATTATACAACAGCATGCACATGGGATGGTCGATGACAGGCAAGGGGTCGAAATACCGGGAGGTCGAGGTTCGTAGTACTGACAGGTAGTAGACAGGTGGAAGGTCAGGGACAGGCGAAGTGTCTGGATACCGGGAGGTCGATGTGCGTAGTACCGACAAGTAGTAGACAGGTGGAAGGTCAGGGACAGGCGAAGGGTCTGGATACCGGGAGGTCGAGGTGCGTAGTACCGAACGGGTAGTAGACAGCCGGACGATCCGGAACAGGCGAAGGGTAGAAACAGCGGGCGGTCGAGGTGCGTAGTACCGAACGGGTAGTAGGCAGCCGGACGATCAGGACCAGGGAAGAGTTTCACCTGGGGACTAGTCGCGTACATCAAGGGCTGGTGGCGCACACACACGCACCTGTCAACTATTACCGTGGCTGATTGCCAATTATCTCACCTGGGGCTATTTATACCGCGGCGTCATTTGGAGACGTCGCTCGTACGTACTTTGTGTAACCCTTGATGTATGCTACTAGTCCCCCGTTCGGTACTACGCACCTCGACCGCCCGCTGTTTCTACCCTTCGCCTGTTCCGGATCGTCCGGCTGTCTACTACCCGTTCGGTACTACGCACCTCGACCTCCCGGTATCCAGACCCTTCGCCTCTCCCTGACCTTCCACCTGTCTACTACCTGTCGGTACTACGCACCTCGACCTCCCGGTATCCAGACCCTTCACCTGTCCCTGACCTTCCACCTGTCTACTACCTGTCGGTACTACGCACCTCGACCTCCCGGTATCCAGACCCTTCACCTGTCCCTGACCTTCCACCTGTCTACTACCTGTCGGTACTACGAACCTCGACCTCCCGGTATTTCGACCCCTTGCCTGTCAACCACCGTCAACCAGTACCCCCCCCCCCCCCCCCCCCCTTAACGGGTGCCTCCTGGCGCCCCACTCGGCTTGTTGGGGTGTTCCCGATGGAAATCACGGATGAGGGACGGATCCAAGACATTTCGCTGCGGAATCCAACTCCGCTCCTCAGGACCGTACCCCTCCCAGTCCACCAGGTACTGGAAACCCCGGCCACGGTGACGAATGTCCAGGATCTTTCTCACCGTGTAGGCGGGATGGTCGTCGATGATCCTGGGGGGGGGAGGGGGTGCGGTGGGAGGGCACAAGGGACTGGAAGAGACGGGTTTAAGTAGGGAGACGTGAAAGGTGGGATGAACTTTCATAGCTGGAGGCAATCTCAACCTTACTGAGAGCGGGTTAATGACCTTGTCCACAGTGTATGGGCCCACGTACCGAGGTGCTAACTTCCGGGACTGTACCTGTAGAGGCAGGTCACGGGAGGAGAGCCATACCTGTTGTCCCGGTCGATAGACGGGCGCCGGAACCCTCCGGCGTTCCGCCAAACGCCGATTCCGAACGAAACGCCGAACGAGCGCCCTCCAAATCCGGCGGCAGCACTGGAGGTGGGCCTGCACCGACGGCATCGCATTCTCCTCCTCCTGAGCGGGAAAAAAAGGGGCGGCTGGTAGCCCAGTGATGCCTGGAACGGCGACATCCCTGTGGCGTCGCTGATGAGGGAGTTGTGGGCGTACTCCACCCAAAAGAGGTGGGAACTCCAGGAAGACGGGTGGCGTGCGGCGACGCAGCAGAGGGCCGCTTCCAGGTCCTGGTTAGCTCTCTCCGTTTGCCCATTGGACTGTGGATGGTAACCGGAGGAGAGGCTGGCAGTGGCACCCAGAGCCTGGCCTCCACAACTGGGATGCAGACTGTGGACCCTGGTCGGACACTATGTCCAGGGGAATCCCGTGGAGTCGAAACACCTGAAGAACCAGGAGGTCCGCCGTCTCCCTGGCGGAGGGAAGCTTGGGAAGCGGCAGAAAATGAACTGCCTTTGAGAAAAGGTCGACGATCGTAAGAATTGTGGTGTTACCTGACGACGGCGGAAGGCCGGTGACGAAATCCACCGCGATGTGCGACCACGGCCGGCGAGGGATAGGCAGCGGCTGCAGCAACCCCGCAGGAGGTCGATGTGAGGCCTTGCTGCGCGCACAGACGGTGCAGGCCGTAACAAAGGCCTGGGTGTCCCGGGAGATGGAAGGCCACCAGAAGCTCCGCCTGAGGAAGGACAGGGTCCGCGCATAGCCGGGATGGCAGGTAAGGCAGGAGGAATGAGCCCACTGCAGCACCTGGGACCTAACTGGATCGGGCACAAACAGGCGGTTAGCGGGGCCATTCCCTGGATCCGGATGGGCACGCTGAGCCGATCGGACGAGACCCTCAATCTCCCACGTGACCGCCCCTATTACGCAAACCGGAGGCAGGATGGTCTCTGGCTCGGCGAGGTCCCTCTCGGCGTCCCACTGGCGAGAGAGGGAATCGGGTTTGGTGTTCCGACATCCAGGGCGGTAGGTGAGAGTGAAGTTGGACCTCCCCAGGAACAACGCCCACCGTGCCTGTCGAGAGTTGAGCCGTCTGGCGGCGCGAAGGTAGGCCAGATTTTTGTGGCCCGTCCACGAACGGTTGTTCCGCCCCCTCCAGCCAATGCCTCCACTCCTCCAAGGCCAGAACCACTGCCAACAGCTCCCGATTCCCCACGTCGTAATTTTGCTCCGCGGACGACAGCCGTCTAGAAAAAAACGCACAGGGATGCGTCTTCCGATCCCCCGTGGAACGTTGGGATAGTACGGCCCCAACGCCAGAGTCAGATGCGTCCACCTCCACCACGAACTGATACACTGGATCCAGATGCCTCAGAACCGGAGCAGAGGTGAACAGACGCTTGAGGTGCGCAAAAGCCGCAACCGCGGAGGCCAGGAGAACGGAGAGAGAGTGGAAGTGAGCCGAGTAAGTGGAGCAGCGACGCTACTAAAATCCCGGACGAACCTACGGTAAAAGTTATATATCTCTATATATATAAAAGGGTATATCTCCTTCCCTCCGCAGGGCGGGAGACGCTTCTGGAAGGACCCGGACCGTCCTCCCACTGCATCGCTAGGTCCGAAACCTGGATGGACCTCTGGATGGCCTCATCCAAAGTACCCGTCTCGCCCCGCAGCGCCATCTCCTTACCCAGCTCCCAGTTGAGTCCGTTCTTGAACGCTGACACAACATCGTGCCTCATCTGGCCTGCGTCGCCAGGGTCCATCGTGGCTTGTTCGTTCTGTCACAATGGAGGGTGTAGGTTGGACTCCGAACGCAGACAACAGACCAGAGAGGGGAGAACAGTTGGTTTATTGTACAACAGCACGCACATGGGATGGTCGATGGCAAGGGGTCGAAATACCGGGAGGTCGAGGTTCGTAGTACCGACAGGTAGTAGACAGGTGGAAGGTCAGGGACAGGCGAAGGGTCTGGACTGGAATAGTTGACAGGTGCGTGTGTGTGCGCCGCCAGCGCACGCAGCCTGGCCACGCCCCCTGTCAACCACCGTAACCGTGACAGTTTATGAAGAACAGGTGTGAAACAGATCTTGTCTCCTGGGACAAATGTTATTGTTGGGTCATCAGTCAAGCAGTTCCATGACCGTAAAGAGCGAATGTTCGTTTCTCACTGGATTTGACATCTATGAAGTTAAAGAAAAAATCGGTCGGGGGTGCCCCTCTCAAAAATGCGGGACAATTGTGTGAGAGCCCCAAATCCAAAATGCAAAGCTGTAAATTATATTTTTAATGTTTGACCTACAATGCCGCATAGTACATGGTTTCTGGCACTATTTGGGTCAAGGAATTCATAAATGATGTAGTTGTAATGATTTTAGCTATTTTCTAACTTCAAATTCAATCGATTTTTTGCTTCTAAAGTGATTTTTTTCAAAATCGTCATAGAGCCTTAATACAAGACTTGAATTAAAGCTCTCTGCATATGCTGAGTTGAGTTATGGAAAGTATAATTACCATACAGGAGCCAATCAACCTGAAATTCCAACATGTTGGCTATTTTCCGAGATGGCTGCCATCTGGATTGTAAATTGAACAAGTTCTCATCAAATTTTATTGGGTTTTCAATTTTTTTTTTCTTAAAAGGCTCCATTCTCAAGAGAGGTTGTCTGACTGTGCTTTGTCTGACCTCTCGACCTGTCCTGTTAGGTAAAACATCTAGGTGTTATCTCATACCGGCAGAGCTCTCAGGGTTCAATGAGGTACACCAGCTCCGTTACACGACAAGGTGAACAGTCACAAGGGAGTTTTTTTTATTTTTTATTCTTTTTTTTCTTTGTTTTGTTTTTCTCAGAAATACTACATGTTGGAGCATTCTAGATAATTTAACTTGATAATTGGAATATCTTAAAGATACATTTTGAGTTATAGTTAAAGGTACGATTTATTGAATATATAATTTAAAACCGTTATAACTATTTATAATTATGTATTGATTATGGACTTTACCTTGTTTGTGAACCTGATTGTGTGACACCATGCTCCACCTGTTGTGGGCGGGGCCTAGGAGTCTTTAAAGAGACAATGGAAATGATTGTTTGTGGGTTAGATGGCGGAAAAGCAACAGTTTTCCGCATTAATAGAGGCATTATTTTACACATTACTTGGCACAATGTGGCGCTTTGTTTGATGTATGATTATATACGTATATCTTTACATTATTACCATATCTTTATTATATTACATTATTATCATTTGTTCTAGTGGAAAAAGATGTCAACCGGAATTTCTTGTGAAGTAAATACTTTTTAGTTAAACTAAGCAACATCTCCGTGTGTGCTTTTTGGAAATGTGTATCAGACCTCCTCACCTAATCTCAAGTGGCTTAAGAAGAATGAAAACCTAGGATAAGCCATTACTCTACAAGATATAAAATGTATCAAATAAAGGGTTGGAGAAATTATACACAAATGCTGCTGAACAGATAGCACAACAAGTAACCTAATGGTTGTATGATCAGGCACAGCCACTGAACCATGACAAACTGAAAATATCACTTTAAGAGTAAAAGGCATAAGAGTAAAAAATGTGCTGAGATCACAAATATAAGGAAATCCAATACATTTTGGTGATGAGAAAATGCTGTGAAAACAAAATATACAGAGCAGGGATAAAATAATCTAAGCAGATAACACTTACTTCTTGTAGGTGGATGATGAGGAGACGGAACCACTACTCTTTATCTGAATCTGTTGATTCTCCCAACTGACTCCTCTCATTATCACAGTCATAAGGTGTGAACTGCTGGGGCAAGGGGTGAAGGGTGTGACACACTGGCTGGCACTTCCCATTAGTCCCCACTAGTTCCCAGCCGTGACCAATGGGAGAGGGATGCTCTTGCAGGTTGTAATTAATCTGGCAATATATGATGTAGTTTGTCCTTTCCACATGAAAATCCAAAGAGTCGTCATCAGGTGGGAGACGGATTGTACTCTTCTTCTTCAGTTTGTGCCACTTGGAAGCTCTGGCCTGCCGGCAGGTCACATCTGCACTCTCACCATAGAGGACGATGAAGAGGACAAATGCCTTCATATCCACTCTCACTTCATCTTTTAACTCCAGACTCTCACCCATGCATCTTAGGAGCTCTCTTGCCTTAGGATCAATCATCATCTTCTCCAACACCTTCTTCCTATGCCTATAGAAGCCTGAGGTGTGGTCACTGCCAGTGATCACATGGAGAGGTATGATGATGTCTGCAACCTCTTCTGAGAGCATTGCACAGCAGTTAATTAACACATGCATGTGTTTAATCAGCAGGTCACATCTGACTTGCTGCGAGACATAAGCCGCTTGGACATACACATCTGTGTATCTGCTCCCCGGGCGCTGTACTAATGGCTGCCCACTGCTCCTAACACTAGGATGGGTCAAATGCAGAGAACTAATTTCCCTCGGGATAAATTAAAAGTAAAAAAAAAACAATATCCACAGATACTTTGTGCCTACCTAATAATGTGTTCCTCTTCCAGGATTCTTCTGTGCTGACGCTCATCTCATACCGTGAAGGATGGCTGGATTCAGAGCCTCTATTGTCTCATGGACACTTTTTTAAAGTAGGGCACACACACACACACACATATTTATATATGAATACGCATACACAAGCATACTGTATATGCAAATACACACACACACACACATAATGCACGTACATATACACACACATATGCACACACACTGTTATTGGATGCGTCTTAAACCAAGCGTTACCTCGACTGCCTTTCATTCTAATACTTACTGTATGTTACCCCCCCCCCCCCGCCTTTTGTCCATCTGTCTATATTCTCATCTGTCTGTCTGTCTACCTGGTTTTCTGTCTGTCTGCGTATCTGTCTGTCTGCCTATCTGTCTGTCTGCCTATCTGTCTGTCTGCATATCTGTCTGTTTCACTGTGTATCTGGAAGGTCGGAGAACCACAGCGGGATAGGGATAAAGGTTCTTCACATCTTGTCCTTTGTCCTCAGCACCAACCGGTAGCTGTATGAGGTGTGGACCAACATCACACATCTTTTCTAATAACCGCTTTCTCTGTCCTTTCTGTCATTGTCCATCTTTCTTTTCACTGTCCTAGTTAGTTTGTCTCATGTGTAACGTTGAGCTCAGCCAACTCTGCGAAAGACTTTCACACACTGTGAAATATTAAGATAACAGAAGGGGAGGTTCCGGTTATGGCGCAGTACTGGTGAGACGCATCTTTGTGAGGCTCCCAGGCTAATACATTGAAACAATGATTTAGAAGACCACAACTTTCTTAAAATATGCATATACTTGAACAATAGACTACTACAATAGACTACAATAGACTATAAGCGGACTCAAGGGTGAGCTGCAACACCAAGCTAACAGGATCACAGAAGAGGAGGAAAGAATTGGAAAGACCGAGGACGACTTAAGCTCCATGCACAGCGCTATCAAAAGGCTACAGGATAAATGCGCCACTTTGGAAATTAAGGTTGAAGACCAGGAGAATAGGGGCCGTCACAACATCCTAAGGCTCACCGCCTGAAAAAGTTGAGGTTCAAGACGCGTGTGCTTTTTTGGAGCAATGGCTACCTAGAGCCCTGGGCACCGACACCTTTTCCACACGGCCCGTTATTGAGAGAGCACACCGAATAGGACGTATAATCGCTGGCCAGGATCCAAAACCAAGAGCGGTGATTATGAGGTTAACTTAACTACAAAACAGGGAACTGTGCGTTTTGAAAACCACCAAGTCAGATTCTATCCAGACCACTCAGCGGAGACTCACGGGCAGCAGAAACTCTTCGGCGCAGTGAAGAAGCAGCTACAATCCATGGGGCTCCGCTACGGGAGGTACTACCCGGCTGTCTTGGTAGTAACACACAACGGACAGCGACACTCCTTCAACACGGTCCCCGAAGCAGAGAAGTTTGTCCAAAAATTACAGAAGGACACCGGGCTTGCGTCGGTCCCAAACGAGAACGTGTAGCGGAGGCTCCTGTAGCATGGTTTTGCTACAACGAGTAGTACAACTGTTAGTTTGTGACGGGATCATAGTTGTTTACCGGCGTATATGTGTGTATATATCCAAACTTTTTTTTCCTATTTCATTTGTATTCCTCTGCTTTCGTGTTCTGAGAGATTGGTTCAAGTGGTCTAAATGTTTAATATTGGTGGAGCCTACGGAAATATGGGAATCTCCACGTTTCAGCGCTACGCTGCTCCTCACTATGAGGATCAGGCATGTAGAATAACCAAAGTCTTTAGTTACCTCGGGGGTTTTAGGGAAGTTCAGGGGGGGTTTTCAGGGAATCTTGCTTATTGTATAAACGGTATAATTGTCCTATTGTTGTTTCTTTTCCGTTTTATTTCTATATTTTGATAAAAATTAGCAGTAACTAGTAGATATATTCATATGGTGTTACACTAAGCAATTCACTCCACACTAAATGGCAGGTAAAACAGACATAAAGATCACATCCTGGAATGTTAGAGGATTGAATAAGCTTGTTAAGCTAAAACAGGTATAAGCCAGAATTAGACTTCTTAAATCACAAATCGTTTTTATTCAAGGATCCCATTTGACTGATATTACTAAAGTTAAAAAAAGATGGCCTGGACAAGTCTTTGCAGCCTCATTTAACTCACAGGCCAGAGGGGTTATTATTTTGATCCACAAATAACTCGTAAAATAATTGACCCGTCAGGAAGATACATTATTTTGAAAGGGAAAATATTAGAGACACAAATTACACTGGTCAATGTTTACGGACCTAATGAGGATAGTCACGCCTTTTTTTAGGAATTTATCTCTTACCGTATCCTCTATTCCTGGACAATATATAATAGGCGGGGACTATAACTGTGTACTGGACCGCTCCTCAGGCATTGATGTTTCTCAAGCTAGAAAGGTGCTGCTTCAATCTATAAATTATCTTAATTTAATTGAAGTCTGGAGAAAGCTGCATCCTACAATTTTTTTAAATTATTCAGATACTTATAAGACATCATCACGTATTGATTACTTTCTGATCTCCATGACCTTATTATCACATGTGAATGACTGCAGCATGATAGCATAGTATTGTCCGATCATGCAACATCATCATTAACCCTCCATATACCAAGGTTTGTTTGGTGCTATTAGATATGTTTGAAGAGGCATACAAGTTAGGTATTCTACCACCATCTTTACGGTCTGCAATTATCACCTTGGTCCCAAAGCCTGGTAAACCACAAACAGAAAGGGGGTCCTATAGTCCCATATCCTTAATGTGTTGTGACACAAAAATACTGTGTAAAACTTTGGCAAAAAGGCTAGAAACATATGTACCATCCTTAATCTCTAATGATCAGAATGGCTTTGTTCAAGGGCGTCAAGCATTTCATAATATACGCAGAGTGCTGAACATACTTTATGTAAGGAGTGATGCTAAATACACTGCAATCCTGTCATTGGATGCTGAAAAGGCCTTTGACATGATTGAATGGAAATACCTGATGGAGGTCTTGACGAGATTTGGGATTGGTGGAAAATATCTAAAATGGTTGAAACTTCTGTATTCAGATCCAACAGCTGAGGTTTTAACAAATAACATGATATCCAAACCGTTTAGTCTACACAGGGGCACAAGACAAGGTTTCCCCCTATCCCCTCTTTTATTTCTGTTTGCTATTGAACCACTAGCTTTGGCTATCCGGCAACATCTGAGAATCTCGGGTGTGATGATAGGTGAATCTAAGCATATCATTTCCTTATTTGCGGATGGTATTATCATTTTCCTATCCAAGTTGAGAACATCTATCCCAACTCTTGTTAGCCTAATCAATTCATTTGGGGAATTATCTGGATATAAGGTCAATAATTCTAAGTCCACCATATTATTTTTAAATAAAAATGAGAGACAAAACCCAGAGATACCCAACCCCTTTTCAGGAGGGTTTTATATACCTAGGAATAAAAATTGTCCCGGAAATTGAGAATATTGTCCCCTCTAATTATGACCCCATAATACAATCAGTAACATAATCTCTGAATAGGTGGATGCCAATGCCCATCTCCATGTTAGGCCGCATTAATATTCTTAACATGTCTATTCTGCCCAAATGTCTTTACCTGTTTCAGTCTATTCCTCTCCCTCTTTCACAATCATTTTTTTGAAAACTCAGGCAGCTCTTCTCAAGTTTCATATGGAACAACAGGCGTGCAAGACTACAGCTCTCCCTTTTGCATCTGCCTTATGATAGAGGGGGACATCAAGTACCTAATCTACAATTGTATTATTGGGCAGCGCAGCTTTGCATAGTTTTACTTCTCCTCCTCTGACCCTCCAGCATGGCTAGTCATTGAACGCAATACAACATCGGGCCTATCCCTCCAGTCGTATATTTACTCTGTTCATGCAAAAAAAAAAAAAAAAACTGAAAAAACCCATTTGTTAAAAATACACTTTCTGTGAGGCATGAAGCACATGTCTATATAGGAGATGCTCCTAAACTCTCCCACTTCTCCCCAATATGGGGTAATGATAACTTTGCCCCCGGTAGATTCAAACAATGGGCTGCCAAGTGTATGAGTAAAATAAATGACTTGTATATAGAAGGAAAACTTATGTCCTTTGATCAGTTCATAAATATGCCATCCCTAGAAGCCACTTCTTTAAATTCCTGCAGTTATGGAGCTTCATATCAGCACAGACTAAATGCTTAGATGAGCCACCCTTGTCAGTTGTAGAGAGGGCCACTCGAAATCAGATGGATACTCAAGGCCAACCATTAATTTATGTTCTGCTGCAGTCCAAATCAAAGGACAATTCACACTCAAGACTCAATACTTGGAGAGATGACTTAAAAGTTGGTACTCTGCTACACTGTTTGTGGGAATGCCAAAGAATCCAATCATTCTGGAAAGACAAGTTAACCTGATTACACGTGTAACTGCTATAGATATCCCTCGACGCAAAGCTCTGTATATTAGGTATATATCCCGATCAATTTGTACCAAGCCGTAAAGCAGTGCCCTTGATTAATATCTGCCTATGTCAGGCTAGGAGAGTAATTGCATTGAGGTGGAAAAATACGGATGGTCCTACACCTGCAATGTGTCTGCGGGAAATGGACTCCTGCCTCGCTTTGGAAAAATTGACCTATGTGATACCGGTAAATCAATTTTAGGTAATATGGGACACGTTCATGCATTTCCTTGAGAGTGATCAAGTGGAGGGAAATTGATTAATCTCGCTATCAAACACTGATAAAAAAATCAGGAATAATAATAATGCTGCTTATAATAAAATAATAATTATAATAACTATCTAAATACAACGAGTACGCATCCTCGGTCACCGGGTTCATCAAGAAGTGCATAGATGACGTTGTTCCAACCATGTCGGTTCGGATATACCCCAACCAGAAACGTTCGCGCTGCCCTCCACGCCCGTAACGCCGCCTTAGGCTCCGGGAATATGGAGGAATATACGAGAGCCCGCTACGACCTCCGTAAGACCATCGTCACTGCCAAGCGGGAGTAGAAGGACAGATTCAAGAGCCACGACACGAGGGGTATGTGGCAGGGGCTACAGACGATAATGAACTTCAGAGGGAGAACCAGTTGTGTAGAGAACTCCTCTACGTCCCTCCCAGGAGAGCTAAATACTTGTTTTGCTCGGTTTGACGTGAACGGCAGCCCGCCGAAGCCAGCGCCACCTGAGGAGACCAGCCTGCTGAACATCTCGGAGGCGGATGTGCGCCGCACCTTCAAGCATTTGAACATCCGTAAGGTGGCAGGCCCCGACAAAATCCCGGGCCGCGTCCTCAGAGCATGCGCATACCAGTTGGCAGGAGTCTTTGCAGACATCTTCAACCTCTCCCTGTCCCAGGCTGTTCCCGCGGTCTTCAAGATGTCCACCATCGTGCCTGTCCCTAAACAACCCAAGGTAACATGCCTGAATGACTATAGACCTGTAGCCCTCACCTTGATTGTCAGCAAATGCTTCAAGAGGTTGGTCAAGGACTTTATTTGCTCCGTGTTACCTGCCACGCTGGACCCATGGCAATTTGCATATCGTCAAAACAGATCCACGGACAACGCAATTGCCATGGCCCTCAGGCTTCTGAGGAAATTCAGCATGGGCCCCCGCATCCTGAGAACATTGTATACCGGCACCATCGAGAGTGTTCTTACAGGGTATATCACTGCCTGGTACTGGAACTGCACCGCACTCGAGCGCAGAGCGCTTCAAAGGGTGGTGCGGACAGCCCAGTATATCGTTGGAGGTGAGCTCCCCTCCCTCCTGGATATATACAACCAGCTTATTTGTATAACTGCTGTCTTTCGTCGGGTATTGCACATAAGATTTTTCAAGTTATTCTTTCATATTTTTATTTTGTTTGTATATTTTATTTTTATTTAATTCATTTTTATATTTTTTTATTACTATTATTGTTTCACATCGTTTACTTTATCTGATTGTATTTACTCAACTCACTGTTTCAATTCAACCTGTGAGGTTTCCCTGAATGTTCGATATTGAGGGTGGGGGGTGGGTGGAGGGGAGTGTTATTTTCCCATGTGTCAATGTATGTATGTGTGACTATGTTCTTTCACATGTGTCAATGTATGTATGTGTGACTATGTTCTGTCTATGTGAAAAACCCAATAAATATAATGTTTAAAAAAAAAGATAACAAGGAATCTCTGTCAACACAACGGAATAACCAGTGGAAGCCTTCTGCCCCACCTGTTCCCCCAGGAGGAGTTGGTGATCCCCCAGCTCAGCGGCATTACGGAGGACCGCAACCTGGCAGTGAGGAAGCAGGCCATCCAGCTCACACACACACACACACACACACACACACACACACACACACACACACACACACACACACACGTGTATGTCATCAACAGCTCAGTCTGTCCTTGTTTTCTGTTACAGGAGACTGACTGGAAGGTTCTGAAGCTGATCCTGAACGCTGCCTCAAACCCTATAGTATAAGGTTCTGCTGCTGGCATCTCCCTGCAGCCTGGACCAGCTGTGCTCTGTCCTCTGCTCCATGGTAACTAATGGAGCACATGGAGCTAACACAAGCCTCAGTTTATACTTCCGGAACTAGTTCTAGTGCCTGTTCCCACTCCGTGTCTCTGTGCGTCTCTCTCTTTAGGTGACCGATGGTCTGATCTCAGAGCGTTTGAAGAAGACCCCAGACAGGTTTTCCCGTACTGACGTTCAGCTGACAGTGGTGCCGGTGCTCACGGCTGTCACGTCGTACCACAACTACCTGGAACAGCCCCGACAGGTACTACCTGGTGTACCCAGTGTACAACTAGTTCATGGTGGTCCACCATGCCACAGAGTAGCATCAACCCTATGTTGGGCTTCGACACTTAACTCCATAGGAATACATAAATACACAACGCTGCCGACACTGGCAGCTCAACATGTGTTGACCACTTTACAAAAAGACATAGCTAATAATCATGTTGCCATGAGTGCTGGTCCAGTGCCTGGAGACGGGCCTCATCTACCGCTGTGCCCAGCAGTGCGTGGTCTCCCTGACCATGTGCACCGTGGAGATACCCGACATCATGATCAAGCTTCTCCCAGCTCTCATCGTCAAGCTCACCCACATCTCAGCCACTGTTGCCATGGCTTCCCCTATACTGGAGTTCCTCTACAGTGAGACCATAATAACACTCACTTTACATCACCGATGATACTGATTGACTGTTTTTTTCTTTGTAGCTTGTGTCAAAGTCAAACCACATATCAAATTTATTTTTTACCATACTTATTTTGCATGCAAGTCTTTGTTTAAGAACTGAGACTTGTGGCTAAGACCTGAGACTTGTGGCTAAGACCAGAGACTTGTGGCTTACACCCGAGACTTGACGGATGGATGACACCATCCGGCCTGCCCTGCTGGGGAGTAAGCTGACGGCGATGAAGGTGGACTCTTCCCTGGTTTCCTGGATTATAGACTATTTGACGGGTCGTCCACAGTTTGTCAGACTGCAGGACTGTGTGTCTGACACTGTGGTCAGCAGCACTGGTGCTCCACAGGGAACGGTTCTTTCCCCATTCCTGTTCACCCTATACACCTCAGACTTCCAGTTTAACTCTGAGTCCTGCCACCTGCAGAAGTTCTTGGACGACTCTGCAGTTGTTGGTTGTGTCAGCGAGGGAAACGATGAGGAGTACAGGGGCGTCGTGGACTCCTTCGTTGAGTGGTGTGAGCTGAAGCATATGCAGCTCAACACTGACAAGACGAAGGAGATGGTGGTGGACTTCCGCAGGAGGAAATCTACCCCCACACCCATTTCCATCAAGGGTGTGTCCACAGAAGTTGTTCAGGAATATAAATACCTGGGAGTTCACCTGGACAACAAACTGGTCTTGGCCAAGAACTCTGAGGCCGTGTACAAGAAGGGCCAGAGCCGTCTCTACTTCCTGCAGAGGCTACGGTCCTTCAACGTTTGTAACACGATGCTGAAGATGTTATACCAGTCGGTGGTAGCCAGTGCCATCTTCTCCGGTGTTGTGTGCTGGGGAACCAGGTTGAGGTCAGCAGACGCCAACAAGATCAGCAGGATCGTCAGGAAGGCTGGCGCTGTCCTGGGGGTCCAGCTGGACTCCTTGTTGGTGGTGTCTGAGAGGAGGATGCTGCGCAAGCTGCATAGTATCCTTGACAACAACTCTCACCCTCTCCATCAGGTGCTGAGCTCATACAGAAGCACCTTCAGCAACAGACTCATTCCACCCAGGTGTACCACAGAACGCCATAGGAAGTCCTTTCTTCCTGTGGCCATCAGTCTCTATAATTCATCTACCTCGGGTCGTGAGAGGGACAGTGGAGACTCAGTGACCTGAGGTAAACTGTAAATCCTTTCACTGTAATTTTGCACTGTAAATTCAATTTCACTTTTCACTTTTCACTTTTCTTTGCACTATATGTATTGTTGTATATTGTATATACCCACGTATAACTGTAATAATACTGTAAATTGTGCAATTCATCTGTCTATACATTTAGATTTCATTCAGATTTCATTTAGTTATATTTTGTTTATACTAGTTTAGTTTAGTTTGTTGTTATTTAGTTTTAGGTATTGTATATTTTTGTGTGCATTTATTCCCCCTGTTTCAACTGTTGCACCTTAATTTCCCTCGGGATAAATAAAGTCTCTTGAATCTTGAATGGGTGAATGTGAGGCATTACTTGTAAAGCGCTTTGGATAAAAGCGCTATATAAAAGCATCCATTACCATTACCATTGAGGATAAGACCCGAGACTTGGGGCTAAGACCCGAGACTTGTGGCTAAGACCCGAGACTTGTGGCTAAGACCTGAGACTTGTGGCTAAGTCCTGAGACTTATTCAGGAATTACTCCTTACTTACTCATTACTTACTCCTACTGGCAGCTTACAGGCCACCGTAGCTCCTCCTACTGGCACCTTACAGGCGGTTGAGCTCCTCCTAGTGACACCGTACAGGCCACTGTAGCTCCTCCTACTGGACCCTTGCAGGCCACCATAGCTCCTCTTTCTGGACCCTTACAGGTCACCGTAGCTCCTCCTACTGGACCCTTACAAGCCACCGTAGATCCTCCTACCGGACCCTTCAGGCCACAGGCCTTCAGCCTGATCAGTTGTTATTCGTGTCTCCTGTTCGACCACGCCAATCAATGGGTTTGCATCCACAGCCGTGTTACACATGTATGAAAAAATATATACCAGTCCAAAAAGGGGCCAATTTTGGACAGAACCAAAACATGTGACTTAGGCTGGCCGGGTCCCGACTGCACCTGACGCAGGTTGGGTCTAAACCTGGGTAAACTTTGGCCAGTTTACTTGCAGATAGATGTAACCTATGCAAAACCTTAAATTGTAGCAGCCCATGTCTAATGCACATTGAGGATGAGTGGACACATTTAATTGCTGCCTGCCAAATAGTATCTGATCTAGTTATTCCCAGCTCTTCCTCCCATTGCCTCATTAAGTGATTAAGCGACGGGGCGGTGACCCTCTGAATATTGTCATATAATACAAACACCCCTGTCACAGGGATCCATATTTAAACTGTCATCAATCCAGGTACTCTGTGGGGCAGCTAGAGAGAAGTAGGTCCTGACATAACTACGGATATGCAAATATCTGAAGAAACATGACTGTGGGATATTAAAATCCTTCTTTAACTGTTCAAAATAAATAAAGTGTCAATTTTTAAAAAGATCTTTAACACACCTAATCCCTCTCCCATGCCATAATCGAAAATATGGATCAGTGAGAGATGGAGAAGAATTTACATTTGCCAGAATTGGGGAAGCAATAAGTGCCTGTTTGTGTTTGAAATTAATTCTAAACTGAGTCCATATCTTCAGGGAGCCTTGTCAGTTTTTACTCAAGGGTAGTGAAGCGCAAATTAAAGAGCAAAGCGACACTGGATTAATTGAATGCTGCTCCATTAAAGACCAGACTGGGGATTTGTCCATCACATCAACCCAAAACATCAGCTTGTGGATGTTGGCAGCCCAATAATAATACAAATAATTGGGTAAGGACAAACCACCCTCCCCCTTTGGCCTTTCCAAATACTCTCTCCTAATTCGAGGTACAGCTTTATTCCAAATAAAAGTGGAAGTGCACTTATTTAATTCTTTTAATTACTTATTTAATTCCCCAAAGAAGGATTTAGGGATGAAGATTGGGATTGCCTGAAACAGAAATAAGAATCTGGGCATGATCGTCATTTTAACATAATTAATCCTGCCAGCTAGTGACAGGGGGAGGGTCGACTATCTCTCCATGTCCAGTTTAGCCCTACCAAGCACTGTTTTAAAGTGATTGTCCATCAGATCTTTGTATTTGTAAGTGACACAGACGCCTAGGTATGTAAAGCTGTCCTTACAAACAGAGAAAGAGAAGTTCTGAAATTACATTTGACGTGCTTTATCATTTATGGGGAATAAAACTATTTTACTCAGGTTTAATTTATAGCCCGACACCTGGCCAAACTCGGCGATAAATTCCAAGGCAATAGGTATAGTAGCATGGGGATCCGAAAGAAAAAGAAGAAGATCATCCGCATGGAGCGACAATTTATGCAAATTTCTTCACTTGGATAAAACATCAGGGCCTGGTGCTTTTCCGGGCTTCATTTTTGAAATTGCGCTATCAATCTCTGTTAAAGTTATATTTCTCTCCAGTCCAGATTTGTCTGATTCATCCAAGGAGGGCATTTCAATTTGACTAAAGAAGTCATCTACTAATTCTTTGCTACTTGCCCCCGAGGTGTACAGATTCTCATAGAAAGCCTTTTTTTTTTTTTTTTAAGACTGTTTTTTTGGTCTGTAACAATATATTACCTTCCTCATCTTTTATTGCAGATATAAAACCTGCTGTTGCTGACTGTTTAAGTTGATGGCACAAAAGTTTGCTGGCACGCACCCCATGTTCGTAGAAATTAAAGCGTGATTTTAAGTGAAGATCTACAGCGTCCCCATTGGACAGAGAATGTAATTATGTCTGAAGCGAAATTATCTCCTTGTAAAGATTCTCCGAAGGCGATATTGAATGTAATCGGTCAATCATTTTAATCCTATCAATCAATTCTGTAGCTTGCTTTCCTTTTAGTTGCTTTTCCTTTTACTTGCCCCCTTACATATGCTTTCATGATTTCCCATAGTCTGAAATAACTTATCTCCGGGGACTCATTGGTTTTGAGAAATATATCTATTTGTGTGTTTATAAAGTCAACAAAGTTTTTTTCCGCAAGCAGTCTAGGATTAAGGCGCCATACGCGTTGGCGGAGTATATTTTCTGTAAAACGGAGCTTCAAAAGTACTGGGCAATGGTCTGATATGACTATACTGTTGTATTCCACCTGTGTAGTTATGGGTAATAGTTTTTGGTCTATTAAAAAGTAATCAATTCTAGAGTAGGTTTGGTGTACCGGGGAGAAAAAAGAGAACTGTTTGGAAGTCGGGTATTTAAATCTCCAGGGGTCAATCACTCCATAGGCTTGAAGGAATGTATTTATGCAGCTTGCTGATTTATTAAGTGTGGTGACCTTACTGCTAGAACGATGTAGTCTAATTTAGGTCCCCCCTAATATTAATTTATGCGAGTCTAGGCCTGGCAACAGAGAGAAAAGATTCCTGAAGAACTCAACGTTATCCCAATTTGGGGCATACACATTCTCAAGCACCACTGGCCTATTGAACAGTTCACCTTGAGTCATTATGGAATCACCATTCTTGTCCCTTATGGATTTTGACTCTTCAAACTGCACATCTCTGTGCAGGAGAATAGCTACCCCCCTGCTCTTACTATTAAAATTGGAGTGAACAACCTGTGTAAATCCTGCTCTTTGAAGCATTAGATGGTCTATTTAATAAATGAGTTTCCTGTAAATATGCTATTTCAGTTTTTAATTTGTTTAGATGAGAAAACAACTTGCTTTGTTTAACCGGGTGATTCAATCCCCTCACATTCCAACTCACCACCGTGGTGTCTGCCTTGCCTATTCCCTTATCTACAGACGCCATCCATATGGTCCTTCAATTTATGATACTGCATTGGAGAGTCCCTGAGCTTGGTAAAAGGGTTGTAGCCAAAAAAACTAAAACGGGGGTGGGAAGGGGAGGATGAGCACATAAAACACAATGACAAAGGTCATGCTTGTATCTCGCACAGAGACTGCTTGCACTTCCAGTAAACCTCTTCTCCTATGCAGCATATGGAGCTGGAATTGTTGTCCTTGGCCAATAACTACTCACCAAAACATCCATTATGAAGCCTTGCACACCACCTTGTTAAGAACAAACTCCTTTGCCAGTTTTGGATCGCTGAAACTTGCCTGGCGGCCTCCCGATGTGGTGATCATCAGTATGGCAGGTATTTCAGGCCGTAGTGCACTCCCTCGCAGCCCTGCAGCAGCCCTCTCACCTCGGTAAAGGCTGCCCGCTGTTTACTCACCACCTGAGTAAAGTCCGGCAGAAGTCGGATCTGGTCATCGTCGGGGGTCGTCACTGCACTGCACTGCACAGCACTGGCATCTCTATTGCTTTCTTTAGCAGCGATTATTTTTCGGAGAAATAGTGGCATTTCACAATAAAAGCCCGCGGTGGGAGCCCGTCTTGTGTCAGTCTGCTGCGGAGAGCACGGTGCGCCCGGTCCAGGGTCGGGGACTTGTCGAGACCCAGGGAAACTTTTAGCATATCAGCCACAAACTGGGATGGGTGCTTCCCATGCTCCCGTCCTTCCTTCACTCCTATAATGTGGATATTGCAGCGACGTGATCTTGCCTCCAAATCTTCACAACGGTCCCTCGGTGTGGCCAGTTATTTTTTCATTCCAATAACATCCAATGTCATGTGGTGATTGAGTCCAAGTGGCTGCTAACCTCAGCCTCCAGCTCAAACACGGCCCTCGTTTACTTAGATTATTTAGTTGACTTGTTCCACCACACTTCGTAATTCCGTCCGAATCTGCGTAGTCTGGCTTTGGAGTTCAGCCGACAGTTCAATTTTTGCCACCAGGTCTTGTTTAAGAGACACAATAGCCTTAAGTACCGTGTGTTGGTCGTTGGTGTCAGCGTCGTCCGCCAGGTTAGCATTAGCGTCAGCCTCCGCCGCCGGCTCAAACTTGTTGTTTCCCTTATCTGCTACATTAATCAAACTACCCATTACTGTGGTCCAGGTTCAACCAGTACATCGTGTCCCTGGCGCACGTCATCGCCATGTGGTTCATCCGCTGCCGGCTGACCTTCCTTCTTCCGTTTGTTGGCGGCCTTAAGCCAAGTTCTTTCCGAGCCTGTAGCACCAGCCTTAACGAACACCCCAAAAGGTAAAGCGTCTGTCCAGCCACACTCGGCCTACCTGGTGCTCCTCTGTGTTAGACAGCAGTGGACCTACCTGGTGCTCCTCTGCGTTAGACAGCAGTGGACTGCCTGGTGCCCCTCCGTAGACAGCAGTGGACCTACCTGGTTCTCCTCTGTTAGACAGCAGTGGACTGCCTGGTGCTCCTCTGTTAGACAGCAGTGGACCTACCTGGTGCTCCTCTGTGTTAGACAGCAGTGGACCTACCTGGTTCTCCTCTGTTAGACAGCAGTGGACTGCCTGGTGCTCCTCTGTGTTAGATAACAGTGGACCTACCGGGTGCTCCTCTGTGTTAGATAGCAGTCGACCTACCTGGTGCTCCTCTGTTAGACAGCAGTGAACCTACCTGGTGCTCCTCTGTTAGACAGCAGTGGACCTACCTGGTGCTCCTCTGTGTTAGACAGCAGTGAACCTACCTGGTGCTCCTCTGTTAGACAGCAGTGAACCTACCTGGTGCTCCTCTGTTAGACAGCAGTGGACCTACCTGGTGCTCCTCTGTTAGACAGCAGTGGACCTACCAGGTGCTCCTCTGGTGAGACATTATTTTCCATGTATTCATTTGTTCATTTTCATTTGCAAAAGGTTGCTTTGTTTTGCCAAATATTTGTTGGCATTTCAGAAGCACTCCCCATTGTTCCACATGGTGTCAGCAAGAATAAACACAGCCTCGATTATTTTGAAAAGGAATAGCATTGTTACCGATAATCATGACAAAGATTTTTTCTTTTCCTGTCTGATGCCCCACCCTTTCCCCTGGTTGATTATCAGGATACAAGATACAAGATTTTTATTTGCCATTTGTAAGTAGTACATTTAACACATCCCCATTCCCTCCCACAATATAAATCTTAACAACAACACCATAAAAATAAAAATGATATATACAATAAAATAAACCAAAAAAGAGCAGCAAAGTGACATAAATGATATGTACATGTTTTTTTAAAATATATTTTTAAGTGCCAGTAGTGCAGCAGCATTGTGAATACAGTGCAGTACAGTGCAGTAACTGTGATGAGTCCAGAAAGTCCAGCAAAGTATGTAAGTGTAATGGTAATGACTATGTTATGAAAGTGAAAGTGGCAGCATTCGTAGGCGCACTACCTGTGCGATTACTATCCTAAAACCTGGTAGTACTTGTATGGATGCTGCGCAACCGGCGACCGGACGGTAGGGGGGAGAAGAGATGGTGCCCAGGGTGGTTGCAGTTCTTTATGATGGACATGGCCTTCTTCCGACATCTGGTCCTAAAGATCTCCTCAATGAATGGAAGTGCACACCCGATGATCTTCTCTGCTGTCCTCACGACTCTCTGGATGGCTTTCTTGTCCGTGCAGTGGTGTTGCCGTACCACACACCTGTCAGGACGCTCTCTACGGTGCCACGGTAGAAGTTAACTAGCCACCTCTGGCCTATACCGCTTTTTCTGAGGCTCTGCAGAGCATAGCTGGTGTGCCTTCTTCAGCATGACCTCCGTGTTGCGTGCCCACGGCAGGTCATAGGAAATATGTAGTCCCAGGAAACTGTCACAACGGGATTGGTCGGTGGGACCCAGAACGCAGACCAAGACACAGTGGAGCGATACGAAAAGCTTTATTCAAAGCAAACACAAAACACAAGGGTAAACGGGGACAGTCCAGGGGTCAGGGTACCGGGAGGTCGATCCGCGGAGTACCGGCAGGTAGTAGACCGGCGAGTAGTCCGGGACGGGGGAGGAGTCTGGGTACCGGGAGGTCGAGTAGCGACAGGTACCGACAGGTAATAGACAGGCGGAAGATCAGGGACAGGTGAGGAGTCTGGATACCGGGAGGTCGATCCGCGGAGTACCGGTAGGTAGTAGACCAACGAGTAGTCCGGGACGGGGGAGGAGTCTGCGTACCGGGAGGTCGAGTAGCGACAGGTACCAGACTGACGGAAGAACAGGGACGAGCCAGAAGTCTCAATACCGGACGGTCACACTAGCGACAGGTATCAGACAGACGGAAGAACAGGGACGAGCCAGAAGTCTCAATACCGGACGGTCACACTAGCGACAGATATCAGACAGACGGAAGAACAGGGACGAGCCAGAAGTCTCGATACCGGACGGTCGCACTCGCGACAGGTATCAGACAGATGGAAGAACAGGGACGAGCCAGAAGTCTCGATACCGGACGGTCGCACTAGCGACAGGTATCAGACAGACGGAAGAACAGGGACGAGCCAGAAGTCTCGATACCGGACGGCGCTCGTATGAACCAGAGTAACACGAGACCGGCGGGTGACGCGGGGTAGGTACAGGAACTGGATCTCTGGGACATCAGCGGCGATGTCCGTCCAGAATGTCCGACGTGACGTGAACAACGTGCAGTACGACGTAACAACCTAACCCTGGGGTAAAGGATAGTCAAAGTATATATACCCCAGGTGAGGTGATTAGCAATTAGACAAGGTGATAGTTGACAGGTGTGTGTGTGCGCGCTGTGTGTCCGAGCTGTAAATGAACAGCAATGAACAGCAGTCTGACGTAGGTGTCCCTCCTGTCTAGGTGCTGCAGGGCCGTGTGTAGTGCCAGGGAAATGGCGTTGTCTACAGACCTGTTTGGTCTGTATGCAAAGTGGTGTGGGTCTAGGGACTCAGGGATGGACAAGTTTATATGCAACATAACAAGTTTCTCCAGGCACTTCATGGCTATGGGTGTTAAAGCCACTAGACGATAGTCATTGAGGCATGTTACCTTGGTCTTTTTGGGTAACGGCACAATGGTTGTCGCTTTGAAGCACGCTGGGACGACAGACTGTTGCAGTGATGCATTGTAGATGTTGGTGAACACAGGAGCCAGCTGGTAGTCACTGGTCTTGAAGACGCGGGATGGAACTCCGTCTGGGCCGGCTGCCTTCCCTGCCTTCACCCTCCTGAAGATTCTTCGAACCTCGGACTCAGACAGTTGTAGAACGTAGTCCTCTTGGCAGATGTTCAAGTTGTTGGCTCATGGTCCCTTTCAAAGCGAGCGAAAAAACAGTTTAACTCATCTGGTAGGGTAGGGTCATTGTTGGTGACTGCCCCAACTGGCTCGTCTTGGCTCGTAACGTTGGCTTGGTGGCTGTTCTGGTACTGGGGGTGGGTATACATATGGACCTCCGCATACAACGCTCTCCCCATATCCGCACCTTCCAAAACCATCCACCCTCCCAACTCAACCCCAACCGCCCACCCGGTACGCGTCACCCACCAGTCTGCGGGAGGCCAAAGTGGCCAGGGCGGCGGTGGCGGTAGCATCAGCATCAGCATCTCCGAGCATGCGGCCCGCAGGTTAGAGAACAGCATCATGGTGAACAAACTAAATCAAACAACAGCAACACCTTCCTCCATGGGATGTTTGATGTCCAGCCGCAGGTTCGGGGGTTTGGCCGTGCATGCTGAATGAGGCTTTGTTTGTCGCCATCGTTGATTTCATCAGTCCTTTCATTTTGCACAGAGTTAATGCATTAGTCAATAACCCCTTTGAGACATGTGTGCCATGTCCTGATTGCTTACAACTAACACCTACAAACTAATTGAATATAACTCATTTTGATACATTTTATTTTTTTAATTCTCTGTGTTTTTGTTGGTGTAAGGCACCGTGCATTACTGGCACCAGGGCCCGTATGGGCTGACTACAGCCCACGCCTGGTTGCTTCCATTTCCCCAGCCTACCAATCATACGCACACACTAATCACAGTACCAACGCATGCTTACTTGCTTGAGTTTCTTTTCATGCTGCTTCTTTTGTTTGTTGGAATGATGAACACTAAGCCTACAACATGATCATGACTCTTATATGTGTATTATTTGGGCTGGTTTGAAGATGAACCAGAGATTGAGTCTTGATGGCATAGCACTAGCTGCTGTCTACCTGGGTGTTTACATAATTTATGTATGGCTGGAGTGTGAAGAACTATAGTTGATAGTGAAGCATATTGGAACACACAGGTTTGTTCAGACTCGACAACTGCAATACAGATCTGTGATTGCGTGTAACGGGCCCAGATAATTGTTGGTATTGGAGAGGTTTTACCTGATATTTAAGCTGCTTGTCACTTTGTGGACACCTGCCTTTCTTGGCATATTGATATAAGGGACCACACCCCATTGACCAGGCGTAAAAACTGTGCAGAGTAACAAGGGCTACTAAAGCCAGGGGTCATCTTGTGCTCATGACGTCCTTCATAGCTGTCAAGTCAAGTCAAGTCAAGTCAAGCTTATTGTCACTTCACAGTATACACGTATACATCAAGTATAAAGCAGTGAGTGAAAGTCTTATGTGCAATACCCGACGACAGCAGTTATAAAAATAAGATAAAATAAAAACAGAATAGAATAAAATAAGTAAAGAAAGTACAAAACTGTATAAAGTTAAATATATAAAAATAAAAATGCAATTTATAAAATGCAATATATCAGCACAGAGAAAGAGCAATATGTATATATAAATCAATGTAATCAAATATACATTGTTATATGCTATACGCCCTTGTTCAGCAGCCTGATGGCCTGACTGTGGAAGCTATCTCTAAGCCTATTTGTACGGCACTTGATACTGCGGTATCGCCTGCCTGACGGTAAAAGTGAATACAGTTCGTGGCTGGGGTGGGCATTGTCTTTTATGATGTGTTTGGCCTTGGCCACGCACCGCTTGATGTATATATCCAGGAGGGAGGGAAGCTCACCTCCAACGATACACTGGGCCATCCGCTGTATCCGCATCCCTTTGAAGCGCTCTGCGCTCGAGTGCAGTGCAGTTCCCATACCAGGCGGTGATACACCCTGTAAGAACACTCTTGATGGTGCCGGTGTAGAGTGTTCTCAGGATGCGGGGGCCATGCTGAATTTCCTCAGACGCCTGAGGAAATACAGGCGCACCACACACCACGTGCGTGGAGTGCGTGGAACATGTGAGGTCCTCGGAGATGTGCACGCCGCGGAACTTGAAGCTGCTGACCCTCTCTACTGCAACACCGTCAATGGAGATAGGGCCGTGCTCTCCTTTCTGCTTCCTGTAGTCAACGATCAGCTCCTTGATATTCTTGACATTGAGGGCGAGGCTGTTCTCCTGGCACCACTGCTCCAGCGATCCGACCTCCTCCCTGTAGGCTGTCTCATCGTCGCTGGCGATCAGGCCCATCACTGTCGTGTCGTCTCAAACTTGATGATGATGTTGGAGCTGTGCTTAGCCATGCAGTCGTGGGTGTAGAGGGAGTAGAGGAGAGGGCTGAGCACGCAATTCTGGGGGGCTCCCGTGTTGAGGGTCAGTGGCTCTGAGGTGGTGCTGCCCATCCGGATAGAAATAAACTAGTATATAGGATAGGATAATTCTTGGAACATTATAGCCATGTGAACTAATTTGCTTGGTGAATTGTCAATCAGACATAAATCAGACATAAATCCCTCTGGATGAGGATGAGGAGGACGATGATGATGATGATGATATTTCTCCCCTGCTCCTCCTTTCAAGGCGGCCATGCTCTGCGACCCGGGCCCGCCCAGAGCCTCAGCCCTCTGGTGTCTCCCTCCGAGGGAGAGTTGGGCCCTCCTCTCTCCTCCTCCTCTGCGGGCCCCCCCACTCTGGACAGCCCGGGGCCTCCCTCCGCAGGGTCCCCGGCCCCCGTTACTCCCCCACCCCTCAAGGACAACCCCAGTCTGGCCGAGTTTGTTCCTATGCTCACGCAGGGCTGGGCTGAGGTCTTCATACGGAGGCCGTCGGGTATGTCAACACTTTGTTATTATGGAAATATATACCAAAGTATCAGCCTGAATTATCTGCAAAGCAATGTATAAAACTGTAAAAGCTGCTCTTGGGATATTACTTTGTTAATTGAATACCACGCCCCACCCCCACCCCCTGTGTTGTATTAATATGCACTTGGTCTCACTTTCAGCTTGTTTTCATGTCAGGGTTTGACTGGGTGATTGTTTATTCAGTCCAATCTGTGTTAAAGCTTCTCTGATCAAAAGTCCAGCCACGAGGTTCACGCAAATGATGTATTTTAGCCTGGTTGAAAAGCCCAATCATGTGCGTACCACTGTGACAAATCGCTGTAAACAGAGGCAGGCCAGTGGCGTTTCTCTAATGGTGAACCACGGAAGTGGGCTCCCAGGTCGGCTCGTACCGCCCGTCAAACATCAAATCAACCGTCTGCTGCGATTGATCTGTTTCTAAGTAACTGGAGCTAATCTCAGGTTCTTGTCAGACGATCTCATTGGCGTTCTGTCAGATGGAGGCCCATCAGCGAGCCATTCGAGGAGATTTGTTTCCATGAGCGTTGAATGACGAGAGCGACGTGGAGCGGCAGTCTGAGCGACAGCGGTGACGGAGGCTGTCCTTTGTGCTGCAGGAAACACCAGCTGGCTGATGTGTCTGGAGAACCCCCCCAGCCCGTTCTCCTCCGAGCTGGGCAACATGCCGCTGCAGGAGCTCTCCACCATCCTCATGGCCATGGAGGGCGTGAAGGAGGCCCCGGGCCAGACGGCCAGCGCCCCCGCCAGCACGGCCGCCCCTCCCCCTCCTCCGGCCCCCCAGACTGCTGTGGCCCCTGCGGCGTCCGAGCCTCCGGTCCAGACGCACGCCACCGGGGTCGGGAAGGGTCACCTGATCCAGCGCTCCAACACAGGTGAGACACTCGTGGTGTCGGCCTGCTTTGTCTGTTTCAAGTGTGTGTGCGTGTGTTATTTTGTAATGAATAACATCCACTTCTCAAGTTTTCTTTACAAAAATATCAACCACTTGCCTCAAGGTCCGTTATTGAAGAACTCTGAATACTATTGAGTGTAATGTTATGGGGCTCTTGTGCTGGAGCCCTACTGTTATATTGATTGAGTTGAGCTGGAGGCTGATCCTACATGCGTTTCTCATTGTGCTCATCAGTCTGTTGATGTTAAACAATTGATTCTGCACATGGTCTTCATGGAAGCCCTCTACTGGTCTGTTGTTGCAGAGGCCATTTTCTTGCTCTAGAGGGGACTTTTCTTTTTTTCTCTTTTTGGTTGTCTCTGATTGATTAATTTGTATCTTCACCACCATCACGGTGGCTTGTGATTGGCTGCTGGTGTGTTGTGTTTGCGGCGCCACCGACCACACCCCCCTCCTTCTCCCTGAGCTGCTTGGCTGCAGTTTGGGGACTCTCTCTGGGCTGTGGGCCTAAGCTCTGGCCCCGGAGGACCCCCGCCCCCCGGCAGGTTGCACAGGAGCATTTCCTGGGCAGGTACCGTCCACAACACGTGTGTCCTCCTCCAGCCGGCTTGCTGGTGCAGCCCACATCTTGTCATTTGTACAGCGCAGCCGTCGCCGATGGGTACGCATCAAAGATCCATTTGGTCATGATGTCCTCATTGTATTGAGGACTTAAATACCCCAAATACCCCTCAGCATATGGTCATATTCTCTGGACTTCTTTTATTTTGTCACATCCTCATGGCAAAGGGTCATGTGAAGGGGCCCATGCTTCAGTACAAATAGCAATGTGTTTCACTGCTTCTGGTTTTCTCAAGAATGTTGTATTAACATGAAAGGGGGTCTGGGGGTCTTGAACTAGCAACCGCTATGGGAGGGATGCTCAGCCAATGGAAGGAAAGCTAATCATAGCGCTGGCAATAAGACCACTCTTGAGGTAAAGCGTTCTGATGAGCGTTATTGAGCCATGTCTATTTTGGGACTTGTCTTGATTTTCCTTCCCTCTTCTCCTGCTGTGATTTCCTGAACACGGTGCTTAGTCCCCCGTGTGGAACAACAGCCCCGCCCGAGCACCATTGCTCCAGGGCCCGCTGTGGAGAGTTCTCTCAGAAGAACCTTTTCGTCTTCATGTTCTCGAGTGAAGTTCCAAATTGTCAACCAGCAACCAGCTCAACGAGATGCAACACTGCGCCAAAACCAGCAAAGACAAATGAGTCTCACTCACCAATGATTTTCACTTAAAGACGAAATCCATTCTCCTGTCCTTCTGGATGTTTCGATAACCCAGTCATAAAGCTGATCACTGCTTTATGACCGGGTTATCAATTTTTCAATAACCCGGTCATAAAGCTGATCACTGCTTTTCAGATCCAAAAGAAGTTGCCTTTCAATATCTATGGAAGCTAATGCAGTGAGTCGTGATTGTCCTGTTCTGTTCCTTCATATGTTTTTATCCATTTGAGGGCGGATGTCCTTTCCACAGATGCAGGGGTGACGGGGATTGTTACAACTTTTTTATAATGTCCATCTTTTCACTGAATGGTCGTCTTGAAAAGGGTACTAACAACATCATCTTCACCTGTTGCCATTTAGACGTAAAAAACCTACGTAGAAAAAACAACGTAGCACTACACTAGTCTCGAGCCAGTATACCTTCTAGCGCACTATGGACCTGTGGGGAAATCTGAAAGAATACGCCCATTGGCTACAAATCACTATATGATTGGTTGATCAAATTGTCAATCCAAACGTACGCTCTCATGGGGCCAAAGCATGCGGGAGTACTTTGGTTGAAGGATATTCTTCCCAGCAACCCAGAAAAAGATCTGATTGGTTGCATTGTTTTTCCAACACAAAACCACTCAGATGCGTAGTGTATGGACCGAGAAAGACAAACAAATAAACATAACACTGTAATATAACAGATAACAACACAGATATGATTCTCATTTATTCATTTTATTTAAATTGTATTACATTTTATTAAATTGTATTACATTTCATTAATTCAATTTTTTCCAGGGTCTTCTCTGAATACCTTGAAGGCCCTGACGCTTCACCACTGGTGTGTGTGTGTGTGTGTGTGTGTGTGTGTGTGTGTGTGTGTGTGTGTGTGTGTGTGTGTGTGTGTGTGTGTGTGTGTGTGTGTGTGTGTGTGTGTGTGTGTGTGTGTGTGTGTGTGTGTGTGTGTGTGTGTGGTGTTAGACTAATGCATAACGCGCACTTCTGTCATAGACTCTGTGGTTGTGGAGGAGGAGAGGTCGGTCCTCCACCCGATCCGCACCCCATCTGATGAGTTTGAGGCCACCTCAGAACCCATCTTCATGGCCAAGACCCCGCCACCTCTGAGCAGGGTAGGTGGTGCTGGGGGTGGAGTAATGGGGCTTATAGAAAAAATAATGTACACACTTTACTCTATTTTCATGCCCCACACTTCTTAACACACAAGGGACCTGAGTAGATCCTGAAGTTAGTGCCCCGATGTAATAAATCAAGATAACGATTTTGAATTGGGAATAATTTTTTATCTCTTTTAAATCAAATCGTGACCCTCCAGAATTAAAATTGAATGGTGAGATACCGACAGATTCCCACCCCTAAACCCCTAAGCTCCTCCCCCGAGCTGCAGACCCTACCCAAAGCCTTCTCCAAGGCTGCTATAGAGTCAACCATGGGCCACCCTGCCCGGCCCAGAGCTCCTTCAGATGGCAAACCCCAGCAGTGCCAAGTGCCATATGTGGAGAGGGAGAAAGTGGAAGCTCAGCCCCGTCCAGGAGAGAGACGCACCGAGAGGGACTCGTACCCAACAATGCAGAGAAGACCTCTGGAATCAGCCCTAGGTAATAAATACATATATACACTACACACTGTAAATATATATATTGCATGTACATATATGACAACCAATAGAACTGTCGCTTATGATATTCTTCTCTCCAACGCTTTCCTTCTTCTGCTGGCTAAGACTCAGGTCAGAGGTCGTGTCCAAACCCCAGCTATACATGCCCTGGTACCACATGTGGTTCAAACCACAGCTATACATACCCTGGTACCAGATGTTGTCCAAACCACAGCTATACATGCCCTGGTACCACATGTGGTTCAAACCACAGCTATACATGCCCTGGTACCACATGTGGTCCAAACCACAGCTATACATGCCCTGGTACCACATGTGGTTCAAACCACAGCTATACATGCCCTGGTACCACATGTGGTCCAAACCACAGCTATACATGCCCTGGTACCACATGTGGTCCAAACCACAGCTATACATGCCCTGGTACCACATGTGGTCCAAACCACAGCTATACATGCCCTGGTACCACATGTGGTCCAAACCACAGCTGTACATGCCCTGGTACCACATGTGGTCCAAACCAGTGTGTTGGTCTCTGCTAGGTGATTGATCGGGCCGTGAAGGTACTGGATCAGATGCCTCCCTACGACACACAAGATTGGAGTAGTTTTTGTCGGAACGGGTCAGGTGAGAACATAAATAAAATAAAATAAAATAAAATAATATATATATATATATACATATACGTATATATCGTATACACACACTCCATTGGTGTTCCCTGACCCTGGGCAGGTGAGCAACGAGGTGGCTATTCTCTCCAACGAGTACGGCTCCAACCGCTACGCCTGCTTCCTGACGGGCCTGGGCAGACTCATCCACCTGAAAGACTGTGATCCAGACCAGATCTTTCTGGGGGGTCTGGACCAGTACGGGGACGACGGAGAGTTCACGTATTGTTGGCACGACGACATCATGCAGGGTGCGTGTGTTTCTGTGTGTGTGTGTGTGTGTGTGTGTGTGTGTGTTTGAAATAACACGCTGTTCTGAAAGATGAGATTCGTATGGATTTAGTAGGTGTGTGTGTGTGTGTTATGACAAGCGTGGTACTGATGGCCAGTGTCTCTGCAGCCATCTTCCACATCGCCACACTGATGCCCAACAAGGAGAGTGATAAGGGATGCTGCAACAAGAAACGGCACATCGCCAACGACTTCGTCATCGTGGTCTACAACGACTCTGAAGAGGACTACAAACTGGGCACCATAACAACAACAACAACAAACAAACAAATCTGGAGGATTGTGTTACGTTCCTGTATGTTTTGCTGCTGTCCTGTCTGTGTCCTTGTCCCGTTTGTCTCCCTCAGGTGGCCGAAAGGGATGCGTGTGGTGCCTTGTGGTTCCTTCCCCCCCCCAGAAAACGATCAATCATCCACCACCTGTGTCCAATTATCAATAATTGTTAGATTGTTTTGCCTCTCCTGTCCTCGTAGAGTTTTGGTTTAGTCTGTATGTTGCTCCTGTTTGTGATTGCCTGTTGCCCCTTTTTCCTTTGTTGGTGAAAATAGTTAATTAAACTATTTAATACCTGCTTAACACTGCTTTCTGTTTGAGTCTTTAGTTTTGGGTGCCCCACACCAGGGTTTACCCCAAACCCCATACATTGTTTACACTTGCCCACTGTGTTTAGGTAGGCTGTTGCGACTCCCCCTGTACCCTAGAATAACACCTCGGGGGAGGGCGTAACAGATTGAATCCTCTTTATTGGTCACATACATGTAAACATACAGTGAAATGTGTTATCATCCTAGTATTAGGAGCAGTGGGCAGCTATTTATACAGAGGGGGGCAGTTAGGGTTAGGGTCTTCCTCAAGGACACCTCGACAGTTTTTGCTAGGAGGAGCCGGGGGATCGAACCAGCAACCTTCCGGGTTCCGCTCTACCTCCTGAGCTATACTGCCGCCCCAGGATAACGGTAACGGTATGCACACCCACATTCACAAGCACACCCACATTCACATTCACAAGCACACCCACATTCACAAGCACACCCACATTCACATTCACACGCACACCCACATTCACACGCACAAGCACACCCACATTCACAAGCACACGTACATTCACAAGCACACGTACATTCACAAGCACACCCACATTCACAAGCACACCCACATTCACAAGCACACATACGTTCATACGCACCTTTTGATATTGACATTCCTCTTGTCCCCATCAGGGCCACTTTGTGGAGGTCATCTACGACTACGAGTATAATCTGGTCTCCCTGCAGTGCGGCAAAGGTAAGAGTAAGACGGACAACCAGTGTCTACTTCAACATCATTTGGGTTAACTTGTGTCTCCTCCTGCTGTTAACATCATGGGGTCAACTTGTCTTTCCTCTTGCTGTTAACATCATGGGGTCAACTTGTCTCTCCTGCTATTAACATCATGGGGTCAACTTGTCTCCTCCTGCTGTTAACATCATGGGGTCAACTTGTCTCTCCTCCTGCTGTTATCATCTTGGGGTCAACTTGTTTCTCCTCCTGCTGTTAACATCATGGGTCAACTTGTTTCTCCTGCTGTTAACATCATGGGGTCAACTTGTCTCTCCTCCTGCTGTTAACATCATGAGGTCAACTTGTCTCTCCTCCTGCTGTTAACATCATGGGGTCAACTTGTCTCCTGCTGTTAACATCATGGGGTCAACCTGTCTCTCCTCCTGCTGTTAACATCATGGGGTCAACCTGTCTCTCCTCCTGCTGTTAACATCATGGGGTCAACTTGTCTCTCCTCCTGCTGTTAACATCATGGGGTCAACTTGTCTCTACTCCTGCTGTTAATATCATGGGTCCTGCTGTTGTCCTTATGCTGTTAACATCATGGGGTCAACTTGTCTCTCCTCCTGCTGTTAACATCATGGGGTCAACTTGTCTCCTGCTGTTAACATCATGGGGTCAACCTGTCTCTCCTCCTGCTGTTAACATCA
The DNA here is from genome assembly GCA_027704905.1 of Muraenolepis orangiensis. Classification (NCBI taxonomy): domain Eukaryota; kingdom Metazoa; phylum Chordata; class Actinopteri; order Gadiformes; family Muraenolepididae; genus Muraenolepis; species Muraenolepis orangiensis. The sequence goes on from CM051003.1 coordinate 30,501,645, forward strand.
TGGGGTCAACCTGTCTCTCCTCCTGCTGTTAACATCATGGGGTCAACTTGTCTCTCCTCCTGCTGTTAACATCATGGGGTCAACTTGTCTCTACTCCTGCTGTTAACATCATGGGGTCAACTTGTCTCTCCTGCTGTTAATATCATGGGTCCTGCTGTTGTCCTTATGCTGTTAACATCATGGGGTCAACTTGTCTCTCCTCCTGCTATTAACATCATGGGGTCAACTTGTCTCTCCTGCTGTTAACATCATGGGGTCAACTTGTCTCTCCTGCTGTTAACATCATGGGGTCAACTTGTCTCTCCTCCTGCTGTTAACATCATGGGGTCAACCTGTCTCTCCTCCTGCTGTTAACATCATGGGGTCAACTTGTCTCTCCTCCTGCTGTTAACATCATGGGGTCAACTTGTCTCTACTCCTGCTGTTAACATCATGGGGTCAACTTGTCTCTACTCCTGCTGTTAATATCATGGGTCCTGCTGTTGTCCTTATGCTGTTAACATCATGGGGTCAACTTGTCTCTCCTCCTGCTATTAACATCATGGGGTCAACTTGTCTCTCCTGCTGTTAACATCATGGGGTCAACTTGTCTCTCCTGCTGTTAACATCATGGGGTCAACTTGTCTCTCCTCCTGCTGTTAACATCATGGGGTCAACTTGTCTCTCCTCCTGCTGTTAACATCATGGGGTCAACTTGTCTCTCCTCCTGCTGTTAACATCATGGGGTCAACTTGTCTCTCCTCCTGCTGTTAACATCATGGGGTCAACTTGTCTCTCCTGCTGTTAACATATTGCGGTCAACTTGTCTCTCCTCCTTGAAGACCTGGAAGGTTTAGTCGACACAACAGTGGCAAAAATCGTCTCTGATCAGAACCTGCCACTCTTGGTCCAACAGATGGCTCTGCACGAAAACGTAAGAAACACACACATAGAAATACACACAAACACTAGCACACACCACACCTACGCTCCACCTGTGTCTCCCCAGATGGCGTCTCTAGTGCATCAGTACCGAGCAAACCCATCAGACGCCTACGCCTCAAAGTGGCTCGCCAGGTTACGGCACATCAAGAGGATCCGGACCCGAGAGAACACACACACATACATTTTTCACATCTGTCTGCCTCTCACTCACTCACTTTCTCTCTCTCTCTAACCGTTTCTTTCTGTCTCTCCTGGCCTTTCTCTCTCTCAGGTCCAGGAGGACGTCCAGTCGCGGCCCCCGGCTGGTATCTCCCTGACGCAGGTCCACTCCCAAGCCAACAAAATGTCGTACCAGCAGAGCTCCTCCTCTGCTGGTAGCAGTGAGGTGTCTGGCCAGAGAAAGAGGCTGGTCTCCACCGTGGACGACTTCACAGACTTTGACATCTCTTACTCTGTAGCACGTATAAACACTCTCACACAGACACACTTACACACACTCACACACACTCACACACACATAGGCGCATGTGTGTGGAATAAAGAATCTATTAGGGCCTTTTTTGCGCTGACTTCGCCCATGACCTCTTTTTCAGAGCGCTTCTCTCAAATGCTTATTGTTGCTAGGTTACAAACACATTCTGCTGCTTCCGTATTCCTTCTTTGTGAACGTAAACAGTGGCAGTCTTTCTATTATAAATACATTTTTATCTTTGAAAATAACTGTTGACAACTGTTAACCACTCTTAACTTTCTTCATTGACAAATTGTATATTACTGGGTTGTCCGTAGTATCGGTCTCTCCTCCACCATTGTCCCATATGTCCCGCCCCCCTCAATTGTAATTGGCCAGCAAGAGAGAAGTGACTTTGACGAGCCCAGCGCTGTTCCAAAATTGGATGTTTTCTGGGAGCGGAGCGGGGAAAAATCAGAACGCTTAGGGCCTTTTTGCGCTGTCGGCGCTGAACTATATAGGATTTGTATTGGAAATAGGTGACAGCGCAAACAACACGATTGGTGGACACAGGCCCGAAGAACTGTCGTTGTTTGCTTGTGGTAGTGATGGGAATTCCGGCTCTTGAGTGAGCCGGCTCATTTGGCTCGGCTCACCAAGAAGAACCGGCTCTTTCGGCTCCCAAAACTCAAATGTAGCCCTATTTTGACAAATGATTTATATGTTATATGTGTACACATATATCACTTAAGTTATCCAATACATCCTTTGTACTGAAGTATTCAAAAGTAAAAATAAAATTGATGATTTGCTGTGGCCAATTGTTTTCATTGCATTTACAGACCCATGTAACTCTCTGATACCACCCAATGAATGCACTGACTTGCTTGTAGAACCACGCTACACAAAGCAGATAGCAACACCTACAACAACTTAAGCATAGACATTTAAAAAAAGGACAGCTACTGTATTTTTGTATATTTGACATTTTTATTTAAACAAAAAGCCCTAACAAAACATCAGGGCTCTATTTCAGTATAAAATATAGAACAAAAGACAGCAACAGCTGACAAATCTTAAAAAATATAAATAATCATAAATAAAAACAAACAAAATAAATATATTGCAATGCTCAAAACAGCAGCAAATAACAGTCTCTATCATAAAAAAAACTAATAAAAATTAATATATTGCAATGCTAAAAACAGCAGCAAATAACAGTATCGTAAAAAAACATAATAAAAATAAATGTATTGTAATGTGCAAAACAGCAGTATAAAACAGTCTCTAATGAACTTACCACCGTCAACTATCAAACTGTAACCTTTTCTTCTTTTCAGGGCACATTGGCATTGAGGAAGACCAAGTGCCTCAGCTTAGAGGGTTGATCCGGTTTCTTCTCTCTGTTATTATCTGCCCTGTTTTAGAACATACATTGGATTGAGAGCCTGTGTGAAGCTTCGGAATCCCTTGTCCTCCACAATGGAAAATGGTTGGAAATCACTTGTGATTTCCAACACTTGTGCAATCATTTTGGCCAATTCTTCATCCACTATGTTCTGTCTAGCTGGGGTCATTCATTACCTTTGATATTAATTGGCTTATTGAGGTCTGTGTAGCTGTTGATTTTTGGGTACCTGATGCATGGGGGGTAGATCCTGTAGCTGCAGCAGCAACAGGTGGAGTAGACCACTGGCAGAAGCAGGCAGTCTGCCTTTTTTCTTCCAACTGAACTGTTGGATGCACAGTTCTCAATTGGAGGTGGTTTGTGGACCCTGTTCTATATGAGAGCTTCATGTTGCAAATTCTGCATTCTGCCATTGTGTTTGCACAATTGTTAAAATTCAGCCAAATGCTGCTTCTTTTCCTACTTTCACTCATCTTATTAGCGCAACGCAAACTGACCCTTCCCCGTGTGTTCTCCTCTCCCTCTGTTAGCAACCAGCACTGAGCACGCGCCGGCCCTCCTCCTTATCTATCCTCACGTGATGCACAGCATGCGCGTGACATTCAGTCACTGCATGCACGCGGAGCACCCGTAACGTTCGCGACCGACACATCACTAGCTTGTGGAACAGTGGTCCATCGACGCTGCATCTCAGTCCAGCGGCTTCACACAAGAGGATTTCAATGTTTTAGCTGTCAAACCTGTTTTATTCAACTTTGTCAAGTGCAAAAGCAAGTGCTAAATGGGCCCCAAGGATACATACGGTTCTACTGGGAACACTACATACATACATACATACATACGGTTCTACTGGGAACACTACATATATACATACATGCTGTTTTACTGGGAACACTACATACATACACACTAGGGATGGTAAGATTTACAGATTTGCATCGGTACACCAGCATAGAAGTTCACGATACAATTGCCCGATCAAAATGTGTGCCCCCGACCCAATTTGGAATTGGGTCGAGATTCATCGTTTCAAAAATCTTTGCTTCGGTTAAATCCGATTTATTTATGTATACTTATTATATGTTTTTGTTATAAAATAAATGTGATCAATAATTGTACATTTAGATTGATTGCTAAATCGCCAAAAATGTCTGGGATTCATCTTTTGCTTCGTAGACGCAATCCTTTTTTAAATTACGGTAAGAGCCGTTCAAAGCATTTTTTGTTTTCTAAGCATTGTAAACACGGACAGTAATTAGCTGCTTGCTGCTTGTAAATTCACCTGATTGGACAATAAAATAAAAAAGATAAAGAAATAAAAGCAAACTATTTGTACCATATTTTAAATTGCATAGCATCATATTGTGTTGAATCTAATCGTATCGAATCGCACTGCATCGTACTAGGAATGAATCGTATCGCATCGTATTAGTAGTTGCTTCATATGTATCGGGATCCTTGGCAATCCTTAGCATACGGTTCTACTGGGAACACTATACTGTTGTACTGGGAACACTACACTACATACATACGGTTGTACTGGGAACACTACACTACATACATACGGTTGTACTGGGAACACCACTACATACATACGGTTCTACTGGGAACACCACTACATACATACGGTTCTACTGGGAACACTACACTACATGCATACGGTTCTACTGGGAACACTACACTGCATACATACGGTTCTACTGGGAACACTACACTACATACATACGGTTGTACTGGGAACACTACACTACATACATACGGTTGTACTGGGAACACCACTACATACATACGGTTCTACTGGGAACACCACTACATACATACGGTTCTACTGGGAACACTACACTACATGCATACGGTTCTACTGGGAACACTACACTGCATACATACGGTTCTACTGGGAACACTACACTACATACATACGGTTCTACTGGGAACACTACACTACATACATACGGTTCTACTGGGAACACTACACTACATACATACGGTTCTACTGACAGCAAAGCATGTTTAACAAACACATTAACTCCTACAAAACGCTGTACAAAGGGAACATGCAAATCGAGTTTGACAAGATAATGATGCATATGTTGCAGTTAGGCCTGCATTTGTGACAGTGGAGGAAAAGCAACGTTGTAAAATAGTTTTGTGACATTTACTTGTACTACTGAATTAGTCATTTCAACATTTGATGACATTATTTTAAACCTTATTTTCAACGTCTCTGCGATGCCATCAACAATATATATTCCGACAAAGGAGGAAATATGTACATCAAAACATCACTGCTGCTTTAAGCTATATTAACATATATGGACAATGGTAGACCTTTTAATCTTAGTGCCGTACTAACACACAATGACATATTCAGAATCAAAATAGAAAACATGCGCCTTGGTATACACTTTGGAATATATAAGGAAAAAATGGAGATAAGCGGTCATGACTTAATAAATGCTTTTTGGGTTTAAGCTGAGAATTTTGGCCGTTCATATCGTGTCCCGGTACGACGCCTGCAAAGTGGCGTTCCAACATGTTTTGAGAGCAAGAAGAGCGAAGGGTCCCTGAGATCCTCACACCACACGTTTGGGTTGGAACAAGACAAACACAAGTACCATAAAAAGACAAAACATCAAAGTACATGAAAATACACTTGTTAGCTACACTTTGAAACCTTGATACTCACTGGGGGTAGTTTATAAACGTAGCTTTCCATATATAAATCAAACACGACACTTGGTTTATGGTTATCATCTCCACTAGAGAATAAAGTGCTTAATTGTTTAAGAGCGAAGGGATTCATAACTTGGTGGAAGTGGGCGCATAAATGACGCAAAGCTTTGGTGCTGTTTATCATTGACACACACACACACACACACACACACACACACACACACACACACACACACACACACACACACACACACACACACACACACACACACACACACACACACACACACACACACACACACACACACACACACACACACACACACACACACACACACACTCTGAGTGAAGCCCTTCTATTGGCTACCAAGCTTACACATTACATCACACAAACATGAGCACCCGTAATAACTCATGTAATCTACATCAGAACAAAAGTGCTTTTAAATGACAAACCATATGGAATACAAAACAAATTAACATGTACAAAAAATAAGAAGTAATCATCAATCAGAATAATTCCAACCTCTTACATTTGTTCCATTCAAGATGAACACACAAGGTACCGTTTCCCTGTTCAATCACCGTCCTGCCTTTCCTTCCAATGCATACAGCACCCTTGACCTGTCTACCCCCTGGTTCCTTTCCTTTCTCATCATGACTCCTACCCCTCGGGGCTGACGCCCTTGACGTCTGGTGGCTGAGGATGAACTGAGGAAGCTGAGCTTGTACTCCACAAGCCCCTTTACCCCCCTTCGTCTGACGCTATGCTTCATGCTTCAGGCTGTTGACTTTTCATTAACCTTCCGGTGGATTATTTGTTAACTGATGCATTCACCTTACCTACACTTGTGTGTGTTTGTGTGTGTGTGAGAGCCTTGTTCTATATTTGTATTAAAAGCCATGAAAAAACTAACCATTGCCGCTATATTTACAGACAACACCTCCTCAAAGTGCCCTCGGTCACATTGACAACACAGCATCCTACGAACAGGCACACATGACGGCCTATAGGAAGCATGGACTGCCCTCCGCCTGACTTCCGCTGAACAATAGTAGCTTAACAGTTTGTTAAGTCTTCTCTTGAGCACGATACTGTGCTTCTGTCACAAGGCCCCGCGTGGCCGCCAGGGTCATGGCGGGGTCAGATTGGGTCCAGGGAAGTAAAGAGGAGAACAGTTTGCTTCATTTGGCTTCATTTAAACGTCAACCCGCCATGCTGCTAGCACCTGGTGACCTGCACCTAGTTTCAAAACAAGCTAAATTTGACGGTTGATCCAACACTGCTTCACCCAATTGGATATTTAAACTTTGAACTCTTGCCACTATCTGTATCTACAATGTGGCAATCTGGACTTCAGGATGGCTGCTTCAATCCTCAACCGAGGACATCAACGGCTATATTCTTCTGAGGTATCAGTATTGAAGAGTTGTTGTACTCAGAGGGTGGGTGTGTATGGAGAGACGGGGCTTATTTTGGATGGTAGTATGTGTGTAAGGAGTGTCTTGGGTGTAGCTGGGGTTGTCTTCTTGTCCTTCTTGGACACTCTCGCCTTCTCTTTCTTGTTCCCCTTCTTACAGGCTTTTTCCTTTCGCTTGCCTCCCATTTTGTCAGTCTGTCCGGTATGTTTGTCCTCCACTCTGTCCCTCAGCTCCTGGCCCCCTGGGCCGAGGCCCCCCGGGGCCCTCCTGGTCTCGTGGGCCCGCTCCAGACGGCACTCTGTGCGGTACAGGTCCTCGGTGGCCATGGTGACCCGGTCCAGCTGCTGCAGCAGGGCGTCCAGGGTGGGGAGGAGCCTCCGCAGCGCGGCTTCAGTCTCCGCCCTTTCCCTCCAGCTGGCCCCGCCCACTGCCACGCCCGGACCCAGGCCTAGGCCCAGGCCCAAGCCCAGGCCCAGCCCGATGCCCGGGGCTTCCGTTAAGCTGCAGGGGCCGGGGGCCGCGGGGCACCAGGACGCCTCCGAGCCGGCGTCCACGCTGTCGGGGGTCGGCGGGGACTCCGGGGCATCCAGCGGCGGTAAACAGAGAGACTTACAGTCGCTGGTGGAGGATGAGCGGGACGGGGGGACCTCCATCCCCTCGAAGCGGACCTTGTGGCGGAACTGAGGAGGGGAACACAGAAGACGTGAGAGGCAGAAGGGAACATAGAATACAAATAAAGAATCATGAGCAACATATTGTGTACCGCCGTCATTCTTGTACTGTCTCTTGTTCAGGGATGTCACGCTAATTCTACAGTCTGCTCCAGATTTTATGTTCTAACGCGGCTTTGTCCTTCTCACACTGAGAGGGGACCCCCTCCGTCCACTCTAGTCCACCCCCTGTCATTTACTACTCTTTATGATTGAGTCTAAGCGGGGAGACCTTGGGTGTAACAGCTATCATCAAGGACCCCGAGCTGCGTGGACCACCACAGAGCAATACCTCCTTGGCCCGGCTGAGGCCCATCCACATCTTCAGGCGCCGAAGGAAGAGCTCCACCATCTCGTAGTCCTGGAGGTCCACGGCGGGCCGGTACAGTTCGGCACGCGCCCGCCGGTAGTTCCTCAGCAGTACGCAGGTGACCAGCCACAGCGAGACCAGACGCAGCGCCGCAAAGCTCGCATGGAACGCCAACGACAAGGCGGAGCGCTTGGGACCCGTGGGCGTCGACAGGCCACGCCCCCCGGTGCTGAGCAGCGAGAGGCAGGCGCTGCTCACGCTCCCGTAGCCATCTAGGATGGAGTAGAAGAGCTGGGAGGAAGAGATTGCATTATATAACAGTAATTTAGCAGATGCTTTTGTCCAAGACGACTCACAATAGTGCAGTCAACAAAGGTAGGCAAGAGCACAACTCGTCAGTATAGAGAAGAGCCGTGACCACATAGGAAGAGGAGAAGAGACAGCTGAGCAGAGCTGGGAAGTAATGAAGTACAAATACTTCCTTACTGCACTCAAGTTGATTTGTCATGTATCTGATGACTTTTTACTGTACTTCTTACATTTATGGACTTTCTACTTCTTACATTTTGGAAACAGGCTTGTTACTTTCGTTTTAATGCATTTGAGGTGAATTATAGATCACTTTTGTTTAGCATCATTGAGCGAATGAAGACTGATTTCAAACTAACTGGATTAGACAATAGAAAAGACTACCCCTTGGTGTGCATAACATGCACAACAGACGTAAACAGATGTGACGTAAAAGACAAATATAAGTGGTTCTCAAACTAGAAAAAAAACAAGCTGCAGAAGGGGACCATACATAACTCCCACCCATGTTAGCTTTGGGCCAATAGAAACTCTGATGTGATTGTGACACATCCCGTCAATCATGACTCATTAATTTCACTGCAACAAACCGTTTCTGCTGCTGCGTAGTTTGGCTTATTAGCCTTCCGGCAAGCTTAATACGGATCAATATACGGATCAACTTCTATAACTTCTGTTATGATTAATAAAGAGCTTTCTGCCAATGATTTGAATAAGGAGCAATAGGTTCATTATTTGAAAGTTAAAGCACTTAATGAAAGTCAGCCTTAGACTGGTTATTTGAAATGTCTTGGTTTATGGATTATGCCATATTTGTAATGTTCTTAATCATAGGACTATGTCTTGTTACTGTTGTTACTGTTCATAGTCATATAACTATGTCTTGTTACTGTTCATCTTGTTACAGCTCATAGTCATAGGACTGTCTTTTTATTGTTCATCTTGTTATAATTCATAGTCATAGGATTATGTCTTGTTACTGTTCATCTTGTTACAGTTCATAGTCATAGGACTATCTCATGTTACTGTTCATAGTCAAACAGACTATGTTGTGGTACTTTTGTTACTGGTCATCTTGTTTCTGTTCATAGTCATAGAACTGTCTTGTTACTGTTCATCTTGTTACTTTTCATAGCCATCGGACAATGTCTTTTCACTCTTCATCTTGTTAGTTCATAGTCATAGGACTGTCTTGTTACTGTTCATCTTGTAACTGTTCTGTCATAGGACTATGTCTTCTTACTGCTTATCGTATTCATAGTCATAGTCATAGGAATATGTCTTGTTACTGTTCATCTTGTTACTGTTCACTGATCACTGATCTTACTGTTAACTGTTCTGAAAACTTTTAAGATAAATTACTTAAAAAGTATAAATGTCAAGTTGATTAAAAATGCAATTAGAATAAAATCACGGTTAGAGTCCAATAAGAGTACATAGGTAGTAAGCGTATGTTTATTCAGTGTTATTTTGAAGGGGTCCTTGGAAAATTGTTTTCCCTGTAAGGGTCCCTGGCCCCAAAAAGTTTGAGAACCCCTGCATTAAGGGAGAAAGGGCTAAAGGCATCATGTCCATGACTGGGAGAAGAAGTAATTCTCAAGTCATTACCGACGAAGACGATTAAGCTGAGCAACAAGAAGACCCACCCATCCCGCCTCATTTAAAGGAGATGTAAGAGGTTGTGGGCTTGTCAAACGATTCATGGTGAATGGGGTGTGTATTGTGGATATTGCCACATTTAGCTAAGCGCTGTTGTGTGTAGCACACAAACTTCAATTCAGGCTTTATGGGTTCTTTAAGCCAATGTATACTGTTGCACTTTGGCTGCAGCAACTCACCAATTCTGCTCCTAATGTCATCAGTATTAAGTAACCCTTCATCTTAAATGTTGTTAACCTGTGTTAGTTTTACTGTAGAACTAGTCAACTGGGGTTAAGTTGAGAATATATTTATGCTTGCAGTCCATTTATTGTCTATTTGCGTTGCAATAAATGTTATTGTATAACTGACCTTGTTGAGTTTTTAATTCATGCTGCTTTTACTATAATCATTTTGTGTGATTTGTTTAGGCCCATGTCCATCTACAATGTAGGCGACTTGGTTTTTGTTGTTGTTCACGCTGAATACATTCATAATGGTCATAGAAGTTGAAATAAAGTTCCTATTCCCTTATATTATTAGATTATATTTATATTATATTATTATGACGTGAGGTTCAGTCAAAAAGTGCCAATTAAAAAATGACTGAGTACTTTTTAGAGTATCTGTATCTGTATTTCTACTGAAGTACAGAATGTGTGTACTTTTGCCACCTTGCTACGAATATGAACCAAACTTCACGCTCTGTGTGCTGATTGTATTGGTGCCGATGGTGCTTAGAGACTGGCTTCAGCTGTTTTAAAGCTTTGTTTAATTAAATAGGATTTTCTTGTCTGTTGTTCTTCTTGACCACATCCACAGTCAAAGTTTATGTATGTGTTCAGTTTGCGTTCATCTTAGAATGTAGACTCAAACTTTTGAGTTCAGTTGTGGGTTTTGTGCAAACAGCCTTTCATAGCGGAAGCTTATGAAGATGTGGGCAGATGGTTAAAAAAAGGCATTCAGAACGCTATTGAGTGAAAGTGTGTGTGTGTGTGTGTGTGTGTGTGTGTGTGCGATGGCATGCTGGTGTGCAGGGTGCTGGTCCTACCAGGTGTCCAGTGTGTGAGAAGGCCAACAGCAGCAGCAGTAATGCTACAGAGACGCCCAGCAACTCCCAGACGGACCGCCGCAGAGCCCGGCCCAACACAGCCCACTCTCTCAGGAACCGCAACTGGTGAGACGCCTGGGGGGGGGGGAAAGAGAGAGAGAGAGAGAGAGAGAGAGAGAGAGAGAGAGAGAGAGAGAGAGAGAGAGAGAGAGAGAGAGAGAGAGAGAGAGAGAGAGAGAGAGAGAGAGAGAGAGAGAGAGAGAGAGAGAGAGAGAGAGAGAGAGTGAGAGAGAGAGAGAGAGTGTGAGAGAGAGAGAGAGAGAGAGAGAGAGAGAGAGAGAGAGAGAGAGAGAGAGAGAGGGGCTGCTGTGAGTGGGCGGGCATTCATTCATTGTTCAATCTAAACTGTCTATCCAGACAGATAGACAGGCAGACAGAAATATATATACAGATAGACAGGCAGACAGATAGACAGATAGACAGGCAGACAGATAGACAGGAAGACAGATAGACAGATAGACAGGCAGACAGATAGACAGGAAGACAGATAGACAGATAGACAGGCAGACAGATAGACAGATAGAGAGATAGCTATACAGACATACAGGCAGACAGGCAGACAGACAGGCAGAGAGATAGACAGGCAGACAGATAGATATACAGTTATACAGGCAGACAGATAGACAGATAGACAGGCAGACAGATAGATATACAGATATACAGACAGGTAGATAGACAGACAAATTGACAGGCAGACAGATAGACAGGTAAGACAGGCAGACAGAAAGACATCATCAACACATGACTGCTCACCTTCATCACCAGGACGAAGAGCAGCAGGGCAGCCATGACGGTGTAGGTGTGACTCTGCTTGGCCACGGGGTAGAAGTCAACAAAGGAGTGGGTCAGGTGGCGCTGCCACGCCCGCTTGGCGCCGGCGCAGCGGCTCAGGTGCAGCGCACACACACACACTGCCAGGGCGAGCTTACACAGGCCCAGCAGACGCCACGCTGAGACCAAGTAGCCGTAGCCCTCCCGCAGAGCTCCCAGAATCCCCCTCACCAGGAAGTACAGCACCAGGACCAGGAGAACAATCTGAATCAGGGGGAAGATGACTTCAGCTTATCTCAGAGAGGGACGTCCCACTGCATGCTTCAGCTGCACTCTAAGGTGAGCACATAATTGGTCACTGACGGAGGGATTATGAGATAAGAATAAAGGATATGAAAATGAAAAACTGGAAAAAAGTTATAAATAATAATAATCTGTATATATATATAGTAGGTAGTAAATAGTGTTTATAGTACATAGTAAAGTATATAGTAGGTTGTATATAGTGTTGTTTATAGTATAGTATTGTGTAGTATAGTATCGTTAAGTTAAGTTACTGCATAGCATGGTATTGTTGTTGAAATTCATACTGTGAATGGGGAGTAATTCCATTGTACTTGTTGCACATGGCAAATTATATATATATACAGTATATATATATATATAGGGCTGCCCCCTATTAGTTGACCAAAGGTTAATCGACCAAAGAGTCATTAGTCGATCAAGTTTTCATTGGTCGCAGGAAAAAAACCAACTAAAACAAATCTTTTTTTTGTGGCTTTTGCGTGGAAGTCTGGGACAGTGACTGAGGAGTGGCAAACGGGGGTGGTTGTACCCCTGTTCAAAAAGGTGGACCAGAGGGTGTGTGCCAATTATAGGTGTATCACATTACTCAGCCTCCCTGGGAAAGTCTACTCCAAGGTGCTGGAAAGGAGGGTTCAGCCGATAGTAGAACCTCAGATTGAAGAGGAACAATGCGGATTCCGCCCTGGTCGTGGAACGGATCAGCTTTTCACTCTTGCAAGGATCCTGGAGGGGGCTTGGGAGTATGCCCATCCGGTCAACATGTGTTTTGTGGAGAAGGCATATGATCGGGTCCCTCGGGAAATACTGTGAGGGGTGCTGCGGGAGAATGGGGTGCGGGGGTCACTATTGAGGGCCATCCAATCTCTGTACTCCCAAAACAAGAGCTGTGTCCAGATTCTCGGTAGTAAGTCAGGCCTGTTCTCAGTGGGTGTTGGCCTCCGCCAGGGCTGCACTTTGTCACCCATCCTGTTTGTGATTTTCATGGATAGGATTTCAAGGCGTAGTCATGGAGGGGAGGGGTTTCAGTATGGTGGGCTCAGGATTGAATCGCTGCTGTTTGCAGATGATGTGGTCCTGTTTGCGTCATCAGTATGTGACCTTCAGCACTCACTGGATCGGTTTGCAGCGGAGTGTGAAGCGGCTGGGATGAGGATCAGCACCTCCAAATCTGAGGCCATGGTTCTTAGCAGGAAACCGGTGGATTGTCTACTCCAAGTAGGGAGGGAGTCCTTATCCCAAGTGAAGGAGTTCAAGTATCTCGGGGTCTTGTTCTTGAGTGAGGGGAGGATGGAGCGTGAGATTGACCGGAGAATAGGTGCAGCGGGAGCGGTATTGGGTGGACTTTGGTGCACCATTGTAACCAAAAGAGAGCTGAGCCAGAAGGAAAAGGGGTCTTCGTTCCTACCCTCACCTATGGTCATGAACAATGGGTAATGACCGAAAGGACAAGATCGCGAATACAAGCGGCCAAAATGAGTTTCCTCAGGAGGGTGGCTGGTATCTCCCTGAGGGATAGGGTGAGAAGCTCAGTCACTCGAGAGAGACTCGGAGTAGAGCCGCTTCTCCTTCGCGTAGAAAGGAGCCAGTTGAGGTGGTTCGGGCATCTAGTAAGGATGCTTCCTGGTCGCCTCCCGAGGGAGGTTTTCCAGGCACATCCAACTGGGAAGAGAACACGGGGCAGACCGAGGTACAGGTGGGGAACGCCTCGGGATCCCCCAGTCAGAGCTAGTCGATGTTGCCAGGGAGAGGGAAGTTTGGAGTCCCCTGCTGAAGCTGCTACCTCCGCGACCCGATTACAGATAAGCGGGAGAAGATGGATGTATGGATTCGTTTTTTTCGGACACACAAGAGAGGACAGCAGCGGCGCAGTGGACAGTGAGCCTGCACCAAAGAAGCAAAGGGAAAAGCAGCAGGAGATATCAATGCTGATGGGTTCTGGTGAAGAGCAACAGACGGAAGCTGAGAACAATGAAATTAAGACATACTTGGAGGACCGAACCAAGGTTGATAAGGGACCGATGACTTGGTGGAAAATAAATGAGGAACGCTATCCTAAGCTTGCCAGAGCAGCTAAACGCATCCACTCCATCCCTTCCAAATCCACACCATCGGAGCGCATATTTTTAAAAGCCGGCTTCATTATGAGCAGACACGGAGCTCACTTCTCCCGGACAACATAGACAGTGTGTTGTGATTCCAGCATCACACCACTCTCCTCTCCAGCCACACTCCTCTGCCTCCCCATCTCTGCCACCTTACTTACTACACCCAGAACACTCTGTCCCAGAAGACCATAGTCACGTCAGCGCAACAGTTCCCTATTCCCAATCAGGCTCCCTATTCAGACTCCATGAATACTCTATTGCTATACTCCTCCGTGTTTCCCCTGTGAAGACCCTGTCGCGATCTCCTGTGGATTCCTGGTATTTCCTCGTTGGATTTTTCTTGTTTTTTCCTTTGTTGGAATTGTCTACTTTGATTTCTACCCCTGGATGTTTTTGTGTTTGTTTTTGGACTTCAGCCTTCTCCCCGCAGCACATTATACAACACCCCCTGTTTGGATTTCAATTTCGCACTTGCCGGTGTCGTTAAATAGGCAGCTTGTTTCATGCGTGCGCTTTCATGCGCACCGTTAGTCGACCATTAGTCGACTAATGGCCTTAACTGACGACCATTGGTCGACCAGGAAAATCTTTGGTCGGGGGCAGCCCTATATATATATGCACACACATATATATATATACTTCACTTTAAATATGTTTAATATATAAGTACATCTGCAAATCGTCTACATCTATAGTGACTGAAGCTCAAGACCACGATGAAGATACCTGATTGTGAGTGGTTAAACTGATTTATTCACAAAGCCTGTCCAAAATCAACCTGGATGAGAGAGAGAGAGAGACAGAGAGAGACACAGACACAGAGAGAGCACCTCTCCTCTAATGGTTACCGTGAGCAACAGCTGGAGATCCAGGCCCTCGATTGGCCATAGACGCACCACCAGGAGGTCCAGGCTGCACTGAGCGCGCTCAGAGACAGGGAAGTGGAAGAGGAAGCAGAAGGCAGCCAGCAGGTCTGTGTTGGTGTTGTACAGACTGAACTCCACAGACACAGCTCTTGTTCTACACACACACACACACACACACAAACAAACATCCATGTTATTATTCTATATCTAATTAAAACAGATACATCCATGTTATAAATATATATCTAATCAAAACACACACATTCATGTTATTAATATATATCTAATCAAAACAGCTATATGTCAGACAGACCAACCATCTACCCCTCTCTTCCTCACCTACCCCTCTCTTCCTCACCTACCCCTCTTTTCCTCCCATACCCCTCTCTTCCTCCATACCCCTCTCTTCCTCACCTACCCCTCTTCCTCACCTACCCCTCTCTTCCTCACCTACCCCTCTCTTCCTCACCTACCCCTCTCTTCCTCACCTACCCCTCTCTTCATCACCTACCCCTCTTCCTTGCCGCCCCTCTCTTCCTTCCTGCCCCTCTCTTCCTCGCCTCCCCTCTCTTCCTCACCTACCCCTCTCTTCCTCACCTACCCCCCTCTCTTCCTCACCTACCCCTCTCTTCCTCACCTCCCCTCCTCTTCCTCACCTACCCCTCTCTTCCTCACCTACCCCTCTCCTCCTCACCTACCCCTCTCCTCCTCACCTACCCCTCTCCTCCTCACCTACCCCCCTCTCTTCCTCACCTACCCCTCTCTTCCTCACCTACCCCTCTCTTCCTCACCTACCCCCTCTCTTCCTCACCTCCCCTCTCTTCCTCACCTCCCCTCTTCCTCACCTACCCCTCTCTTCCTCACCTACCCCTCCTCTTCCTCACCTCCCCCTCTCTCCTCCTCCTCCCCTCTCTTACTCACCTACCCCTCTCTTCCTCACCTCCCCTCTCTTCCTCACCTCCCCTCTCTTCCTCACCTACCCTCCTCTTCCTCACCTACCCCTCTCTTCCTCACCTCCTCCTCTCTTCCTCACCTACCCCTCTCTTCTCACCTCCCCTCCTCCTTGCCGCCTCCTCTCTTCCTTCCTCCCCTCTCTTTCTGCCTGCCCCTCTCTTCCTCGCCTCCCCTCTCTTCCTCCCTCCCCTCTCTTCCTCACCTATCCCTCTCTTCCTCACCTACCCCCTCTTCCTCCTCCCCTCTCTTCCTCGCCTCCTCCTCTCTTCCTCACCTGCCCCTCTCTTCCTCACCTTCCCCCCTCTTCCTCACCTACCCCTATCTTCCTCACCTCCCCTCCTCTTCCTCGCCTCCTCCCCTCTCTTCCTCCCCTACCCCCTCTTCCTCGCCTCCTCCCCTCTCCTCGCTTACCTCTCTTCCTCCCCTCCCCTCTCTTCCTCCACCTACGCCCCTCTTCCTCGCCTACCTCCTCTCTCTTCCTCGCCTCCCCTATCTTCCTCACCTCCCCTCCTCTTCCTCGCCTACCTCCCCTCTCTTCCTCACCTCCCCTCTCTTCCTCACCTACCCCTCCTCTCCTCGCCTACCCTCCTCTCTTCCTCACCTACCCCTCTCTTCCTCCCTCCCCTCTCTTCCTCCCTCCCCTCCTCTTCCTCACCTCCCTTCCCTTCCTCACCTACCCCTCTCCTCCTCACCTACCCCTCTCTTCCTCACCTCCCCCCTCTTCCTCGCCTACCCCTCTCTTCCTCACCTCCCCTCTCCTCCTCCCTATCCCTCTCTTCCTCACCTCCCCTCCTCTCTCCTCGCCTCCCCTCTCTTCCTCGCCTACCCCTCTCCTCCTCCCTATCCCTCTCTTCCTCCCTACCCCCCTCTTCCTCGCCTCCCCTCTCTTCCTCGCCTCCCCTATCTTCCTCACCTCCCCTCCTCTTCCTCCCTCCCCCCTCTTCCTCACCTCCTCCTCTCTTCCTCACCTCCCCCCTCTTCCTCCCTCCTCCTCTCTTACTCACCTACCCCTCTCTTCCTCCCTCCCCTCCTCTTCCTCACCTCCCCTCTCTCCTGCCTACCCCCCTCTTCCTCCCTACCCCTCTCTTCCTCACCTCCCCTCTCTTCCTCACCTCCCCTCTTCCTTCCGACCCCTCTCTTCCTTCCTCCCCTCTCTTCCTCGCCTACCCCTCTCTTCCTCACCTCTCCCTCTCTTCCTCACCTACCCCTCCTCTTCCTTCCTCCCCTCTCTTCCTCGCCTCCCCTCTCTTCCTCACCTACCCCCCTCTTCCTCGCCTACCCCTCTCTTCCTCACCTCCCCCTCTCTCCTCACCTCCCCTCTCTTCCTCCCTACCCCTCTCTCCTCTCCTACCCCCTCTCTCCTCACCTCCCCTCTCTTCCTCACCTCCCCTCCTCTTCCTCACCTACCCCTATCTTCCTCCTCCTCCCCTCCTCTCCTCGCCTCCCCCCTCTCTTCCTCCCCTACCCCTCCTCTCCTCGCCTACCCCCTCTTCCTCGCTTCCTCTCTTCCTCCCCTCCCCTCTCTCCCCTCCTCCCCTCTCCTCCCCTCCTCCCTCCTCTCCTCGCCTCCTCCTCTCTCCTCCTCCCTCCTCCTCTCTTCCTCACCTCCCCCCTCTTCCTCGCCTACCTCCTCCTCTCTCCTCCCCTCCTCCTCTCTCCTCCCTACCCCCTCTCTCCTCGCCTCCCTCCTCTCCTCCCTCCCCTCCTCTCTCCTCCCTCCTCCTCTCTTCCTCACCTGCCCCTCTCTTCCTCCCTCCTCCCCTCTTCCTCCCTCCCCTCTCTTCCTCCCTCCTCCTCTCTCCTCTCCTCCTCCTCCTCTTCCTCCCTCCCCTCTCTTCCTCACCTCCCCTCTTCCTCCCTCCCCCCTCTTCCTCGCCTCCCCCCTCTCTTCCTCCCCTACCCCCTCTTCCTCGCCTCCCCCCTCTCTTCCTCCCTCCCCTATCTTCCTCTCCTCCCCTCTCCTCCTCTCCTCCCCTCTCCTCCTCCCTCCTCCCCTCTCTCCTCCCTCCTCCTCTCTCCTCCCTCCCCCTCCTCCTCGCCTCCCCCTCCTCCTCCTCCCTCCCCCTCTCCTCGCCTCCCCTCTCCTCCTCACCTCCCTCCTCTTCCTCCCTCTCCTCTCCTCCTCCTCCCTCCTCCTCCTCCTCACCTCCTCCCCTCTTCCTCCCTCCCCTCCTCTCTTCCTCACCTCCCTCTCTTCCTCTCCTCCCCTCCTCTTCCTCGCCTCCTCTCCTCCTCCCCTCCCCTCCTCTCTCCTCCCTCCTCCTCCTCCTCCTCCCTCCTCCTCTCTTCCTCGCCTCCTCTATCTTCCTCACCTCCCCTCCTCCTCCTCGCCTCCTCCCCTCTCTCCTCCCTCCTCCTCTCTTCCTCACCTCCCCTCCTCTCCTCGCCTCCTCCTCTCTCCTCACCTACCCCCTCTCTCCTCCCTCCCCTCTCTTCCTCACCTCCTCCTCTCCTCCTCCCTCCCCTCCTCCTCCTCCCTCCTCCTCTCTTCCTCCCTTCCCCTCCTCTTCCTCCCTCCCCTATCTTCCTCCCTCCTCCTCCTCCTCCTCCCTCCCCTCCTCTCTCCTCCCCTACCCCCCTCTTCCTCGCCTCCCCCCTCTCTCCTCGCTTCCTCTCTTCCTCCCCTCCCCTCTCTCCCCTCCTCCTCCTCTCTTCCCCTCCTCCCCTCCTCTTCCTCCCTCCCCTCTCTCTTCCTCGCCTCCCCTCTCTCCTCACCTACCCTCCTCTTCCTCGCCTCCCCTCCTCTCTCCTCCCTCCCCTCTCTTCCTCCCTCCCTCCTCTCTCCTCGCCTCCCCTCCTCCTCCTCGCCTACCCCTCCTCTCTCCTCACCTCCTCCTCTCTTCCTCACCTGCCCCTCTCTCCTCACCTCCCCCCTCTTCCTCACCTCCCCTCTCTTCCTCCCTCCCCTCTCTTCCTCACCTCCCCTCCTCTTCCTCACCTGCCCCTCTCTTCCTCACCTCCTCCTCTTCCTCACCTACCTCCCTCTTCCTCGCCTCCCCCCTCTCTCCTCCCCTCCCCCTCTTCCTCGCCTACCCCCCTCTCTTCCTCGCCTCCCCTATCTTCCTCTCCTACCCCTCTCCTCCTCACCTCCCCTCTCTTCCTCACCTACCCCTCCTCTCTCCTCCCTCCCCTCTCTTCCTCACCTCCCCCCTCTTCCTCGCCTCCCCCTCTCTCCTCACCTCCCCCCTCTTCCTCGCCTACCCCTCTCTTCCTCACCTCCCTCCTCTTCCTCCCTCTCCTCTCTTCCTCCCTACCCCTCTCTCCTCCCTACCCTCCTCCTCCTCGCCTCCCCTCCTCTCTTCCTCCCTACCCTCTCTCCTCGCCTCCCCTCCTCCTCCTCGCCTACCTCTCTTCCTCCCCTACCCCTCTCTCCTCACCTCCCCTCCTCTTCCTCGCCTCCCCCCTCTCTTCCTCGCCTACCTCTATCTTCCTCACCTACCCCCTCTCTCCTCGCCTACCCCCTCCTCTTCCTCGCCTCCCCCCTCTCTTCCTCACCTACCTCCCCTCTTCCTCGCCTACCCCTCCTCTCTCCTCGCCTACCCCCCTCTCTTCCTCACCTACCCCTCTCTTCCTCACCTACCCATCTCTTCCTCACCTACCCCTCTTTTGCGTTACTTGTAACTCATTACTAAACACCAATGCACATACAGACCTTGTTAAAAAACCTACTGATCAGTTTTGTTATGTTTTGAAGACGTAGATTAGATGCTGTACTCACTAAGTAGTACAACGTCTATGTTTTATTCCCAGCGTACCTGTGGTTGAGCCAGTGGATCCCTTTCAGGTGGTGGAGGGTAGCTGAAGCCTGCTCCAGGGTCCGGTTCAGCTGGTAGACCTCTCCACTATGGGTCCCCATCTGGCCCAGAGGAGACCATGCCCTGGTGGAGGTGGGCAGAGGTGTTACATTCCAATATATATCTCAAGGGCAGAGTTTCTTACAGCTGATTTGATCAAATATTTCTGAATGGTACCAGTTGGCCTCATGGGGGCTGAAGACCGGGGGACTGTAGGTGGGTCTGTGGGGGGCCAAAACGACCCTAGCTGCATCTGACATAGAGTAGAGTAATAGAGTTTGTTGAGTTTCAACAGAAGAATATACAAAAGTGTTTTGTTCTTTGTTTTCAATACAGTTTTCTAAAGTGAGAAAATAGAATCAGGACCAAGTGAGTTGAACACTCAAAGACACTTAATGGGTTAGTGAGTTTCTGCAGGACCTTGATACATGATTACCTGTTTGTGATTATCAAGGCAGGACCTTGATAACCATAAACAGAATCAGAACCAGAATTCAATACAGTATTGTAGTGACACAGAACAGCCAGTGTCAGTGTTTGACAGTGTGTTCAATACAGTATTGTAGTGACACAGAACAGCCAGTGTCAGTGTTTGACAGTGTGTTCAATACAGTATTGAAGTGACACAGAACAGTCAGTGTCAGTGTTTGACAGTGTTAAATTCTCTTATGGCACTTGGATAGAAACTGTTTGTTAAGTCTGTTTGTATGTGATTTGATGGACCTGAAGCTTCTCCCAGAGGGCAGCATTATGCCATCCATGATGTGTTATTTTGTTTTGGAGTTCAGAGCGAGATTGTGTCTGAACACCTTCATCCCTTTAGGCTGTCTCATCTTCGTTGGAGATGAGTTCGACCACATAACATGATGATGGTGTTGGTAGAATGGGTGGAGGTGCAGTAATGGGTGGAGAGGGAATAGAGGAAGGGGCTCAACACGCAGCCCTGTGGGGGGTGCGGAGTGTGAGGGTGGAGGAGAGGTGGGGGCCCAGTCTCAGTCTGCGGGGGGTTGGACAGAAAGTCCTACACAACACATATACACAGCTCATATACGCTTATATATGTATCTTGTATATATACTGTACATACCGATTACATATACCGTATTGACCCGAATATAAGACGACCCCGATTATAAGACGACCCCTCTTTTTCAAGACTCATTTTTGGAAAAAAAAATAATAATACAATTTTGAAGACCAAATCTTTTTTTTATAAAGAAAATAATTTTAATTTGAAAATAATGATAACACACATCACACATTGTGTTCAAATTTGCCTAACTTGGCAAACAAAAACAAAAACTGCCTCTTTAGGTACAGTCACTGCCTCTTTAGGTACAGTCACTGCATCTTTAGGTACAGTCACTGCCTCTTTAGGTACAGTCACTGCCTCTTTAGGTACAGTCTTGTGTTTTAAAACCACGTACGGGGGACGTGTTGTCCCATCTGCGAGGCGCGTTAACATGACCGTTACTGGCTCTTCTCGTTTCCAGTCACTGATTTCACAATCGACTTCACAATCACTGATTTGTCGCCTTTCCTATGCCCAGTGACAGATGATGGCATGTCAAAATACACAGGCGTTTGATCAGCATTGCCCATCTGATCAAGGGGGTATGACTGCTTCTTCCTTAACTTGATCACATATCGCTGATAAGACAGTAGCTTCTCTCTGAAGTCTGAGGGCAGGCGCTGGGCTTGTCCTGCGTCGCAATGACAGGTGTTTGATGTCTCTGCTTCGTTTATCACCATTATCTTAAAATTGGCATCGTAACTTCGTCTCTCCTGTTTATTAACTTGCCCTACTTTTGAGCCACTTTTTTCAAGTTGGTCGCTGTGTCTCTCCATTTCTATCTCTCCAGGTAACTGTTTTTATGTACTGTTACTTTAAGACTTTGAGTTACTTTAAGTGTCTCGGAACACTCGTTTGGCGCGATCTGTTGTTGTGCAATTACATGTGCAATTACGGTACATCGAAAAGTCTAAACCCCGATTATAAGACGACCCCTCTTTTTCAGATTTCTTTCTAGGAAAAAAACCCTGTCTTATATTCGGGTCAATACGGTACTTCATTCTCAATATCTTATATGATGGTATTTTGTGGTGACCAGCAGTACACATCAGTCTCTCAACTGAGAGACCTGAAGTCCAGAAGGACTGAAGAAGGACCTGAAGTCCAGAAGGACTGAAGAAGGACCTGAAGTAAACATCACATCCATACCAGACCGTTTGCTCTCTGAAACAAGGCCTCCTAGAATGCTAATGGGAACGCTAACGGGCATGCTAACGGGCATACAGTGATCACGTGTCTTACCCTCAGCGTCTGTTTGCTGGCGCAGTCTGAGCGTGCCCAGTAGCACGGTGCCCGTGTCCACAAACAGACCAGAACTGTTCAGCAGCCACGGACACAAGGACACACTCAGCCAGGTGAGGATGTCCTCACGTCTACCAGGCCCAGGCGCGCGCGCGCACACACACACACACACACACACGCACACACACACACACACACACACACACACACACGGGTGAACATTTGTGAAACACCTCATTTAGTAGTTCTACATCTATATATATATAATTATTGTTATTATTATTATTATTATTACTATTCTATATCTACAGCCACTTTAAAAGCATGCAAATGGAAGTGTTAACAACAACAGTAACATGGTGTGAAACCTCTAGTTTGTTATTAGCGCTGTAGCACAGAGTTACAGTAGATGTGACATTTCTTTCTTAAAACAAGGTGCACAATATGGCTCATGTAGTGCATGTATGTGTGTGCACACACACAAACATGCACTACATGAGCCATATATCATATATGTCATGTCACCTGCTGATGTTGTGGTACTCGGGGGTGTGCAGCCTGCGCTCTAGGTGTGTGCGCAGGTGCAGGCTGTGTGTGTCTTTAGTGGTGTCTGAATAGTTTAGGAGCAGGACCACCAGCAGGAACAACATGTAGACCAGGAAGCTCTGGAGACCCAAGACACACTGTTACAACACTAACCTGTAACAGCACTTGCATGTAACACACTGTTATACCACTAAACTCCCATTTACTAGTAGAGACACACTGTTACAACACCAACCTGTAACAAGTCAAGTCAAGTCAAGTTTATTGTCACTTCACAGTATAAAGCAGTGAGTGAAAATCTTATGTGCAATACCCGATGACAGACAGCGGTTATAAAAATAAGTAATAATAATATAATATAATAATAATATATAATAATAGTAAAAAATAATATACATTGTTATATGCTATACACCCTTGTTCAGCAGCCTGATGGCCTGACTGTGGAAGCTATCTCTTAGTCTATTTGTACGACACTTGATACTGCGGTATCGCCTGCCTGACAGTAAAAGTGAATACAGTTCGTGGCTGGGGTGGGCATTGTCTTTAATGATGTGTTTGGTCTTGGCCACGCACCGCTGGTTGTATATATCCAGGAGGGAGGGGAGTTCACCGGCAACGATATACTGGGCCGTCCGCACCACCCTTTGAAGCGCTCTGCACTCGAGTGCGCGAACATCGCCGTTAATCCACGGTTTCTGGTTGGGATATATCCAAACCGACTTGGTCAGAACAACGTCATCTATGCACTTCTTGATGAACCCAGTGACCGAGGACGCGTACTCGTTGATGTTATTGTCCGAGGCAACGCGGAACATGTGCCAGTTAGCGTGATCAAAACAATCCTGCACAATCCTACACAATCCTACAATCCTGATTAACTACCGGGGAAAGACTGCCCTCAGATGGACCTACTGGTCACCATCGAGAACACCCAAGTCCCCCCCTCAACCACAACAAGAGACCTTGGTGTGGTGGTAGATGACCAGCTGTCCTGCAATGCCAACGTCACCGCGGTGGCCCGATCTTGCAGAATTGCCCTCTACAAAATCTGCAGGATCCGGCCCTTCCTCACACGTGAAGCGGCGCAGATCCTGGTCCAAGCGCTCGTCATCACCCGCCTCGACTACTGCAACTCTCTCCTTGCGGGACTCCCCGCCTCTGCTACCAAGCCCCTCCAACGCATCCAGAACGCAGCAGCACGCCTGGTATTCAACCTACCAAAATTCTCCCACGTGACCCCTCTCTTCCGCAATCTCCACTGGCTTCCGGTAAATGCTCGCATCAAGTTCAAGACTCTGGTGCTGACCTTTAGGGCAGTCAATGGAACTGCCCCAGCCTACCTCCAGGCGTTGGTCAAGCCCTACATCCCAGCCAGAGCGCTCCGCTCAACTTCTGCCAGGCGACTTGTTCGACCTTCACTGATGACAACCAAGCATCGCTCTTTCAAGACCCAGCTCTTCACAGCTCTGGCTCCACAGTGGTGGAATGAACTCCCGTCTCATGTCAGGACGGCAGAGTCCCTCGCCAGCTTCCGCAAGAGACTCAAGACCCACCTGTTCAGAGTCCACCTGGACTCTCCATGAACCCTCCTTCTCCTTTGTGAACCCCTAACTTGCTTGAGTCCTGACATTAATAGCTCTTAGCATGTTGTATAGTCTAGCAAGTGTAGATCCTTAATGTTGATAACACGCTCTTATCACAGCTACTTAAGCAGGTGACCTAGCAGTACGAAATTGTGTTATTCATCTTGTTAATATGAATGCTTGTGAACTGCTCTATTTTTATGTTCGCGT
Source organism: Muraenolepis orangiensis (assembly GCA_027704905.1). NCBI lineage: Eukaryota > Metazoa > Chordata > Actinopteri > Gadiformes > Muraenolepididae > Muraenolepis > Muraenolepis orangiensis. The sequence continues at coordinate 30,526,053 of CM051003.1, forward strand.
ACCTCAGCGTTATGCTATTGTCTGCTTCAACAAATGTACACCTTGTAAGTCACTTTGGATAAAAGCGTCTGCCAAATGCCCTAAATGTAAATGTAAATGCATAGAGTCCGATTGGTCCGACCAGCATTGGACCTCCCTCACAGCGACCGGTTGCTGCTTCAGTCTCTGCCTATAGGCGGGGAATAGCTGGATAGAGCGGTGGTCTGATTTCCCGAATGGTGTGCGGAGGAGGGCCTTGTAGCCATCACAGAAGGGGGTGTAGCAGTGGTCGACGATCCGCTCACCCCATGTGTTGCTCGTTATGTATTGGGAGAACCTTCTTCAGGTTTGCCTTGTTGAAGTCCCCCGCCACGATGAGAGCAGCCTCAGGGTGTGCTGACTCCTGTTTGCTGATAGCCCCATACAGTTCCTTCAGCACTGTGTCCGTGTTGGCTTGTGGGGGAATGTAGACTTTGTTCTGTCCGCCCGGTGGACGGAAAATCCCGTCGGCTCGATAGCTGCGTCGGTAACCCCCTCCGACATCCATGTCTCCGTAAGGCAGATGATACAATTGTCCTTAGTTTCCCAGTGGAATTGAATACGAGCCTGTAGCTCGCTTAACTTATTGTCCAGAGACAGTACATTAGCCAGTAGAATGGTGGGTAGTGGGGGGCGATCGGATCGACATCTCAGCCTGACTAGCACGCCGGCTCGCTTCCCTCGCTTCTTGCGTGTAATCGTGCCCAAGATGGTCGGAGATAATCCAGCTGTGACTTCGGGCGGGACGTCCGAGTCGAAAGAATGAAAAAACTCCGGTAGACGGCGAGCGACTGTGGATCTGATCTCCAGAAGTGTGTAAAAGTTATAAATGAACATGCTGCTAACTTCCTGAACAAAGATAGTTGCGATAAAAAGAATAAATAACAAAAAACACCACTTACATGTAACACACTGTTATACCACTAAACTCCCATGTACAAGTAGAGACACACCGTTACAACACTAACCTGTAACACCACCTCTCTCTCTCTCTCTCTCTCGCTCTCTCTCTCTCTCTCTCTCACCTTCAGCATGGTGTGAAGCATGTGGACCTTGCGGGCCTGGTGTCTGGCCTGGGACAGGGCGAACCCCTGTGGGGGTCGGACCCGGGACACCCGCTGCACAACCCTCTCCACCCGGGGGAAGTCTACCAGCACGTCCTGGTCCTCGGGCCGCAGCCGCCGCACGCACACCGCGTAGTAGCAGGCCTCACACACCACCTGCAGGTCAGAAGAGGGCCAGGACATGTACATCAGTGTGTGTGTGCATGTGTGTGTGTGTGTGTGCATGCAGGTGTGTGTGCATCTACCTTGATGGGCTCCAAAAGCAGGCAGGAGCACAGGAAACTGGAGAAGCAGGAAATAAGCCACATCATAGCCACGCCATCGTTGAATCCATATCCCGCCCATGCTGAGATCCCATTGGACAGGAGGATCCCCACCCAGCTCCCCCATTGGGCCGCGAGGCCACACCAGGGAGGGAGGAGCCGGGGACGACACACGTCGGTGACCACTGAGGACACGGAGGTCATGTTACAATATAACTCTTATACTAATATTAACTACTAATATTAGTCTTAAAGTATTAATTTGTACTTAAAGTTTTGTATTGAAGTATTAGTCTTAAAGTAAAGTCTTAAAGTACAGTATTAAAGTATTAGTCTTAAAGAATAGTATAAAGTATAGTTTCAAAGTATTGTATTATACATATAGTAATGTATTATGTTGTGATTCCAGCATCACACCACTCCAGCCACGCTCCTCTGCCTCCCCTCTCTGCCACCTGGGGTTACTACACTCAGAACACTCCGTCCCAGAAGACCGTAGTCATGTCAGCGCACCTGTTCCCTATTCCCTATCAGGCTCCCTATTTAGACTCCGCTCCCCTGTCACCCGTTGCCAGAAATTTCCCGTTGTTCAACCTGAGACTCTCTGGCAATACTTCTCCGTGACTCCCCGTGAATACTCTGTTGCTATACTCCTCCGTGTTTCCCCCGTGAAGACCCTGTCGTGTGGATTGGAAGTATAGACTAATAAAGTATTAATCTTAAAGTATAGTATTAAAGAATTATTCTTAAAGTATAGTATTAAAGTATTAGTCTGAAAGTAAAGTATTAAAGTATAGAATATTTAGGCATAGTATTAAAGTAAAGTATTAAAGTATAAGTCTTAAAGTATATTATAAAAGTATTGTATTTAAGTATAGTATTAAAGTATTAAAGTAATAGTATTAAAGTATCGTATTAAAGTATTGTTTTAAAGTATTGTTTTAAAGTATGTCTATAGTATTAAAGTATTGTATTGAAGAATTGTATTTAAGTATAGTATTTAGGTATTGTCTTAAAGTATAGCATTAAAGTATTAAAGTATAAGTCATAAAGAATAGCATTAAAGTATAGAATTGAAGTTTAATACTGAAGTATAGTATTAAAGTATAGTATTAATGTATAGAATTAAAGTATAAGTCATAAAATAAAGTATTAAAGTATAGTATTAAAGTATTAGTATCAAAGTATAGTATTCAAGTAAAGTATACAATATTAGTCTTAAAGAATAGTATTACAGTATAGTATTTAAGTAAAATATTAAAGTATAGTATATTATTAAAGTTTAGTATTAAAGTATATTATTTAAGTATTAGTCTTAAAGTATAGTATGAAGTATACTACTTCCGGCGCTGCGACACAGCCAGCAACAGTTGCTCCCCCTCCCCTCTTACTTTTTAGATAAAAGTATAGTATTATACCATAAAGTATAGTATTAAAGTACAGTATTAAATCATTTGTCTTCAAGTATAATGAGTCAGCAATGACAACAAATCAATGATGATGTAGGCTTTACCTCAACTGTCATTAGAAACGTTTTTCAGTAGTAGTAGAGACACACTTTTAACACTAACCTGTAACACAATGTTAAACCACTTAACTCCAATGTACTAGTAGAGACACACTGTTAAAACACTAACCTGTAACAGCACTTACATGTAACCCACTGTTATACCACTAAACTCCCAGTTACAACACTAACCTGTAACACACTGTTTAACCACTAAACTGTAAACACACTAAAGTCCCATGTACTAATAGAGACACACTGTTACAACACTAACCTGTAACAGCACTTATATTTAACACACTGTTATACCACTAAACTTCCATGTTCTAGTTGAGACACTGTTAAAACACTCACCTGTAACACCACTAACCTGTAACACACTGTTACACCACTAAACTCCCATGTACTAGTACTGACACACTGTTACAACACTTACCTAGTATTATAGTATAGTTTTAAAGTATCAAGTCATAAAGTATAGTCTTACACTATAGAAATATTAAGTTAGCAGCACCAGAGTACCAACAACAAACTGTTGAAAAAATACACAGACATGCGCACACACACACACACACACACACACACACACACACACACACACACACACACACACACACACACACACACACACACACACACCTGTGTTGGCGGTGAAGGCGGTCTTCGGTGGGTCTCTTCTGAAGGCTCCTGGATGCTGGGTGTCACTCAACCTCTGCAGGAGAATGACTTCTGTCTTGTCTCCAAAGATACTCGACCTTTGTGACACACACACACACACACACACACACACACACACCAGACACACACACACACACACAACAGACACACACACATACATATACACACCATGAGAGGACTTTTATGCTTACTTCTGTGGTAACTTTGGAAGCTTTGAGAACTGGAGTAAGTTGCAAGACAGGGGGATGTAAACTCACAGATCGGCCATTTCACTCTCATCTGGCTGGGGAAAGAAGTTCTGTCCGTCTGTCAGGATGTGCTTGATCAGGTCCTCATCTGTGTGTGTGTGTGTGTGTGGACACAAGGACAAGGACTTCACTTAACACACATGGTTTGTCAGTATCGGTAAATCTGAAAAATCTGAGAACCAGCATATTGTTATATTTCTGTGATTTATGTTAACATAGTAGTAGCCTATATAAAATGTGCTGTTTAAAGTGCGTATGTATGGATGGACAGTAAAGATTTATTTTCAAATGTTTTAATTTATTTTATATCGTATATTCTCACAGCTGCCATTACCCGATGAGGTGAAATGTTTGTTGCGCTGACCGGTTCCTTGTTCGTCGTCGGGGTTAAAGGTCATGTCCACACCAAGGTGCCTACTGCCCTGACCCCGTTTCAACCTGGGCAGCCCCGCCCCCAGGCCGTGCCCACCAAGCACAGACACGTCGCTCACCATCTCCGGCCAATCGTCTCTGCTGTCTGTCTCCTCCTGCTCTGTCCAACTGTCAACACTGCAGAGTGGACAAGAGAGAACCAACTAGGAACAAAAAACAACTAGGAACAACAACCAAATGAGACCCACTAACACATACTGGGCTTTAGTTAATTTAGAAATAAATATTGAAGAGAAATATCTCACAATTTACTCTGCCCTAATATGATTCCTATATTCATATCATATCTAATTCTAAATCTGGAGGATTGAATCTTCTTTATTGATCACAGACATACTGAAATTAGTTTCTCTGCATTTAACCCATCCTAGTTTTAGGATGCAGTTGGCAGCTTGTGTATATACAGCACCCAGGGAGCAGTGAATAGGGGCTGGTGCCATGCTAAAGGGCACCTGGGCACTGCCAACCTTCCCTGTCCCAAACCAAGTCCCGAAAGACCACCCCTAATATGTACACAAGCATAATATACACAATTCATGAAGTGTGGCTCAAACAGCGTCCATAATGGGACAATGTCAGTTATATTTGGAACATGTCAATCAGTTCTGAGGAGGCCAGATTCACTTTGACACCAACCCTGGATATTATTGATCTGTTATTGATTCTCAGATACATGCTGGTGGTCAAGTGTGGTCGTGTTTTTTTTTGTGAAGAAATGATGGACCTCTTCCAGAGCTGGAAAATATTTGAGGGACTATATTGTGTTTGATAATTATTTCTTTCAGTAAGATATTTTGTATTCAACTGGATTGTCGTTTTTTCAATTATAATACTACATTGTATTATTTACTGATTTAAGTGCATGTATGTAAAAAGTTGCTTCTCTTATAGAAACAAAATATTTCCCTGTTTTTTAAATGTTCAGAAAGCCAATGTGAAGCCGGACTCTCACCTCTTGTTGGACGGAGTTGGTAAATCAACGTTGGTCTCTTCTGAATTAGTCTGAGAAACAACAAAAGACAAAAATAAAGTTAGCCAGACAGACCTTAATAAGTTCCCCTGGAAATGTAGGCACAACCAAATATTGTTTTTGTTTTCGATTGTATCTTTGTTCATATAACAATTTTAATTCAACATACCTCATCATGGACACCATTAAAAAACAGGAAGGAGCTTCCTCCAATGGAGTTATCCAGGAAGTCGTCAATCTCCACCGACTCCTGGTCGACTTGGGCTGGAATCTGCTCCACGGATACACACTAGTACACACACACACGCACGCACGCATGCACATGCACACACACACACACACACACACACACACACACACACACACACACACACACACACACACACACACACACACATACCACCTCGTTATAAGTGATGTGTGTATGGCCATGGCAAACAGGTGAGTGCAGCATATTAGTGCATGTGAGCTTAACGTATGAGTGCATGTGAGTGCAGCACATGGCACAGGTGGGCGCTACCTTGCTGCGGCTGGTCCTGAAGACAGTGAAGAACAGCAGGTACAGAGGGTAGACCAGCAGGCAGCTGAGCAGCCCTGCTTCCACTGTCTCCCAGCTCAGAGACACCAGGCGAGAGGCTGCCCTGGGGCTGCCACACAGGGACACACAGTACACACATGACACAGACTGAATACACCCACAGTACACACATGATACACATTGAATACACTTAGTACACACTCATACACAGATATGATACAAACTGAATGATACACACTCAGTAGACACATATATATGCACTTAATACACACATACTGTGCTAAATACACAGACATTAGATACTCAATACACAAACACACTGAATGAATACTCGATACAACCATATTGGTGTATTAGCTTGGTTGAAGTCCTATTTAACTGATAGACACTTGTTATGTACAGCCTTATACATCAGATAACCGTGGGTTATGAATATGGTATTTCTCAAGGAAGTATACTGGGCCCATTTCGTTTTCACTATATATTGGAAATATGTTTAACCACCATCACCATGTAAATTACACATTTGTATGCAGATGATACACACATCCCTGTCTCGCCAAATGAGCCCAATGCACTGCATCCCTCATCCCCTGTCTCACTGAATAATGTATGAATTGGTAAACACTTTTTAAAGCTAAATGAGGAAAAACTGAGATTCTTGCAAGAGAAAAACTGCACTCAATGCTTGGTGGCTTTAGCAAACAGATAACAACATCACACACATGGGGGTGATTTTAAAGATTTTTTACCAAATGTTACATTTTCTCATGCTTGTATTTAAGGTGCTGTATAAATATAATTAATATTACATCATCATTCTATTTTGTACAACCGTTAGCTGACACCAACACACTCACAAACCATAAGCTTGTTGAAAGACACATATAACATATAAACAACTACCTGTATCTTTTGTCAACCACCGTGCTGTACCACAGCGTGTTGGCCAGCAGACAGAGCTGCAGCAGTAGCGCACAGCATGTGGCCCTCTGAAGGCGGGTAAAAGGACTGCGGGCGGGACGCTCCCACAGTGATAGCCACAGGTGACTCTCGCACAGCGCCCTCTGCAGCTCGTACACCAGCAGGTGAGGCACTCTGCGGAGACAAGCCTCCTCTGTGGGGGTAGAAGGTCAGGGGTCAAACGTTGGTTAGCAGCGAACTCGAGTCCTACTGTGTTATAGTATAACGTTTGATACAGCAGTCCTACTGTGTTATAGTAGAACTTCTGATCCATCAGTCCTACTATGTTATAGCAGAACTTCTGATCATCAGTCCTACTGTGTTATAGTAGAACTTCTGATCCATCAGTCCTACTGTGTTATTGTAGAACTTCTGGTCCAGCAGTTCTTCTGTGTTATAGTAGAACTTATGATCCATCTGTCCTACTGTGTCAAAGCAGAACTTCTGATTCACTAGTCCTACTATGTTATAACAGAACTTCTGATCCACTAGTTGTATGTTATAGTATAACTTCTGATCCAGCAGTCCTACTGTGTTATAACTTAATTTCTGATCCATCAGTCCTACTGTGTTATAGCAGAACGTCTGATCCACTACTCCTACTATGTTATAGCAGAACTTCTGATCCAGCAGTCCTACAGTGTTATCACACATCTTTGTGTGAATTCACAAGTGTATATGTGAATTTCTACAGCAGTCGGTCAACACAGTGTTGATTTAAAACCTTTACACTACTTCTGGCCGAGTGTGTGTTCGGTGTGTCCACCACGCCATCTCGTACCCGTGGCCTCCACCTCGATCTCCACCCGGCCGTCTGTCGTCTCGTTGTCCACCGACAGCCATTCCTCAACCAGGAAGTAGTAGCTGCTCCCTGTCTGCATGTCCTTGACCAGGACATACTGCAGCAACCATGCGGGGGACAGACCTGTGGATGTGAGGGAACAGCTGTTTATTATTATTTAACTACAACTAACTTCCAATTCAAGGTGTACGTGTCAGGACGTACCCTTGTTATCGTGTGTGTGTGTCAGGATGTACTCTTGTTGTTGTGTGTGTGTGTGTGTGTGTGGTCAGGACGTACCCTTGTTGTTGTTGTTGTGTGTGTGTGTGTCAGGACGTACCCTTGTTGTTGTGTGTGTGTGTGTGTCAGGATGTACCCTTGTTGGTGTGTGTGTGTCAGGACGTACCCTTGTTGTTGTTGTCGTGTGTGTGTGTGTCAAGACGTACCCTTGTTATCGTGTGTGTGTGTGTGTCATCTGAAGTATGGCGCCGTACGAGATGGCTGCCGTGTCGCGAGCTCCCGCACGACGACGCAGTTTTTTGTTATTTATTCTTTTTATCGCAACTATCTTTGTTCAGGAAGTTAGCAGCACGTTCATTTATAACTTTTGCACACTTCTGGAGATCAGATCGACAGTCGCTCGCCGCCTGCCGGAGTTTTTTCATTCTTTCGACTCGGACGTCCCGCCCAAAAACACAGCTGGATTATCTCCGACCATCTTGGGCACGATTACACTCAAGCGTCGCAGGAAGAAGCGAGGGAAGCGAGCCGGCGTGCTAGTCAGGCTGAGATGTCGATCCGATCACCCCCCCACTACCCACCATTCTACTGGCTAATGTACAGTCTCTGGACAATAAGTTAAGCGAGCTACAGGCTCGTATTCAATTCCACCGGGAAACTAAGGACAATTGTATCATCTGACTTACGGAGACATGGATGTCGGAGGGGGTTACCGACGCAGCTATCGAGCCGACTGGATTTTCCGGACAGAACAAAGGCTCTCTCTGGTAAAGATCGCGGAGGGGGGGTATGTCTCATGATGAATAGATCTTGGTGCAACCAAAGTCATGTACATCCCCTCAAGTCTTTCTGTTCCCCGGACCTGGAGTACCTGATGCTTATGTCCATACTGGCTACCTCGGGAGTTTACAGCGGTAACCGTGACCGCTGTTTACATTCCCTCACAAGCCAACACGGACACAGCGCTGAAGGAACTGTATGGGCCTATCAGCGAACAGGAGTCGGCACACCCCGAGGCTGCTCTCATCGTGGCGGGGGACTTCAACAAGGCGAACCTGAAGAAGGTTCTCCTGAAGTTCTACCAACACATAACGAGCAACACACGGGGCAAGCGGATCCTCGACCACTGAAACACCCCCTTCCGTGATCCGCCCACCGTTCGGCAAATCAGACCACCGCTCTATCCAGCTTCGGATATATCCCAACCAGAAACTGTTGATTAACGGCTATGTAACGCCACCTTTGGCTCTGGGAATATGGAGGAATATACAAAAGCCCGCTACGACCTCCGCAAGACCATCGTCACTGCCAAGCGGGAGTATAAGGACAGCGTGGAAGAGAAATTCAACACCACGACGCGAGGGGTATGTGGCAGGGGCTACAGACGATAACGAACTTCAGAGGGAGAACCAGTTGTGTAGAGAACTCCTCTACCTCCCTCCCAGGAGAGCTAAATACTTTTTTTACTCGGTTCAACGTGAACGGCAGCCCGCCGAAGCCAGCGCCGCCTGAGGAGACCAGCCTGCTGAACATCTCGGAGGCGGATGTGTGCCGCACCTTCAAGCGGCTGAACATCCGTAAGGCGGCAAGCCCCGACGACATCCCGGGCCGCGTCGTCAGAGCATGCGCTGATCAGTTGGCAGGAGTCTTTGCAGACATCTACAACCTCTCCTTGTCCCAGGCTGTTGTTCCCGCGGTCTTCAAGATGTCCACCATCGTGCCTGTCCCTAAACAACCCAAGGTAAATGCCTGAATGACTATAGACCTGTAGCCCTCACCTCGATTGTTAGCAAATGCTTCGAGAGGTTGGTCAAGTACTTTATTTGCTCCGTGTTACCTGCCACGCTGGACCCATGGCAATTTGCATATCGTCAAAACAGATCCACGGACGACGCAATTGCCATGGCCCTCCACACTGCCCTTTCCTACCTGGAGGGAAAGAACTGTTGTGTGAATGTGCGAATGCTGTTTGTGGACTACAGCTCAGCGTTCAACACGATAGTTCCTGCCAAGCTCGACACCAAGCTTAGAATTCTAGGCGTGCCCCCATCCACGTGCAGCTGGATACTGGACCTCCTGTCGGACCGCCGCCAGGTGGTGAGAATGGGCAGCACCACCTCAGAGCCACTGACCCTCAACACGGGAGCCCCCCAGGGATGCGTGCTGAGCCCTCTCCTCTACTCACTCTACACCCACGACTGCATGGCTATGCACAGCTCCAACGTCATCATCAAGTTTGCTGACGACGCGACAGTGATGGGCCTGATCGCCGGCGACGACGAGACAGCCTACAGGGAGGAGGTCGGATCGCTGGAGCAGTGGTGCCAGGAGAACAGCCTCGCACTCAACGTCAAGAAGACCAAGGAGCTGATCGTGGACTTCAGGAAGCAGAGGGGAGAGCACAGCCCTATCTCCATCGATGGTGTTGCAGTAGAGAGGGTCAGCAGCTTCAAGTTCCTCGGTGTGCACATCTCCGAGGACCTCACACCACGCACACCACACACATAGTGAAAAGGGCCCAACAATGCCTGTATTTCCTCAGGTGTCTGAGGAAATTCAGCATGGGCCCCCGCATCCTGAGAACATTCTATAATGGCACCATCGAGAGTGTTCTTACAGGGTGTATCACCGCCTGGTATGGGAAGTGCACCGCACTCGAGCACAGAGCGCTTCAAAGGGTGGTGCGGACGGCCCAGTATATCGTTGGAGGTGAGCTCCCCTCCCTCCTGGATATATACAACCAGCGGTGCGTGGCCAAGGCCAAAGCATCATAAAAGACAATGCCCACCCCAGCCACAAACTGTACTCACTTTTACCGTCAGGCAGGCGATACCGCAGTATCAAGTGCTGTACAAATAGACTCCGAGATAGCTTCCACAGTCAGGCCATCAGGCTGCTGAACAAGGGCGTATAGCAGGGATCGGCAACCTTAGGCACGCGTGCCACACTTGGCACGCTGCAGCTTAACCATTGGCACACTAGCATTTAGGTAATCAGTTAATAAGTGTGCAAAAGAGAAACTTTTGGGGGGAAATGTTGAAGTGCTTTCTCATCCGCATGCGAAATTACCTCTTTCACAGACAACCTGATCTCACAAAAATACGTGAAATGACCACGACCCCTTAACACCGTGGTGGAGACACGGAAACAATCCCCATGTAAAGTTTAATGTCATGGTAATACCATGGTAATACATCTACATGCGGGCTTCTTCAACCCACACTTATGTATCACTCCGTGCCACATCAGAAACGTCACAACAGTATATGTGCGCGGCAATATATACTACAATAATGACCCGTGGTTAACGTGATATTTGCTTTATTGTGAATTTTCATATAATTCAGTTCGATGTGATTTTAATGCTTAATTTTAAGCCCGATTGCCCCCGCCGACGGAGACAGATGCAGCAACTTGTAAGAAACAGCATCTCAGGGCATGTTAACATTTAACAACCTATTAATGTGTCATATGAGGCTGGCTAGTGGGTGTGACGTTGACCCTGCGCGTGTTGTTGTTGTCGTGTGTGTGTGGCTTGGTAATGAAGTTGGCCGGTGCAGGCTCGGTATACAATGGCAGGTCCGCTACCCAAGAAATGTAAAGTAAATGTTCGGGCATTCCAGCCCTCGTGGACGGAAGAGTGGGGTTTTGTGTTTCAGAAGGACCGTGCTGTGTGTACTTTATGTCTTGAAAAAAGTTGTTTGCCGGACGTGTCAAACGCCATTTTGAGACCAAAAACAAGAAAACTTTCAAGGATGAGGCAGACAAGGCTGAATATCAGGATTGGCAGTTCTGCCTCCCCGCGTTCACAGCCCTCGCCCAGGTAGCCACGCCCCCTTATCATGTCCCACATTCCTGTCACCGTTTCCCCAGCCTTCGTCCAGATAGCCACGCCCCCTTTTCACGTTCCGCATTCCTGTCACCTTGGTTTCCACAGTACTCGCCCGGATAGCCACGCCCCCTTGTTAGTTCTTCCCCCCGTGATCTTCCACCTCATGTTTTCCTGCCCTCTGATTGGCTGCCTGGGACCTCATTGTTTCACCTGTTCTTACCTTGTGTTTAAATAGGCGGCGTCTTCTTTTGTTCGGCACCAGTTCGTTAAATACCACTTTGTTGCTAAATACTGTTCCATTTGTTAGACTGGTACTTGTTTCACGTTTTGAGACTTGCTACTTGTTTCATGTTACAGTTCTTACTTGTTCATGTTTCCACGATTTTTCAGTAAAGACTCTTTATTTTGATACGTGTGTCATCGAGTCGTGCATTTGGGTTCACCTCCGAAGTCCCCGTTCCTCGTTCCCGTGACACTGAATCCATCAAACATGCCGTGTCCGGTTATGGGAAGCAGGCAAACACCCTCAAAGCCTTTGCCACTGCTAAAAATGATGCTACCGAAGCAAGCTATCGCATTGCTCATTGCATCGCGAAACATGGAAAGCCATTCACTGACGGCTTTCCTCTGTGGCTCAGAGGTTTGTTTGATTCCTTACCAAACAAAGAGACAATAAAAGACATTCCAGTGTCAGCCAGAACTGTTGAACAACGCATCGATTGTCGTTTGTGCGCAGCAGACAGCTGGTTTGAAAGATGCCACGGTATGCCACGATATCCTTAATTTCCCTCGGGATGAATAAAGTCTCTTGAATTGAATTATTCAGTGTTGCACTTGATGAGAGCGTGGACGTGAATGACATACCACGTTTGGCAGTCATGGCAAGATACTGTGATTTGACTGTAAGAGAAGAGCTCTGCTACTTAAAACCAATGCCTGAAACAACAAAAGGTGAAGATATAGCCAAAGTTTTTATGGAGCATTTTGAGGAGCGAGGGATTGACATCAGTTCCAGTCCCTGCTGGAGGAAATGGACAGCTCATACAAATATCTCCCTCTCCACTCGGGAGTTAGGTGGCTAAGCTGTGGAAAAGCTTTGGAGCGGTTTGTTGGCTGCTTTTATGCCATAAAGGCCTTCCTGGCTGAAAAAGGCAAAGACTATCCAGAACTCGAGGACGAGAAGTGGGTTGTGAAACTTATGTTTCTCACGGATATTACTGGACACCTCAACGAGCTCAATCTCAAACTGCAAGGCGCAGGGCAAACTGTTTTGGACATGTTTGACACATGGAAGGCTTTTGTTGGAAAGCTGGCAGTTTTTTCACATGACGTTGCCACCTCCACTTTCCGCTACTTTCCGCTATGCAAATACATCAGCGAACTGGAGTCGGAGTTTACAACACGATTCGGGGAATTTCAGAAGTATGAACCCATGTTCTCTTTCTTGATCAAATCCGACAGCTTTGATGGACATGAACTGGATTTATCTCTGATAGACTGGCTGGATACACAGGACATGATAATGCAGCTGATTGAGCTGAAGAGGTCGACACTGTGGGTGACGAAGTTTGCAGAGCTGCGGAAACAGCTGGAAACCACAGCAGGACATGATCACGGCACTTGCATCTTCACCTGCCGGATATCTCTACTGGAGAAGTTCAGCTGTCTCAGGAAAATTGCCTTGGCTTTGCTGACAGTCTTTGGCTCAACATATCTCTGTGAGCAGATCTTCTCACACAGGAAGAGAGTGCTCAGCCCCTCGCAGTCGTTTGACAACTGACCACTCCGAAGCTTGTGTGCAACTGAAAGTGACAAAGTACGATCCGCAGATAATGGAGCTCAGCAAAGGAAAGCAGGGCCAGGGATCACATTGACTGGTAGACATCTGTTTATTTGTAGCACACATGGCTTTGCCTAATGGAGCTCTTTTTTTTTCTTATTAGATGTGAATATTTTCATAAGCATAGCAGCATTGTTGTATAGTGCTCATATATCATTTCAATGTTCTGATTATGGGAGACATTTCTTTATTAAAAATGTTGCTATGTAGGTAGCCTATATGCATGGAATAAAATGTGTTGGCGATAAAAAAATGTATGTGGTGTCATAATTAAATGTAAATGTAATTTAATGTTAACTTGAATGTTGATATGGCACACTGATTAACAAGAACATTTAAAAATGGCACTTCATATCAAAAAGGTTGCCGACCCCTGGCGTATAGCATATAACAATGTAGATTTTATTACATTGATTTATATATATATATTGCTCATTTTCTGTGCCGATATATTGCATTTTAGAAATTGTATTAAAATTTTTAGTTTTTACTTTATTCTATTCTATTTTTATAACTGCTGTCTGTCGTCGGGTATTGCACATAAGATTTTCACACCACTGCTTTACACTTCAGTGTAAACTGAAGTGACAATAAACTTGACTTGACTTGTCAGGACGTACCCTTGTTGTTGTTGTGTGTGTGTGTGTGTGTGTGTCAGGATGTACCCTTGTTGTTGTTGTGTGTGTGTGTGTGTGTGTGTGTGTGTGTGTGTGTGTCAGGACGTACCCTTGTTGTTGTGTGTGTGTGTGTGTGTGTGTGTGTGTGTGTGTGTGTGTGTGTGTGTGTCAGGATGTACCCTTGTTGTTGTTGTCGTGTGTGTGTGTGTGTGTGTGTGTGTGTGTGTGTGTGTGTCAGGATGTACCCTTGTTGTTGTTGTTGTGTGTGTGTGTGTGTGTGTCAGGACGTACCCTTGTTGTTGTGTGTGTGTGTGTGTGTGTGTGTGTGTGTGTGTCAGGACGTACCCTTGTTGTTGTCGTGTGTGTGTGTGTGTCAGGACGTACCCTTGTTGTTGTGTGCGTGTGTGTGTCAGGACGTACCCTTGTTGTCGTGTGTGTGTGTGTCAGGACGTACCCTTGTTGTTGTTGTCGTGTGTGTGTGTGTGTGAGGACGTACCCTTGTTGTTGTTGTCGTGTGTGTGTGTGTCAGGACGTACCCTTGTTGTTGTGTGTGTGTGCGTGTGTGTGTGTCAGGACGTACCCTTGTTGTTGTTGTCGTGTGTGTGTGTGTGTCAGGACGTACCCTTGTTGTTGTTGTCGTGTGTGTGTGTGTGTCAGGACGTACCCTTGTTGTTGTTGTCGTGTGTGTCAGGACGTACCCTTGTTGTTGTCGTGTGTGTGTGTGTCAGGACGTACCCTTGTTGTTGTCGTGTGTGTGTGTGTCAGGACGTACCCTTGTTGTTGTGTGTGTGTGTGTGTGTCAGGACGTACCCTTGTTGTCGTGCCAGATGCGTATCTTCCATACACTGCCAAGACTGGTATCCGTGGCAACGTGAAAGATGTCTAGAGCGTTGCGGTTGAAGGACCCTTTGCTGTCCAGGTGCCGGTGCCCGCTGCGGCTCTCGCGGCCGTACAGGCCTATACCCACGTGGGCGGTGGTGCCTGGGAGCCAAAGGGTCAAACACAATCTGCTACTGACCTGGAACAAACTTCTGTTCCTAATGGCTACATTCCTGCCATGTTTTGGTTCCACCCACACACTGAACCAGCTAGTTTCCCCCACTAGCTGTACCTCCAGCTGTGCAAGTTGTAAAATCCTGAAAGCTTGACTGTCAGGTCACTGAAATACTTTGGCCTACTTTCTTTTCAGAGATGGAATGGATTTATTTTCAAGTTCCATCTCTGTAATTGATTTTCTCCGTCTGGGTAAAAACCCTTGCAGTGAATTTTGGATACGTGGAGTGGACCCACGCCAGTCTGTCCGTGGATCCACGTTGGGTCCTGGACTACCGCTGCTTCCTATCAATCCCCTGGAGGACACATGGTTCACCAGACCTACCTGCCCCGCGGCTCCATCCCGTCTTCACCTGGACTTCGTATTTGAAGAGGCCGTCTCGGCCGCACAGCGGGACCACCGCCGCACGACGCAGGTCCAACTGGTCTAATTTGTGCAAGATGGCGGCGGCCACGGCGTAGCACAGCAGCCCCAGCAGACACACCAGCAGCACCACCGGGCTGGGGGCGCCCGAGCGCTCCTGGACAAAAAAGGAAATACAAATGAATGGTGGCTCTGCCTTCTACAGCGCAAACCACACAGGAGATGCCTCAGGCCTCAGGTTCAATGTCACCGCCCCTCTCTCTCAGCCCCCCCCCCCTCCCCTGTCTCTCTCCTCTCTCCTGTCCGCAAAGGCATAAAAAAAACCAGCAAAATATAGAAAATATATATGTAATCAAATGTTTTACTGTTTGTGTTTCTGTGTGTCCAGAAAGCAACTGCAGTGTGAATACATTTAAAAAAATCTAAATCTGGAGGATTGAATCGTCTTTATTGGTCACATACATGTACACACACAGTGATATGTGTTTCTGCATTTAACCCATCCTAGTATTAGGAGCAGTGGGCAGCTTTGTAGGGGACTGGTGCCTTGCTGAAGGGCACCTCGGCAGTGCCAAGGTGTTTCAGGGACTTGAACCAACAGACTCTATCCTGCCACCCCAGTGAGTGTTGTGAGTGTTAATACCCATGATCCGTTTTTCTAGACACTCAAAGACACTGTCAAATGGCAATAAAAGAGTATTAAAACCCCAATAAATTTAAAGACACATTTAAACATTACACAAAGTATACATATTAAGGCTCCCAAGGCTTAATGTATCTTACCCCCTCCCTGCCTTTAACACCTTTCTCACTCTCTCACTCTCTCACACACACACACACACACACACACACACACACACACACACACACACACACACACACACACACACACACACACACACACACACACACACACACACACACACACACACACACACACACACACACACACACACACACAGCAAACAGCAAACAGGGTCTCTTGAGGTTGCACTGACCGGCATTATGAAGCTGACGGCGTTGGATGGCACAAAGAGGCCGGCAGCGAAGGCGGTGAGGTGTCTGGTGCGGCACACGGCCCGGCTGGCGTTGGTCTCGGCCAGCGGCACCATGCCGTCGGCGCGCCACTGCCTCTCAGTCTCGCTGAAGTACTGACACAGAGAGGCGAACACGCCCACCTCCAGGCGCACGCCGGCCCCCGCCCCCTCGGAGCCCTCAGAGCAGGGCGTGGTCACGTTGATGAAGTAGTCCAGCGTGGTGTCGTACGACCTGGGAGGAAGACACAGCTCTCTAGAACTACATGGTCTACTTCTGCACTACGGACATCCTCTACATTCCCTGGATGGGTTGACTCATGGATGGGCCCGTCATTTAAAAAAAAAAAGTATATACATTTAACTGAATAGCTGCAGTAGAGAAGTGACTCTAATGTGCAGGACTCAAATGAGGAAGAAGCTGGAAGCTTCTAGAAGTGGCCAAATGTCTCCAATATACAGCAACATATTTGCAGACGGTTATTATTCTGCAAACAAATGGAAACTATTTTTCTCAAGACCACACATAGGTGATGTTCAACAGGGTATCTTACTCTGGGGACAGGAAGATGGTGTACTTCCTGTGGTCCAGGTTGTGACCCTGGGTCATGCTGAGGGCGATGCGCTTCCTGTCTGTGCAGTTGAACTCGTTGGGGAGCTGGTGGTGATGGAGGTACGTGGTGATGTATGGCTCCTCTTCAGCCCCATCTGGGCTACCCTCTCTGCCGTCTGCAGCGGGACAGTAGGATAACCATGAAGCTTGGCACATGCAAAAAGGTTTAGGATGAAGAAACATAAAAAAAATCACTAATTTTACTTTGTTAAATGTCCTATCTGCCCATTCGGCAACTACTGCCCATTGAGACAAATAACACAAAGGCTGTCCTACCCTCCAGAGTAGTGAAGTTGAGCTGGATGAACACCCCCGCCTGCCGGTTGCCATTCCCCGTGCTGACCCGGACGATGACCGAGTCACAGCCACTGATGTTGGTGGCCGTGGGAATGCCCGCCATCCGGGGTCCCTCGGACCCTGCGTCCCCTCCTCCGCTGCCGTTGCTAATGGCCACCGTGATGGCCTGACTGTCGTCCAGCCCGGAGATGGGGATCTGGGTGCCGTTTTGTGTGCGGAACTCCATGGAGGCCACGTCGGTGGAGACGGTGTAGTTGGGGACGTAGTTGAAGGGGAAAGGGTTGGGCTCCACCTGGGAGGCATGGGAAGAGCTCTGAGCCATGGATCACATGTGTATGTATTTACATATATACACACAAATGTTTTTATATACGTATATATATATATATATATATATATATATATATATATCTCACTGATTCTTGAGACTTTGGTGAAAACATGAAATGAAGAAAAGTGCTAATTTTGTTGAAAATTAAAAACAAAAAAAATTGGGGTTGATCATCTGAGGTTTTTTTTGCACAAATTTAAATACTAATTTAGTTTAGAATTTTATAAATGATATTATAGGATAGCCCAGTATTCACTAAATTAGTTGTCCTCAGACAACAGATTGTCATTTCAAATTCAAGAAAATGTATTAAACGATGTCTAATATATGCCAGATGAAAGAGTAGAGTCCAACACCTCTTTAAAACTAAAAGCAGTGAACTTTAAACAATATTAACTATTATGTTATGTTTTCTCAAAATGTGTCCCAAGTTTTTGTCAACACTGTCAGACTAAAAGACAATAAAATCAGGCAACCACATGGTCAGCTTTACTCCTGAGGAGCCCCTTTCCACCCTCCACATCTGCTAAATGCTACAAGGTGAAACAAGCTCCTGTAGGTTTGCTATTCAATAATCTTTACATTATACAGTCTCTTCTGTATATAAATAATAATTTTGAATTATAACATATATGTAAGCATTTCAAGTAGAAGCCAGAGGCAGCTAGCAACAGAGGAACAACAAGATGGCTCCTGTATACAACTCATGCAGGTCATGTAAAAAAGTGTGTTTTTGTCACCACTGTCAGGTTTTCTGTCTGACGGTGGTGACACATAGTTAGACAGTGTTGACAAACATCCAAATCATCCTCAATAGAGAATTTAATTTATAATTGTATGATTACAATGAATTGTAATATGGCTTATTATGTTAATATAAGCTTAATTTATATATATACGTACATCACTTACCCTTTATTTATTCCACACGCAGGCCAAATCCCAAATTACTAAACCATGAATGAATTTGGGTGCACCATTTCATCATAATTGTTTTAACATTTCAGCAAATTAAACACAATTCATAGTAATTTTGCACAATTTCATAGTAATTCCATTACATTTGCTAGAAAACCCTGCACTTCCACAATGCTCTCATTCAAGAGTTTAATCTGAATAAAAACAGTTTACAGTCGCCACGCAAGTCTGCTCAAAAATTAAAGAACTTGTCTGTTAGGCAAGGTTCTAAAGAAATATCGCCTGTCACAATGAGAAGTGTGGGTTGGACCCTGAACGCAGACAGACCAGAGAGGGGAGAACAGTTGATTTATTTCGCACAACACGCACATGGAATGGTCAATGACAGGCAAGGGGTCGAAATACCGGGAGGTCGAGGTTCGTAGTACCGACAGGTAGTAGACAGGTGGAAGATCAGGGACAGGCGAGGAGTCTGGATACCGGGAGGTCGAGGTGCGTAGTACCGAACGGGTAGTAGGCAGGCGTGTCAACCACCGTAACCGTGACAGTACCCCCCCTCAATGGGTGCCTCCTGGCGCCCCACTCAGCTTGTTGGGATGCTCCCGATGGAAATCGCGGATGAGGGATGGATCTAAGATATTCCGCCGCGGAATCCAACTCCGCTCCTCAGGGCCATACCCCTTCCAGTCCACCAGGTACTGGAAACCCCGGCCACGGCGACGAATGTCCAGGATCTTTTTCACCGTGTAGGCGGGATGGTCGTCGATGATCCTGGGGGGGGAGGGGGTTCGGTGGGAGGACACAAGGGACTGGAAGGGACTGGAAGGGACTGGAAGAGACGGGCGGTCCGCCAAACGCTGATTCCGATCGGCCGTGCGAAGGAGCGCAGAACGAGCGGTCCTCCAAATCCGGCGGCAGCGCTGGAGGTGGGCCTGCACCGACGGCACCGCAATCTCGTCCCCTTGAGCGGGAAAGGGGCGGCTGGTAACCCAGTGATGCCTGGAACGGCGACATCCCTGTGGCGGCGCTGGTGAGGGAGTTGTGGGCGTACTCCACCCAAGGAAGGTGGGAACTCCAGTTTGCCCTCTCTCCGTTTGCCCATTGGACTGGGACGCGAACTGTGGACCCCGGTCGGACACTATGTCCAGGGGAATCCCGTGGAGCCGAAACACCTGGAGTACCAGGAGGTCCGCCGTCTCCCTGGCAGAGGGAAGCTTGGGAAGCGGCAGAAAATGAACCGCCTTTGAAAACCGGTCGACGATCGTAAAAATAGTGGTGTTACCTGACGACGGCGGAAGGCCGGTGACGAAATCCACCGCGATGTGCGACCAAGGCCGGCGAGGGATAGGCAGCGGCTGCAGCAACCCCGCAGGAGGTCGATGTGAGGCCTTGCTCCGTGCACAGACGGTGCAGGCCGTAACAAAGGCCTGGGTGTCCCGGGAGATGGAAGGCCACCAGAAGCTCCGCCGGAGGAAGGACAGGGTCCGAGCATAGCCGGGATGGCAGGTGAGGAATCTAACTGGATCGGGCACAAATAGGCGGTTAGCGGGGCCATTCCCTGGATCCGGATGAGAACGCTGAGCCGATCGGACGAGCCCCTCGATCTCCCACGTGACCGCCCCTATTACGCAAACCGGAGGAAGGATGGTCTCTGGCTCGGCGAGGTCCCTCTCGGCGTCCCACTGGCGAGAGAGGGAATCAGGTTTGGTGTTTCGACATCCAGGACGGTAGGTGAGGGTGAAGTTGAACCTCCCCAGGAACAACGACCACCGTGCCTGTTGAGAGTTGAGCCGTCTGGCGGAGCGAAGGTAGGCCAGATTCTTGTGGTCCGTCCAGACCACGAACGGTTGTTCCGCCCCCTCCAGCCAATTCTTCCACTCCTCCAAGGCCAGAACCACTGCCAAGAGCTCCCGATTCCCAACGTCGGAATTTCGCTCCACGGACGACAGCCGTCTAGAGAAAAAAGCACAGGGATGCGTCTTCCGGTCCCCCCCGGAAAGTTGGGATAGTACGGCCCCAACGCCGGAGTCAGATGCGTCCACCTCCACCACGAACTGACTTGCCGGATCCAGATGCCTCAGAACCGGGGCAGAGGTGAACAGACGCTCGAGTTGCGCAAAAGCCGCACCCACCTCGGGAGGCCAGGAGAACGGAGAGAGAGTGGAAGTGAGCCGAGTAAGCGTAGCTGCGACGCTACTAAAATCCCGCATGAACCTACGGTAAAAGTTGGCAAAACCGAGGAACCGCTGGAGTTGTTTCCGGGATGTAGGCGTCGGCCACTCCGCCACTGCCTTGATCTTGTCTGGATCCGACCGAACCTGTCCAGGCTCGATTATGTACCCCAGGAAGGCCACGACTCGACGTGGAACTCTTCTCCGCCTTAACAAATAGCTTGTTCTCCAGTAACCGCTGGAGCACCAACCGAACGTGCTGAACGTGCTCCTTCTTGCTCCCTGAAAAGATCAAAATATCGTTCAGGTAGACAAAAAAAGGTTCAGCATGTCTCGGAGGACGTCGTTCACCAGCACTTGGAAACCCGGTACTCAAACTGCCCCAAAGCTGTGTTGATCGCCGTTTTTCACTCGTCCCCCTCCCGGATCCGAACGAGATGGT
Source organism: Muraenolepis orangiensis (assembly GCA_027704905.1). Lineage (NCBI taxonomy): Eukaryota > Metazoa > Chordata > Actinopteri > Gadiformes > Muraenolepididae > Muraenolepis > Muraenolepis orangiensis. Next base: position 30,547,267 of record CM051003.1, read on the forward strand.
AGGCGTTGCGGAGATCCAGCTTAGAGAACACCGCCGCGTGGCGGAGCGGCTCGAAGGCTGGGTCGATGAGAGGCAAAGGATATTTATTTTTCACCGTGATGTCGTTTAGGCCCCGGAAGTCCTTCTTAGTGACAAAAAAAAAACCCTGAACCAACAGGCGACGACGAGGGTCTGATCAGACCCGCTGCCAGCGAGTCGTGGATATAGGTCTCCATCGTCTCCCTCTCGGGCCGGGACAGGTTGTAGAGCCGACTGACCGGCAGAAGAGCGCCGGGGAGGAGATTGATGGCGCAGTCATATGGTCTGTGGGGAGGTAGGGAGATGGCCCGTTGCTTGGAGAACACCTCCCCGATGTCGTGGTAAACGTGGGGGAAGGATGAGAGATCGGGAGGGCTCGGGGCCGGGCTGGTGGGCGGATTGCGTGGCGCTAGAGCGGACCGGAGACAGTGCGAATGGCAGAACACACTCCAGCTGATCACGGAACCTGCAGACCAGTTGATGTGGGGATTATGGATAGCCAGCCACGGCCTACCCAATACCACTGGGGTGTGGGGGGAGGAGATGACGTGAAGATGGACGGTCTCCCGGTGATTCCCTGACAGCACCAATGTGAGCGGGATTGACTGATGTGTGATCCGGGCCAGAGGTTTGCCGTCCACCTCAAGTGGTGACTGTAAACGCTCGGTGGGAATACCGGCCCGTGCGACCAGGGAGGCATCGATGAAGCTAGCATCAGCTCCTGAGTCCACCAAAACCTGATCCGGAAGCACCTCCTTAGCCCAAAGGAGATGTGCTTTGAAATGGGAACCTGCCAACGCAGCTGGAAATCGGGTCGCATTCTGGCTCCTCAGGGACCCCGCCGTCACTGGATGGCCTCATCCAGAGTACCCGTCTCGCCCCGCAGCGCCACTTCCTTACCCAGCTCCCGGTTGAGTCCATTCTGGAATGCTGACAGGAGCGAGTCCTCGTTCCACCCGGACTCCAACGCCAACCGGCAAAACCGCGTGATGTACTCCCGGAGACCGAGGTTTCTCTGCCTCAACCGCAGCAGGAGTTGTCCGGCCTGTGGGCCCCGTATGGGGTGGTCGAACACCCGCCTCAGCTCCTCACCGAGAGCCGCGAAGGTTTGGGTGATGGAAGATCCCCGCTCATAGAGGGTGTTAAACATTGCGAGGGGGCCCCCCTCGAGAAGGTTCACCACGTATGCAATCTTCCCTGCCTCTAGTACATAGTGGGACAGTTGCGCATCAAACGCAAGACGGCACTGAGTCAGGAACTCCCGACAAGTGTCAGGATTCCCAGAGTACTTCTTGGGGGCTGGAATATGTGGCTCCGAGGAACGGAAGGCAACCGAAGCTGGTAATGACGCCGCCGTCCCGAGGTTGGCTATACGTTTGTTCTGGGACACCGTGGTGGCCCACAATCGTTCGCATCTAGCCCTTAGTTCCAAAAGGTCTTGCGTCAGCTGTGTCACGCAACCTTGTAGGTGAACGAGTGCGTGCCTCATCTGGCCTGCGTCGCCGGGGTCCATCGTGGCTCGTTCGTTCTGTCACAATGAGGCGTGTGGGTTGGACCCCGAACGCAGACAACAGACCAGAGAGGGGAGAACAGTTGATTTATTTTGCACAACACGCACATGGAATGGTCAATGACGAAATATCGGGAGGTCGAGGTTCGTAGTACCGACAGGTAGTAGACAGGTGGAAGATCAGGGACAGGTGAGGAGTCTGGATACCGGGAGGTCGAGGTGCATAGTACCGAACGGGTAGTAGGCAGGCGGAAGATCAGGGACAGTCGAGGAGTCTGGATACCGGGAGGTCGAGGTGCATAGTACCGAACGGGTAGTAGGCAGGCGGAAGATCAGGGACAGTCGAGGAGTCTGGATACTGGGAGGTCGAGGTGCGTAGTACCGAACGGGTAGTAGGCAGGCGGAAGATCAGGGACAGGGAAGAGGTTAACCGGGGACTAGTAGCATACATCTGAGGTTACACAAAGTACGAACGAGCAACGTCTCCAAATGACGCCGCGGTATAAATAGACCCAGGTGAGGTAATTGACAATCAGCCAAGGTAATAGTTGACAGATGTGTGTGTGTGCGCCGCCAGCGCACGTGGCTTGGCCACGCCCCCTGTCAACCACCGTAACCGTGACAATCGCCTAATACACCAGACAAAGCAGTTTGGGCTGACATACAACACACTGCGAAAGAGAAGGACTACTAACAAAAAACCCACTTACATAAAAAAAAAAAATCCAAATGGTTCAGGATTTGTACCATAATGCAGCAAGAATGACGACTGACAAACAGGACACGATAACAAAGAAGACAAGGAAGCATCAGAGAATGATTCTGACTGACCCAATACTCAATCTCCACCAGGAGTTCACCATAAAGGAACCAACCAAAAAAAAGACGTTATTCATCCAGATTGTCTGCATAGCCAACTCACTCGTGTTCTTGCCTGCATACGTTTTTTTACCTCTAGCTTCCCTAGCAGTAGCCGTTGATCTTACTCTGTATTTAAAGTTGACAAAGTTCACATTATTTTTCTTGCATTCTAGCATAAATACCCCCATCATTAAATGGAGGATGATTCTGCCATTTGGACTCACGTGGAACCAGTCCTCAGTCAGGGACTCTGACTGGGAACCAGTCAGATGGCCCCAGCAAGCAGTACAAAAACCATGAAATAACCATGTCCCTCCAAGACTAGTCTTCCAGAGAACAACCTGGAACTTCTTTGCCACTTCACATGGGAAAGGAGCTCCAGATGGCATTGGGGGAACCAAGAATTGTGGATGGCAAGATCTTCCATGAGATGGTTGGGAGAAACCTTTGCAGTAGTCGGCTTTATTATATTTCTGAAGGTGACATGCAGACATATGATGCACTCCTGTCCCAACCACTAAAACATGTAAACACAAGCAACAAGAAAAATCCACCACATCACACCTTACAGAAACGGCATCCATTGCAGATCATTGTCATGTTTCTGCAGTGAGCCACAGATGTGCCAGTGTTTCAGCCCAACAACATTTCAGTTGACTGAAAACACACATACAAGTGTGCAGGCAAATGTTGAACCTACCGCAATTGGAAAGGGCCTTTGGGAATGCTGGTGAAGGCCCTGTCACACCATAACGTTCTGGTCAGCGTTCTATGAACGTTCTAATCGTTCAATTTTCGAGCGTTCTAGGTGAGGTGGACACATCTGGCGTGTGACTAACATGTGACTAACGCATGAATTAGCGTGTGACTAACGCATGAGGAGCGTGTACCAGCGACCAAGTAAGACACCCTTGAAAACTATTAGCATGTGCTGACGTGTCACTGTGTTCAAACGGGTACGCGGGGAAATCACAGTGGATTCAGTTGTTCTTGTCATGAGTGGATTGTTCGGTCGGACCCAGAACACAGACCAAGACACAGTGGAGCTATAACAGAGCTTTATTTCAAGCAAACACAACACAAGAGAGTGATCAGGGACAGTCCAGGGGTCTGGGTACCAGGAGGTCGATCCGCGGAGTACCGGCAGGTAGTCCAGGACGGGAGAGGAGTCAGGCGGATGATCAGGGACGAGCGAGAAGTCTAGATACCGGGAGGTCGAGCTCGTATAGACCGGTGTAACGCAAAACAGGCGGGTGACGCGGGATAGGCAAAGAATCTGGATCTCCGAGACATCAGCGTGGGGATTCCGTCCAGAATGTACGACGTAACATGAACAAAGTATGACGTACGACCTACCCCCGGGGTAACGGGAAGCCAGGGTCTATATACCCCAGGTGAGGGGATTAGCAATCAGCCACGGCAATTGCTGACAGGTGTGTGTGTGCGCTGCCAGCGCACGTGGCTTGGCCACGCCCCCTGTCAACCACCGTAACCGTGACTGTACCAGTGAGTCGTTCACTGCAAAGCAAAGATTGTGAACGATTAATAACAACCAAGTAACGCTAGGGTAACGACTGACTAACAATAGCCGAACGCGTGCAACGTTCGGCGAACGTTCCACGAACGTTCTCCAACGTTTAACGTTAAACGTTGAAGAACGCTGGTCTCCATGAGAACTTTTGTGTATGTTCAAAACTTTATTTTCGGACCAGCGTTCTCCGCCGATCACCGACGATTACCGACGATTACCAGCGTTCACCAGCGTTCACACAACGCTCTTCTGGCGCTATACCAGCGACCACGGACGATTACCAACGTTTCCTCAAACGCTGACCAGAACGTTATGGTGTGACGGGGCCTTGAAACAAAAATTCCGGTCACTTATGACCAAAATTGGTGGTTAGCAAAGGTGGTCACTGTGGATTCTTGTCAACAAGATGTTCAAGTGGAGTTTTTCCACCCTCATGGGCCCAACACAAACTTCCATCCAAAACCAGGTGGAAAGTATATGTGCTTTGTCCCATTGAAGATATTCTGGTCAAACTGATGGAGCCATCATCACCGTGTTGTGCAAGCAGGATGAGGGAGATCTACCACCGGTCTGCTGAAGTCATGGATTTCATAGAGGGGGGGCATATTAATCGTTTACTCCCTGATAAAGCTGACGATTGATGATTTTCAAGCCCAAAAATGGATAGACATTGCAGTTGTACTGGATGTTTGTTGTTGTTGCTGTTGTTGTTAAAATGAGGATAAAATATACATGAAAATGTCTTTATATACATGACAGTTATTTGTTATTGGTACCAAATTGTTAAATTATGTTGTTAAGCAAGAAGGCCTTGACTTAAGTGGGGAGAAGGTTTGAATCGTTTGTTGTAATTAAGCCACTGTCCCCACCGTCAGATCTGTCAACACTGTCAGGTCTCAGTCACCACTGTCAGATGGAACTTCTTTTGATTTAAATTGATATGTTTACACTCTGTTCCTCCAATGCAGTTGATTTATTAAATTGATTGTCTCTTTGAAATTCAAAATGTGTTTTTATGTCCAAAATTGGTATTTTGTATATTTAATGCTCATGATAAAACTCATCATGATGTGTATGAAGGAGTATATGAGAAATAGTATTAAAATGTAACAAATGTGAATAATCAACAATATACAGCATAAATGTATAGTGTGGACACACTGATTTAAAAGCTATGCATCTTTATAAGACTACATTGATATGATTAATTCGCTTTTTATTGTGTCTGACTGTGTTGACAAGTAATGAGAGGAAAAAGATGCAATTTATAAAAAAAAATAAAGATCCAGGAGGTAGCACCGAAGTATTGCTTGATTGCTGAGACCTTGTTCTCATAAGTTTAGCTTTCTTAGCATTACATGTTTGTTTGTTTTTCAAAATAAAAACCAGTTTTATCCAAATTTTCCAAGAATCTGTGATATATGTATGTGATGTGTGAAAATTCAGTTTATATATAGATATATATATATATATATAGAGTTTCCAAACACACACATATATATTCATATAAATAAATAAATACTCGTCACTGACCTATACTAAAATCTTAAATCTGGAGGATTGAATCCTCTTTACTGGTCACATACATGTACACACACAATGAAATTTGTTTATCTGCATTTAACATAATTAGGGACTAGTGAGCAGCTATTGTATATACAGCCCCCGAGGAGCAGTGTAGGGGTCAAGGACACCTCGGCAGTGCCCAGGAAGCGACCTGGCATTTCGGGGACTTGAACCGGTGACCCTCCGGTTCCCAAGTCCCCAAGTCCCAACAGACCGAGCTACTGACCTACTGTATAAATACAAAGATATGGACATAGCCATATATTACATTATACAGAGATATGTAGGCCCGCCATTGTTTAAACAGATGGAGCATCGTTGATGCCACTATCCCACTTTATTGTTCTTTTTATGTCCATTTTTTATTGTGTATAGTATTTTTATTGTGTTCTAGAAATTCAGACTGCGGGAGGGAATGGGGAGTAAAACATTCCATTGTATGCATTCCAAAAATTCTTGAATCTTGAATATAGCTCCCCGGATCCCTGCGGCGCGGCTAAGTACACTATCAACATTTAAAATGGCCCCTGGAGGCCCCCCTGGAGGCCCCTCTGAAGGCCCCCCTGAAGGCCAACACACTGCATGCTACATAACCATGGCAGTAATGGCCTTAAATTGCCCTGTGGTATTGATTGCTCACTCCGAACTGCCAAGCTTTCTGGCAGCTGCTTAAAATGAGCTAAGTGAGCCAAGTGAGGAAGTGTGTGTGTGTGTGTGTGTGTGTGTGTGTGTGCATGCTTTTGTGTATGTGGGTGTGTCTGTGTGTACCTGAAACAGCAGCTGCATGATGCTGTTTCCAGCAGCAGCTTTACCAAGACTGCTGTTGAAAGCTCTGGGGATGGAGAACCGTCGGCACTCTGCAAAAACAACAAAATAAATACCAATAGGTAGTTAATACACACCATTTAAACAGCATTCTAACATTAACATTGTCACCAGTGTTGCACTGTGTCATACTTGTTTACTGGACTCATTACCGTTACTGCACTGTACTGCACTGTATTTCTGATTCTGCTACCACTCACTATGGTGCTACACCACAGTCACTTCAAAAAAGCTTTTTGCACCAGCTGTTTTTATTGTTATTATTGCTATGTATTACAAATTTAACTTTTTATGTTTACTTATTGTGAAGTTTCACTGAACGGGAAAAGGCATTCCATTGTACTTGTGACACATGCATCTTGGATGTTTCACATATGCTGTTCAGAATAATAGTAGTCCTGAAATAAAAAGGTCTCATCATGAAACCCGATTCTCCGAAGGACACACCTGGGCTGTCGTTGTCATGGTAACACAGGAGGCTCTGGGGGTCGGCCAGCTTCCCCGTGGCGGCTATCTCGGCGCCCCGCAGCACCAGGGGCTCCTCGTTCAGTACCCTGCCGTGCATGAGGATCAGCAGCAGCACAGAGGACAGACTGTAGGCCTTAGCCGCTACCCGCAGGGGGTGGGCCCCCGGGACCACGCCTGCCTCCACCAGCGACGGGGAGGTAGAGACCACGGAGGAGGAGGAGGAGGAAGAGGAGAGAGAGTTCTCCGGGTGGGGGGGCTGCACCTGCGAGGACTGGCTGACCTGATGAATTAAGTCACCTGGGGGGGGTGGGCGGACACACAGAGGTGGAGATGAGCAGAGTTGTAGTCTCCATCCAACTCACGAGCGCTTCACGCTGTACGCCGTGTTTAATACTTTATATATATGTATTTATATACATATATATATGTTGTTCTCATGTTGCTCTCATGTGGATCTCATGTTATGTTGTTCTAATGTTAATCTCATGCTGTTCTCATGTTGTTCTCATGTTATGTTGTTCCCATGTTATGTCGTTCAAATGTTGATCTCATGTTATGTTGTTCTCATGTAATGTCGTTCTAATGTTGATCTCATGTTATATTGTTCTCATGTAATGTTGTTCTCATGTTGTTCTCATGTTGATCTCATGTTATGTTGTTCCCATGTTATGTCGTTCTAATGTTGATCTCATGTTATGTTGTTCCCATGTTATGTCGTTCTAATGTTGATCTCATGTTATGTCGTTCTCATGTAATGTTTTTCTCATGTTGTTCGCATGTTAAGTTGTTCTCATGTTGTTCTCATGTTAAGTTGTTCTCATGTTGTTCTCATGTTATGTTGTTCCCATGTTGATCTCAGGTTATGTTGTTCCCATGTGATGTTCTCATATTGTTCTCATGTAATGTTGTTCTCATGTTGTTCTCATGTTGATCTCATGTTATGTTGTTCCCATGTTATGTCGTTCAAATGTTGATCTCATGTTATGTTGTTCTCATATTAGGTCGTTCTAATGTTGATCTCATGTTATATTGTTCTCATGTAATGTTGTTCTCATGTTGTTCTCATGTTGATCTCATGTTATGTTGTTCCCATGTTATGTCGTTCTAATGTTGATCTCATGTTATGTTGTTCCCATGTTATGTCGTTCTAATGTTGATCTCATGTTATGTCGTTCTCATGTAATGTTTTTCTCATGTTGTTCGCATGTTAAGTTGTTCTCATGTTGTTCTCATGTTAAGTTGTTCTCATGTTGTTCTCATGTTGTTCTCATGTTAAGTTGTTCTCATGTTGTTCTCATGTTAAGTTGTTCTCATGTTGATATCATGTTATGTTGTTCTCATGTTATGTTGTTATCATGTTATGTTGTTCTCATGTTGTTCCCATGTTGTTCTCATGTTGATCTCATGTTATGTTGTTCTCATGTTATGTTGTTCCCATGTGATGTTCTCATGTTGATCTCATGTTATGTTGTTCTCATGTTTTTTTCATGTTGATCTCATGTTATGTTGATATCATGTTATGTTGTTCTCATGTTATGTTGTTCCCATGTTGATCTCATGTTATGTTGATATCATGTTATGTTGTTCTCATGTTATGTTGTTCCCATGTTGATCTCAGGTTATGTTGTTCTCATGTTATATATCCCATGGTGTTTTTATGTTGTTGTTATGTTGTTCCCATGTTGTTCTCATGTTATGTTGTTCTCATGTTGTTTCCATGTTGTTCTCATGTTATGTTCTCATGCTGTTCCCATGTTGTTCTCATGTTATGTTGTTATCATTTTGTTCTCAGAGGTTCATGAGTCGCTTCTGGAGTAGTCATGATTTTGAATCATTTACAGGAAATGAAACACGATGGCTTCCCTTTTACTGTTGCTTCCCATTCATTATGAGTAGCATGTAGAGCATCTCGATAGGATTTGAGGTTCAATTTAATGGATTCTAAATTCTCAAAATAATGTGTCTTGCCTGTGTGTGTGCATGCTTGTGTGTGTGCATGTATCCTAGTGTGTGCCTGTGTGTGTCACCCATGATGTTGAGGATGTTGTCAGCATGTTATGTTGTTCTCATGTTTATCTCATATTAGGTTTTTCTCATGTAGTTCTCATGTCATGTTATGTTGTTCTCATGTTATGTTGTAATCATGTTATGTTGTTCTCATGTTATGTTGTAATCATGTTAAGTTGTTCTCATGTTATGTTGTTCTCATGTTATGTCGTTCTCATGTTATGAAGTTCCCATGTGATACTCTCATGTTGATCTCATGTTATGTTGTTATCATGTTAAGTTGTTCTCATGTTATTTAGTTCTTATGTTGATATCATGTTATGTTGTTCTCATGTTATGTTGTAATCATGTTATGTTGTTCTCATGTTATGTTGTTCTCATGTTATATTGTTCTCATGTTATGTTGTGCCCATGTGTTGTTCTCATGTTTTTTTCATGTTGATCTCATGTTATGTTGTTATAATGTTAAGTTTTTCTCATGTTATTTTGTTCTTATGTTGATATGATATATCTCATGTTATGTTGTTCTCATGTTATGTTGATCTTATGTTATGTTGTTCTCATGTTGATCTCATGTAATGTTGTTTTCATGTTGTTCTCATGTTATTTTGTTCTCATGTTAAATTGTTCCCATGTTGTTCCTATGTTGTTCTCATGTTGTGTTGTTCTCATGTTGTTCCCATGTTGTTGTTATGTTGTTCCCATGTTATGTTGTTCTCATGTTGTTCCCATGTTGTTCTCATGTTATGTTGTTCCCATGTTGTTCTCATGTTATGTTGTTCTCATTTTGTTCTCAGAGGTTCATGAGTCTGTCATGATTTTGAATCATATACAGGAAATGAAACACGATGGCTTTACTGTTGCTTCACATTCACTCCACTATGAGTAGCGTTGTAGAGCCTCTCGACAGGATTCAAGGTTCAAAATAAATAAAAAATAATGTGTCTTGCCTGAGTGTGTGCATGTGTGTGTGTGTGCATGTATCCTTGTGTGTGCCTGTATCCCAGTGTGTGCCTGTGTGTGTGTGTCACCCATGATGTTGAGGATGTTGTCAGCAATCTCTGTCGGAGTGACCGTTCCTTGCTTCGTGTCGCTCTGCAGGATCTCCAACATGGACTCCAGCTTGTTCAGCGTGCTGCTCTGACACTCCTCGCAGATGAAGTCCCCACTCACCGCCTGGACACACACACACACACATGCAAACACACACGCACAGGAACGTAAAAAATATAGAACATGGTCATGAGAACAATGGGCACACCCACTCTTGTGAATGAATGAATGTACACAAACACAAACAAATACTCACTGCTTGTTTGTGTGCCTTCGTATGTGTGGCTGTGCCCACTCACACACACACACACAAACAAATGTGCGTAGAGATTTCCACCAACCAGCACTTATCTTTCCTTTTTCCCTTCCTCCTCTCCTCTGCTCTCCCTTCTCCCTCGTCTCCTCTCCTCTACCTCACTCATCTCCCTCCTCCCTCCCTACTCGTCTCCTCTACTCTACTCTCCTCGACCTCCCTCCTCTCCTCCCTTGTCTGCTCTCTCGTCTCGTCTCCTTCCTCCCTCGTCTCCTCTCCTCTACCTTCCTCATCTCGTCTCCCTCCTCTCCTCCCTCGCCTCTTGTCTCCTCTCCTCTCCTTTCCTCTCTCTTGTCTCCTCTGCTCTCCCTCCTCTTCTCGCCGTCCTCCCTTGTCTCCCTCCTGTCCTCTTCTCTCCTCCCTCGTCTCCTATCCCTCCTCCCTCGTCTGCTTTCTCTTGTCTCTTCTCCTCTCCCTCCTCCCTCCTCTTGTCTCCCTCCTCTCCTCTTCTCTTCTCCCTTGTCTATTCTCCCTCCTCCCTCATCTCCTCTCTCGTCTCCTCTCCCTCGTCTCCTCTCTCTTGTCTCCTCTCCTCTCCCTTGTCTCCTCTCCTCTACCTCCCTCCTCTCCTCTACCTCCCTCCTCTTCTCTGCTCCCTTGTCTCCTCTCCCTCCACCCTTGTCTTCTTTCCTTTCTCCCTCCCTCCCTTCTCGTCACCTCTACTCTCCTCTCCTCTACCTACTCTCCCTTCTCCCTTGTCTCCTCTCCCCATCTCCCTCGTCTCCTCTCCCTCCTCCCTTGTCTCCTCTCCCCATCTCCCTCGTCTCGTCTCCCTCCTCTCCTCTCCCTCCTCCCTTGTCTCCTCTCCCCATCTCCCTCGTCTCGTCTCCCTCCTCCCTCCTCTCTTCTCTCCTCCCTTGTCTCCTCTCCTCCCTCCTCACCGTGCACTGTGCCAGGGCAGCGGAGGTCTGCTGGATGTCATTGACGGTGTTCAGGTCCAGGGCGGTCAGGGCGCGGGTGATGTTGCTGCGTACAGCTGCCCGGTAGGCCCGCTCGCTGGCCCGGTAGGCCCGCTGGGCACCGGGCCCTGTCGCTCTGGTGTGTTCGTACTGCAGGACGAGAGCTCTCTTTAACACACGGGTAGCAAGGTCGGAGGGGTTCATAGCCTGGTGAGACCATCCAGAACATCACAGAGTGACGATGGCATGGTCTGCTATTCTTTCAAATAAATAACATTATGTTATTATTATAAAATATTTAGTATATCAATTTTATAGTATAGAAAATATTTAATATATTATAATATATTAGAAGTTTGGCTTGCTGAAATTTGGCTAAATGAAGCTAGGCAAGCTGAAGCTAGGCAAGCTGAAGCTATTCAAGCTGAAGCTATTCAAGCTGAAGCTAGGCAAGCTGATGCTAGGCAAGCTGATCTGCAGAGAGAACCATAATGGGCTATGGGTAGTCAAGACATTTGGTAAGATGAGATAAGATAAGATAAGATGGTACTTTATTAATTGCAGATGGGAACTTCACATGCACAACAGGGAACAGGGGTGATGAGTCATAAGTAAATGAATGAGTCATGAGTGAATGAATGAGTCATGAGCGTGACTGCTACCTCGTTCAGCACGGTGATGAGTGCCAGGGACAGCTCCCGCACCCGCTGAGAGTCCCCCTGCTTCAGCAGCTCTGTTAGCCTGCTGCCTGTCAACTCAGCCAGCCAATGGGGGAGGCTGCTGTAGCCAGGGGGCGGGTCTGGCAGCAACACGTCGATGGACCTTGAAACACACACACACACACACACACACACACACACGCACACACGCACACACGCACACACACACACACACACACACACCTCATGAGAATCAAGTCACATTGGTATCCATCATCTCACATAGCATCAATAAAATGTACTTATGAATAATAACTAATAACTAACTAATCCAATGTACGAATGCACAAATGGATAGCCACGCAGGGGGCAGGGGGGGAGCACATACTTGTTGAGTGCTATGATGGCAGCCCCCTGGTGGTCCTCCACGGTGATGGACACGGCCACCCGGCGGTTGGCTGAGGCGAAGCCCGGCGGCAGGAAGGCGGCATGCTCGGGGCTGGTGCCGCGATACACGCAGAAGTCCTCGCAGTAGTCCTCCTTGCAGCGTGTCACCAGCAGGCTGTACAGCAGGCGTGCCTCGGACGGCCCTGCGTCGCTGTAGCCTGGAGGGGGGCCGGGGGGGAAAGGGTGGGCGAAGGTGTGTGTGTGTGTGTGTGTGTGTGTGTGTGTGTGTGTGTGTGTGTGTGTGTGTGTGTGTGTGTGTGTGTGTGTGTGTGTGTGGTGGGTCAGGGTGTTTAGTTGATGTTTGTATTGTTGTTACAATAGAAAGAGCAAAGGGAAAACAAAGGTTGTTTCTCTTTATTAGTCAGAAAAGAAGCGAACAAACATACAAAATATTGGTGACGGAGGAGGACAATATGTGTGAGGGTGGAGTGGGTCTGCTGTGAGAGAGGGGAGACGGAGGGTAGAGTGGGTCTGCTGTGAGAGAGGGGAGACGGAGGGTAGAGTGGGTCTGCTGTGAGAGAGGGGAGACGGAGGGTGGAGTGGGTCTGCTGTGAGAGAGGGGAGACGGAGGGTAGAGTGGGTCTGCTGTGAGAGAGGGGAGACGGAGGGTAGAGTGGGTCTGCTGTGAGAGAGGGGAGACGGAGGGTAGAGTGGGTCTGCTGTGAGAGAGGGGAGACGGAGGGTAGAGTGGGTCTGCTGTGAGAGAGGGGAGACGGAGGGTAGAGTGGGTCTGCTGTGAGAGAGGGGAGACGGAGGGTAGAGTGGGTCTGCTGTGAGAGAGGGGAGACGGAGGGTAGAGTGGGTCTGCTGTGAGAGAGGGGAGACGGAGGGTAGAGTGGGTCTGCTGTGAGAGAGGGGAGACGGAGGGTAGAGTGGGTCTGCTGTGAGAGAGGGGAGACGGAGGGTAGAGTGGGTCTGCTGTGAGAGAGGGGAGACGGAGGGTAGAGTGGGTCTGCTGTGAGAGAGGGGAGACGGAGGGTAGAGTGGGTCTGCTGTGAGAGAGGGGAGACGGAGGGTAGAGTGGGTCTGCTGTGAGAGAGGGGAGACGGAGGGTAGAGTGGGTCTGCTGTGAGAGAGGGGAGACGGAGGGTAGAGTGGGTCTGCTGTGAGAGAGGGGAGACGGAGGGTAGAGTGGGTCTGCTGTGAGAGAGGGGAGACGGAGGGTAGAGTGGGTCTGCTGTGAGAGAGGGGAGACGGAGGGTAGAGTGGGTCTGCTGTGAGAGAGGGGAGACGGAGGGTAGAGTGGGTCTGCTGTGAGAGAGGGGAGACGGAGGGTAGAGTGGGTCTGCTGTGAGAGAGGGGAGACGGAGGGTAGAGTGGGTCTGCTGTGAGAGAGGGGAGACGGAGGGTAGAGTGGGTCTGCTGTGAGAGAGGGGAGACGGAGGGTAGAGTGGGTCTGCTGTGAGAGAGGGGAGACGGAGGGTAGAGTGGGTCTGCTGTGAGAGGGGAGACGGAGGGTAGAGTGGGTCTGCTGTGAGAGAGGGGAGACGGAGGGTAGAGTGGGTCTGCTGTGAGAGAGGGGAGACGGAGGGTAGAGTGGGTCTGCTGTGAGAGGGGAGACGGAGGGTAGAGTGGGTCTGCTGTGAGAGAGGGGAGACGGAGGGTAGAGTGGGTCTGCTGTGAGAGAGGGGAGACGGAGGGTAGAGTGGGTCTGCTGTGAGAGAGGGGAGACGGAGGGTAGAGTGGGTCTGCTGTGAGAGAGGGGAGACGGAGGGTAGAGTGGGTCTGCTGTGAGAGGGGAGACGGAGGGTAGAGTGGGTCTGCTGTGAGAGAGGGGAGACGGAGGGTAGAGTGGGTCTGCTGTGAGAGAGGGGAGACGGAGGGTAGAGTGGGTCTGCTGTGAGAGAGGGGAGACACCACAGGACGCAGCTGTGAGGTGAGCATGGTTATTAGGAGATTATTTCATATCGTATGTCCCCGCCAGCTTCCTGAAAATAAATCTAAACAGTTTCTAAACTGTCAACAGCGTTTATTCCACTCTCTCTCTCTCTCTCTCTCTCTCTCTCTCTCTCTCTCTCTCTCTCTCTCTCTCTCTCTCTCTCTCTCTCTCTCTCTCTCTCTCTCTCTCTCTCTCTCTCTCTCTCTCTCTCTCTCTCTCTCTCTCTCTCTCTCTCTCTCTCTCTCTCTCTCTCTCTCTCTCTTTATAAAGCTCTACTTAACTAGTTAGAAGAAAGACATTGAACGCTGGGACACTATCATTTGCAGGCAGACTTAATACGGTTAAAATTAACGTTTTATCTTGATTTCTATATTTATTTAAATGTCGGCCAATCTTTTCAGACCAAATAATTGTTTTGATTTGAAAGACAAACTGGAATTCTCATTAATTTGGAATAAGAAAAAACATATTACTGGGCTGTGAATATCCGGATCATGTTATATTGGATATATTCTACTCTGACTTTACTGCTCCTAATTGCTCTCTATCCAAGCCCCTATAGTGAGAAATAACATGTATCTATCGTAAATATTATCATAGATAAAGGTTTCAACATATGGAAAAGTAAAGGAATAAACAAATTAAAACATGTTAATCGCACAAACATTAAATATCCCTTATCCCTTATTGTCTTTTTATTTTATTTTTATTTTTGCAGCTGTGCAGTATATTCATTCCTTTGATGAAAAAGATGTGTGTGTGTGCTATCTTCTATCACTAGAGACAGTCTCTCTACAAGAGGCTGTGTCCTCAAACTGTATATTAAATATATACAATTTTGGCAGCCTTTACTGACATTCTACCTGCGTGATTTTTTAACGGGCATGCCATGTCAATCTGTATGGAAGTATTCATATAACTATGAAGAAAAAGATGACACATTTATATGGCCATAGACTAAATAAATACCATATTCAAACGCGGACAATGTTTATGAAATATGTAGGAATATCTCTGACAACCGTTCTTTTTTCTCTTTTTATTATTGTTTTTTTGTTTGTGTCTTTCTATACCAACTTCTTAAAAATGTAAGCATAAAAGAAAGAGAAAAATCACCTGAGCAGTTGAAGTGAAGACGGTCCAGAAGCGTTCGTATCCTCCATCCCTCGGGGTCCACGCCGCCCTCCCCCACTCCGGTACCCTCCCCCACCACCCGCAGTCGGCACTCCCCCCCCGATGGGGGCATGTTGGGCCACAGCGCGATGGAGGCCGCGCCCTCGCCGTCCAGGTTGTCGTCTGTGACGTGCAGAGTGAACACGTAGGAGTCGCCGTGGCGCAGCACACCCTGCCTCAGCACCAGGTTCATACCGTCACTTCCTGTGGTGGTGGAGGAGGCGTCCAGCACCAGGGTGTCGTTACTCAGCCTGGTGGCTGTCCAGCGCTGTGAGAGAGAGCCACACAGAGAGAGAGAGAGAGAGCCACACACAGAGAGAGAGAGAGAGAGAGAGAGAGAGAGAGAGAGAGAGAGAGAGAGAGAGAGAGAGAGAGAGAGAGAGAGAGAGAGAGAGAGAGAGAGAGAGAGAGAGAGAGAGAGAGAGAGAGAGAGAGAGAGAGAGAGAGAGAGTGAGAGAGAGAGAACATAGCCTTTTCGATGTGGGCATGTTGTGTCTTCATTCTATATAAAGCGTATAAAACATTCTATATAAAACACAGGGGTCCTTGTTGTTCTTCTGTTAAACAGCAGGTTTGTAACACAGCCAGATCAACGTCTGTGTAGAAGGGCCTGACGGGTGTGATGTCTTGATGGTGTGTTTGCAAATGATTCAATCTCTTCACTGTCCCCTTCAATGTATTGCCACAACCACAAACATGTTGCAAGAAATACCCAAAACTCTTAGCAATATCCCTCTAACTTAAGTGTTATGATCCATCAGACCTACTGTGCTATAGTACAACTTCTGATCCATCAGACCCAATGTGTTATAGTATAACTTCTGATCTATCAGTCCTAATGTGTTATAGTAGAACTGTTGATCCACTAGTCATACTGTGTTATAGTATAACTTCTGATCCATCAGTCCTACTGTGTTATAGTATAACTTATGATCCACTAGTCTTACTGTGTTATAGTATAACTTCTGATCCATCAGTCCTACTGTGTTATAGTATAACTTATGATCCACTAGTCTTACTGTGTTATAGTATAACGTCTGATCCACTAGTCTTACTGTGTTATAGTATAACTTATGATCCACTAGTCTTACTGTGTTATAGTATAACGTCTGATCCACTAGTCTTACTGTGTTATAGTATAACTTCTGATCCACTAGTCTTACTGTGTTATAGTAGAACTTCTGATCCAGCAGGCCTACTGTGTTATAGTAGAACTTCTGATCCACTAGTCTTACTGTGTTATAACAGGACTTCTAATTCAGCAATCCTTCTGTGTTATAGTATAACTTATGATCCACTAGTCCTACTGTGTTATAGTACAATTTCTGATCCACTAGTCCTACTGTGTTATAGTATAACTTCTGATCCACTAGTCCTACTGTGTTATAGTAGAACTTCTGATCCACTAGTCCTACTGTGTTATAGTACAATTTCTGATCCACTAGTCCTACTGTGTTATAGAATAACTTCTAATCCAACAGTCCTACTGTGTCATAACATAATTTCTGATCCAACAGTCCTTCTGTGTTATAGTATAACTTCTGATCCACTAGTCCTACTGTGTTATAGTATAACTTATGATGCACTAGTCTTACTGTGTTATAGTATAACTTATGATGCACTAGTCTTACTGTGTTATAGTATAACTTCTGATCCACTAGTCCTACTGTGTTATAGTATAACTTATGATGCACTAGTCTTACTGTGTTATAGTATAACTTATGATGCACTAGTCTTACTGTGTTATAGTATAACTTATGATGCACTAGTCTTACTGTGTTATAGTATAACTTATGATGCACTAGTCTTACTGTGTTATAGTAGAACTTCTGATCCAGCAGGCCCATTAAGAAAATGTGTGTGTGACTTAATGAGTGTTTACACATGCCCGCAGATGTGTGTACATGTGCACTAGTGTATGTGAGCATGTGTGTTCCTATGTGTGTCTGCATGTGTGCCAATGTATGTCTTAAATCTTAAATCTGGAGGATTTTGAATATTCAATTATTTGAATCCTCTTTATTGGACACACACACACAGCACACAGCAAAGCACACACACAGTGAAATGTGTTTCTCTGCATTTAACCCATCCTAGTATTAGGAGCAGTGGGCAGCTATTGTATATACAGCGCCCGGGGAGCAGTGCAGGGAGTTAGATGCCTTGCTCAAGGGCACCTCGGCAGTACTCAGGAGGCGAACTGGCACCTGTACCAGTTCTCACTCCGTACTTGAATCCGCAACCCTCTGGTTTCCAAGCCAAGTCCCAACAGACTTAGCTACTGCAGCCCAAATATGTGTGTATATATATTAATAATAATATATATACACATATAATAAGTGTTTGTCTGCCTGTGTATATGTGTGTATGCATGCATGTGTGTGTGTGTTTACCCCGCGGGGGAAGCCCTGACAGTTGGTGCAGGTCCCTCGGAGATAGACGTAGGAGTTCTGGCTGACCTCGTAGATGGACTGGGCCTTGCAGGACACACACTCCAGGTACACCATGGGGATGTGGCCACTCTGCACCAGCACCTGTCACACAGAAAAAACACAGACACACAGAACACACAGTTTGACATGCGTTAACACCCAGCAGTCATCGGTGGCCTTCAGGTGCTGGGTGACAGGACATATTCGCGATATCTTAAGTGTGTTAAAAAGAACATCTAAGTACGATTTCTGGTTAACACAGAAATCACCCAGTCCATCTATCCTCGTGTCCATGCCCATGTTAATGTGTCCACAGATGAGATGTATCGAAACAATATGTCCATACTGAGGTGTCCCCCAAACACCTCCTGGGTGTTACTTGGCAGCAGGGGGGCGGTGGTGTGTGACTGGAGGTTCTTACAGTCTGTGTGGTCGACTGCGGGGCCATGGTATCCTTGTTGACGGTCAGTCTGAATGTGTACTCCACCCCCGCCTCCAGCTCGGAGCCTGAGATGCCCAACACAGGACCATTGGAGCCCAGACCGAAGTTCAGACTGGAGCAGTGTGCGGAGCCCTGGGGTTGAGGGGTCAGACAGGTGTGAGAGAGAGAGAGAGGTGGTGAAAGACAACGCCAGGTGGGAGAGTGAGAGGTGAAGAAGGCCATCGCCGAGTGGGAGAGAGAGAGAGAGAGAGAGAGGTGGTGAAGGACATTGCCAGGTGAGAAAGAGAGAGAGGTGGGGAAGGACATCGCCAGGTGGGAGAGAGAGAGAGAGAGGTGGTGAAGGACATCCCCGGGTGAGAAAGAGAGTGAGAGGTGGTGAAGGACATTGCCAGGTGAGAAAGAGAGAGAGGTGGGGAAGGACATCGCCAGGTGGGAGAGAGAGAGAGAGAGGTGGTGAAGGACATCCCCGGGTGAGAAAGAGAGTGAGAGGTGGTGAAGGACATCGCTGGGTGGGAGAGAGAGAGAGAGAGAGAGAGGGTGTAGTGAAGGATGGTGAAATTGAGTTTGAGCTTGTAAGTCCTTTTGATGTACTTTACTTGATCAGCGAGGGCAAAGGAGCGGAGCAAACCGAAGGTGTTGAGACGACAACGTTTTGAATTGATATTGAAAGAAAAGCAGAATGCCACTAAGAAGATAATATGTTTGTGCATGCACGCATGCGTGTGTATGTAATCAGGCAGGGTGTGGACCCCAGCTGTGGAATCTGTTTATCTTTGTAGTTACATAACGCTGCTGCCTGCTCTACACACCCATCCTATTGGGTTCTGTACTCTTACTTTGTATATATAGTAGTATATATAGTATATATAGTATTATATAATATAGAAGTATAGTATTTATATAATGATATGATATAGTAGTATTGTATTTATAGTATTATATAATATAGTAGTATAGTATTTATAGTATTATACAATATAGTACTATAGTATTATATAATATAGTAGTATAGCATTCATAGCATAATATTATATAGTATTTTTTATAGTATTATATTATATAATAGTACAGTATTTATAGTATTATATTATAAAGTACTATAGTATTTATAGTAGTATATTATATAGTAGTATTTATAGTACTTTATTATATAGTAGTATAGTATTTTTAGTATTATCTTATATAGTAGTATTTATAGTACTATATTATATAGTAGTATAGTATTTTTTGTATTATATTATATAGGAGTACAGTATTCATAGTATTATATTATATAGTAGTATAGTATTATATTATATAGTAGGATAGTATTTATAATATTATATATTAGTATTTATAGTACTATATTATATAGCAGTATAGTATTTATAGTATTATATTATATAGCAGTATTTATAGTATGACATTATATAGTAGTATAGTATGTATAGTATTATATTATATAGTCGGATACTATTTATAGTATTATATTATATAGTAGTACACTGACAAGAGCAGGTTAAGAAAACATAAAACAGAATTTGAGATATGAATCTTTCAAGGAAGTATTTCAATTGGACTCAGGGGAAATATATAACATGCAAAAGAGAAGGAAAGAGTTCATTTTAAAGGAAGGGTTTGGCATCCCCCCGCCAGTAGAAAAGTGCAAAAAATGTAATCAATGAAAAGATAAGAAATCTCTCGTTTACAATCAAAATAATTATTTTTCAAGTAGAGAATGTAACAGAGGCCCTGTGGCCCCTGGCCCAGGAATTAAACAAGATGTAATCCCAGTATTAGATGCAATATGGTGGAAGCAAGCTTCTGAGGCACAGGGCCAAACATGCCGAAAGAAATCCACTTAATAGTTAAATAAAGAGAAAAACAGAGGAGAACCAAAGCCAGATCCTTCCCCAGATGACCATTCATTCACAGTTAGAATCCCACAAACAGCATTCCAATCCACCCACAGCTCTGTAACACAGAAGAGGCTGAACTGCAGTAACCCTGGTAGTTCAGCCTCTGTTGTTTCTGCACAACGTCATATTAGTGCAGGCTGAGCATTGACATACATTCATTAGTTGTGGAATCAAAGTTCTTAAGCTATCATGTGTCCAGACCTTGGAAGTGTTCTGGCATTCCCAGTGGTAGTGGAGCAGCGACTGGTTGTCAGGGTCCATGTTGGGGTCATAGGACTGCTCTGCGCTCAGCTGCAAATCCTGGGTTCTGGACCACACCCTGTAAGTTCCTCCTTCAATGATGGGCACCAAACTGACAAGGAAGACCAATCAAAACGTCAACATAGAGCCTGTGTACAGTGGAGTGTACACAACTGGATTATGCTTCTATGTAAGAAATTCATGATTGGCATGACAACATAATATGGTGTTCCTTTTTAGGAAAACCTTAACCTTTGTGCCTTATCAGCACAGGCTGCATATGAACCTAAAACCATCTCTCACGCCATCGGACACCTGAAGACCAGAGAAAGCCTTAATGTCTGGAGCTCACCTAGCTTCTCTACTCACCTGGCAGCCATTACGTTGAGCTGCAGACAAGCAGCTTTCCTGAGCGGGATGTTTTCGTACGACAGGGAGAACACCAGGCTGTAGTTCCCGGCTGCCAGCACCATCTTGGGTATCGACAGCTGCAGTCGGCGGACGTCCACCTCCGACGGGAGGGGGGTTACGGAGACGGGCAGACTTTGAGGACGGTTTGCAGCCGCCGAGAGCCTCCGCTGGTGGAGGGCCATTTCGGGGTCCTGGTCCTCACAGTCGGAGGTGGAAAGGATCTGCCAGAGGTACTGTACTCCATAGCGAACACAGCCCTTCAGGTCAACACTGGCCTCCACCAACGTTGGCTGGGAGCACCAGATTGCCAGTCGAGGGGCTTGGACCACCTGCACCTCTGGCTCCTCACACTCCAGTACCCTGATGTTCACCTCCACCTTGGCCAGTTCCCAGCTGACCAGGTTGCTGCAATTCACCTGGTGGTAGGGATCAAGTAGAATATACTCTCAAATAAACGGTAGACCAATAAATATATATTTTTCTATATATTTTATTTTTTGCTAATGTCAAAGTATTTGTAAGTGAAGGAAACCTACGGTGACCAGGAACTGTCCATTTCGGCGGAACTCGTAACCCACAGTCGTTGAGTTGGTGAGAAGTGGACCAGTTCCATCTCCAAAGTCCCACAAGCACTGAAGCGCGTTGACTCTGGGTGTAGTCGAGGCCATGAGCGTCACCGTCTTGTTGATGAAGGTGTCCACCGGCACCGCGTCCAACACCACTTCTCTGATGACGCTTTGGACCAAGATATGCTTGGTGATGTTCTGGCCGTGCAGATTGTTCAAGGCTCTCAGGTAGATGGTGAGAGAGCCGGCCTCCTCTGGTGTATAGGACACCTAGGTGTGAGACACCACGAGTGATCAAAAACAAGCAATTCTTGACATACCTAATTGTATAACAAAAACAAAAAGGCACAAGTATCCTACCTCTTGGCTCATGTGAGCTGCCTTGTTGAGGTGGTGGAGATCAAACGTCCACAGGTAGTGCACTGGTTTGCCTGTCAGAATGTTGGCCACAAAGGTTCTTTTCACGCCGACAGGGATGGCAGCGTCGCAGCAGTCCAGGATGCTCAGTCCTTGCACTGGTTCCATCACTTGGATCTGAAGGTTGTGTCTCTTGAAACTCACCTGGATTTCCACATTCAAGAAAAGAAAAAAATACTTGTTTGGCCCGTGCGTACAATTTTGAGTTCATCAAGCCAGACTTTTTTTTTTTGCTGTAGACATGAACTAAACTCTTTACCTGATTGTGAGCTGTGAGGTTGACCATGTAGGTGTCCACACGGCTGAAGCGGTGGACATAGGTTTGGTTGAGCTGAGGAGTGACTGTGGCGTCTCCACTAATGCTGAGGATCAGGCTCACGTCGGAACCCGCTGCCATGGAAACCATGAACTCCACCCCTTTTCCCACCTCTGCAATCTTTTTACTGGCCTTTAGTTCGAGCCCTTGGATCTTTTCCTGAACAAAGAAGTCTCTGGTAATGACTTGCCCACTTACATCGTTGGTGGCATTCAGGGTAATCGTGGTTGTCTTTGGCTCAAAAAACACTACAGAGGTTTTCCTTCTGGTGTCTGTTCTACCTGGCAGCAGCCAAACCCAAGTCACGTCACTTCCTGTCAGGATGTTCCCTTGGAGCGAGACATTGACGGCAGTCGGAACATAATTTTGTTCTGTAACATTAGTTGCTGTGAATGATAAGTCTGTAATGACCTCCTGGACTTTCACAATGTCCGACACCATCTTTGAGTTGACCTCATTGAGGACCTCCACAGATATCACCCTCTGACCAGCACTGGTAAACGTATGGACTACCCAGGGCTCTTTCCATGGCATAATAATGTCATCCACAGACCAGTGGTACTTCAAATATGAGCCTCCGATAGCGACCACTGTCAGGTTTGTTGGGGTGTTGACTGGAATTGGGTTGTCTCTGATCTGTAGATACACCTCACCAACTGGGTCCAAGAACTGGATTGTTCTATTGACGGTCACCTGGCCAAGAAGGTTCACAGCCTTAAGAAATACATCAAGTGGTCCCGGATTTGGGAAATTGACCTCCACAGTCTTAGTGGTTAGATTATAGGCAGAGTTGGCAGGGTCTTCCTCCCTGATGAGGTTCCAGGTAAAGGACATGTTGGTGCCTTCCTTGAGTACTGCTTGCAGGTGGAGTACACAATTTGTGGCAAAGCAGCAGCCTTCCAAGCCAGCACCTCCACCACCTCCTGTATCCTCCTCAGTGACGATCACCAGGCCCTCCAGCTCACGTTGCACAAAAAGCAGGATGCTGACCTGTGCAGTTCCCAAACCATTCTCAGCAATCACAGTGATGTTGAAGGTTCCCACTGAGCGGAAGGTGTAGAACATGGTGTGGGTGCCCAGGATGGAGGTGCCGCGGTCGCACACGATCCAAGAGAAAATGACACCGTCTCCTTCCTCCATCTGTGCCTCAAAATGTACTGACGTGTTGAGAGGGACATTCACCAGGCTTGAGTTTAATGTTAAGCCACGAATAGGAGCGAACACCGCTACAGCTAGAACAGTGTGGTTCCAGCTCACCTTGTTGTTCCCTTGAAGTGTCACGTTGAAGACACCTGACTGATTGTAAGCATGGACAATGCTATGACCTATGAACACGGTCCCATCTCCAAAGTTCCATGTGTATTGGATATCGGGGGCTAACGAAGAGGTGGTGAAGAGGTATGGTTCCTTGAGTGTCAAATTACTGGACCTTGTACCATTATGCTGAAGAACAACTTGGCCAACTAATCTCTGGACTTCAACCAGGGCACTGGTATTGCTATATGAAATGTTATTCAAGACAGTGACAGTCACTACATAGCTACCGGGATTAGCATAGCTAAACATCATCTCCCCGGAACCATGACTCAGCATGGGATCTTCCCCCATGTCAAAGTCCCACAAGTAGCTGTAGTTAAACTCTGGTTGAGCTCTGGCATGGAAATGTATCACCTCTGCCGAGTGAAAGTGTGTTTTGTTTAGAACAAGGCTGACATTGGCCACTGCCGGCTGGACACACACACACCTGAAGAAGTGGGCTTGGGATGCGTTGTTGACCTGACTGGAGACACGCAAAGAAAAGTTGTAGTTCCCACTGGCCTGGTAGGTGTGCTCCACCCTGGGTTTACCCCAGTGTATCTCAGTGCTGCTCCCGTCCCCAAAACTCCACTCGTAGAGGGGAGTCAGTGCGTCTCCAGACACCCAGGCCTGAAAGAACACCGGGCTCTGCTCTTGGACACACTCAGAGGGCTCTACGGCAAGCACCTGGAAGAGGAACACCTGCACCGGCAGGACGGTCCATCCAGAGCTCACAGCGTTGCTGGCACTGATGTTGACAGTGTAGTTGCCGTCGCTCACGTACGTGTGTGAGGCCCGTGGCTCGGTCGGGGTGTATGTGGTCCCGTCGCCCATGGAAAACGTCCAGGTGACATTGCTCCCTGAGCCCAGGTGCGCCACCACCACAGTAGGGGAGTTGAGCTCAGTAGGGGAGTGACTTTCGGCCGTGAGCTTCTCGATCTCCTCGTGCACCTGCATGTCGAAGCACGCCTCGGTCCAGCTGATGGTGTTGTTCACTGAGACGCATATCTTGAAGGCTCCGCTCCACAGGTAGGTGTGCTCCACGCGCCGTTGCCGAGCCGGGGCCGAGCCGTCTCCAAAGTGCCAGGTGTAGGTGATGCCGTACGGCGAGGGCAAAGCGTGGGCCTCGAACGAGGCTAACTTGCCGGCGAGGAGGAGGTGGGGCACCGTCTCTATGTCCACGTGGTTCAGGACGCTGTACACGTTCATGGTGATGTTCTGGCTGATGTTCTCGTAGCGGTTGGAAACAGAGACCTGTGCCACGTACACCCCTGTAACAGACATAGAGCTAGATTAGTTAAATATCGTACACTACAACACTGAAGGATTTTAGTCTTGTCTAGGAGCTGATGGGGATACCTGGCTGAAGGTACATATAAGTGACACTGTTCCTGAGAGCCACTTGATTGGACGAGTCCGGGCAGATGAGGGAGGAGGAGTAAGGGGGCTTGAACTCAAACTCCTTATAACCACCGTCGCCAAAAGACCACCTCGCATAGAAAACAAAATCATTTATAGTTATGCAAGAAAGCGCATTAGAGGAATGAAAGCAATAATAAACAGCCTATATTCTCACACAGACACACACACACACACACACACACACACACACACACACACACACACACACACACACACACACACACACACACACCTCTAGAGAAATACTTCAAGAAGATCCTCAGTGGTGAAATAATTAAAAGCTGCTAGAAATGATTGCCGGGAAGACGGCGGAGAGAAGTACCGTATTGACCCGAATATAAGACGGGTTTTTTTTCCTAGAAAAAAATCAAAAAAAGAGGGGTCGTCTTATAATCGGGGTTTAGACTTTTCGATGTACCGTAATTGCACATGTAACTGCGCAACAACAGATCGCGCCAAACGAGTGTTCCGAGACACCGCGCGACACTTAAAGTAACTCAAAGTCTTAAAGTAACAGTACATAAAAATAGTTACCTGGAGAGTTAGAAATGGAGAGACAGCGACCAACTTGAAAAAAGTGGCTCAAAAGTAGGGCAAGTTAATAAACAGAAGAGACGAAGTTACGATGCCAATTTTAAGATAATGGTGATAAACGAAGCAGAGACATCAAACACCTGTCATTGCGACGCAGGACAAGCCCAGCGCCTGCCCTCAGACTTCAGAGAGAAGCTACTGTCTTATCAGCGATATGTGATCAAGTTAAGGAAGAAGCACTCATACCCCCTTGATCAGATGGGCAATGTGGATCAAACGCCTGTGTATTTTGACATGCCATCTGTCACTGTGCATAAGAAAGGCGACAAATCAGTGATCTACTGATCTACTGGAAACGAGAAGAGCCGAGTAACGGTCATGTTAACGCGCCTCGCAGATGGGACACAACGTCCCCCGTACGTGGGGGATTATGGTAGGTGCCCAGGCAAAGGGCTGGATGGAGACGGAGCTTGTGGTGGACTGGCTCAAGGTGGTGTGGGGCAGACGGCGTGGGGGACTCAGAAAGCAGAGGAACATGTTGATTCTGGATGCTTTCCGTGGACACTTGACTGAGCCAGTCAAAACCTAGTCACCCGATCATACCGGGCGGAATGACAAGCCAGCTGCAGGTGTTGGATGTGGTCGTTAACAAACCATTCAAGGTTCATCTGCGCAAGAGATCCACAGAGTGGCTCCTGGCTGCTAATCACGCACTGACACCGTCTGGAAAAATCCAAAAGCCTGCAGTACGTTTGCTCTGTGAATGGATCTTGCAAGCATGGGCTGACGTTTCCCCAGAAAGCATTAATGGGTTTAAGAAATGCTGCGTATGCCATGGATGGCAGCGAGGATGACGTGATGTGGGAGGAGACGGGGGAGCAGACACCGTGAGTGACGATAGCGGGAGTGAGAGGAACAACCAGCGACGTAGAAGACGAGCTGAATGAGAAGACTTGATGTGACCAATAGACTGATGTTCTGTTTCATTGCTCTACCGTTTTATTGCAATCTATCTAGCCTGTTTTGTTTTTGTTTGTCAAGTTAGGCAAATTTTAACACAATGTGTGATGTGTGTTATCATTATTTTCCAAAAAAAAGATTTTCTTTATAAAAAAAAGATTTGGTCTTCAAAAAAAATAAATATATTTTTTTTCCAAAAATGAGTCTTGAAAAAGAGGGGTCGTCTTATAATCGGGGTCGTCTTATATTCGGGTCAATACGGTAGTTGGAAAGGCAGGGAGGAAGAGAGAGAAAAAAGAGCAGAGTGAGAGAGAAAGTGCTGAGCGAGCTCCTTCTAAAGCCACAGGAGGGCCGCCCAGAGACAACTTAACACTGTTACACGACACGCATGACCAGACACCTTCACACAAGTCAAATACTGGCCGGCTGTGCTTTTGGACAAATGATAAAAAGACCTTGAGAAGAACAGAATCTCTGGATGTATGTTGGATATTTTGCATTCATTACGTCTACTAGGAAGCTCAAAGATGCTCATCATTTGAGTATACAGCCCTGCCTATAATTCACTATCCATTTGGCTATAATTGCGTTTTGTACAAGCCTTTGGGTGGTTTCTATAAAAGTTGGTGGAATTTTCTGGTGGAAACCAACAATAATAGCAATCTCAAATGGCATGTAGATTGTTGGGTAGCAATCTTAAGTAATGTTTACTAGGTGCCCTGCCAGTCTAAACCCATATTAAAAGGAGCAGTAAAAGACCAAGGGAGGGAGGAACAAAAAGTGAAATTAAATGCAAAACAACTGCAGAAGAGTGAGCAACACACACACACACACACACACACACACACACACACACACACACACACACACACACACACCACACACACACACACACACACACACACACACACACACACACACACACACACACACACACACACACACACACACACACACACACACACACACACACACACACACACACACACACACACACACACTTTGACCGCAAATGTATTTTCCTTTCGTAAATCCCCTTGGGTTTCCATAAACCCTCAAATGTCCACTGTTGTTGCTATTATTATCATTAATATTAACATTCTTATTTTTATTATTACTATTATTAGTAGTAGTAGTAGCAGTAAAGTACTATTAGTACAGTAGTAGTAGTAGTAGTATAGTTCTAGTAGAAGTATAGTTGTAGTAGTAGTACTAGTAGCATAGTAGTAGTAGTATAGTTGTAGTAGTATAGTTGTAGTAGTAGTAAAGTTGTAGTAGTAGTAGTAGTAGTAGTAGTAGTATAGTAGTAGTAGAAGTATTGGATACAATCCATTACAAATCAGAATAGCCCAATCAGAAGAAAGTGGGCTACCGGAAGGTTCCCGGGACAGACAGATCCAGGACCACGGAGGCGGTGAGGGTCTGGGCCGAGCCCTGGGTAACCACGTCCAGGGCCCCCGTCACCGTCAGGTTCACCATGGGCTTCAGCGTGTCCACAGTCACGTTGAAGTGCTCCGTCAGGTTACTGACGTGGTTCATGGCCGTCACCTGCGGGCGGCATGGAGCAAAAGCAAGACTTACCCAGAGTGCCTAATCACAGACACACTGATCAAATGTGACCCTGGGGGAAAAGTCTGCATCTCGGGCGCTAAATATACAATTATAGTAAAAACGAGTGTACAATAGAAAATAGTTAACATTATCTGCGTTTTTAGATATGTGAACTTTATAAAAAAGCTATGTTCATTGGTCTCATTGGTCACTGTCATTTTTTTAAATAAGCAGTAAATGACATGTAGTCCGAATGTAGTCCGTGGGTGACTCACTGTCAGCTTGTACACTGCAGGGTGCTGGTAGATGACGTTCAGCACCGTGTTGTAGTAGGTGAAGTACGGCTTGTCGTCCACCGTCCACTTGAACGTGGGATGGGATCCTACCTTCACGGACGCTGTGTAGCTCTGGAGGAAATGCATGACCGCATAGTCTGGTGAGCCGCAAATACACACAATGTTTCCATGACCAACACAAACATATAGACACAAACAGACCCACACACACTCACCACTACAGACTCCATCAGCACCCTGTTGGTGGGGTGGGGCAGCACCACCAGACCTCCCAGGGACTCCTCCAGCCAAACCGGCAGCGTCAGGTTGACCTGCGTCACCTCGTTGTGGGCCACCAGCTCTACGGGCGTCGGCCCGCTACCATGCTCCTCCCCCAACCGCAGCTCCAGCACCGCAAACAGGCTGGGTTCCCCA
This sequence comes from Muraenolepis orangiensis, assembly GCA_027704905.1. Lineage (NCBI taxonomy): Eukaryota > Metazoa > Chordata > Actinopteri > Gadiformes > Muraenolepididae > Muraenolepis > Muraenolepis orangiensis. The sequence continues at coordinate 30,575,671 of CM051003.1, forward strand.
GCCTGCACCCCCGAGGAGCCCGGCTGGCACAGCCCCGGGACAGAGTCGTACTCTGGGGGACAGACCGGCAGGAAGGTGGCGCTGTGATTCCCACGGGGGCGCTGGGAGACCTCCGTCCGGTAGCGCGACTGGACCCGCAGCAGCAGCCGGGTGTCGTTGGGCTGGAGGTACAGGGTGCCATTCAGGGACGGAGGGTGGAGGACAGTCAAGCCCAGGGGTGGGATCACCCTCACGGTGCAGGAGGCGGACACAGGGTAGGCCGGTTCAACGGCGCTCACCTGCAGATGACATGGTCCATCAGTCAGTTATGTTCTATATAATATAAAGGCACATGTTACAGAGTGCATTAGCACGACGCTTACCAGCACGGTGAATAGTCCGGTCTGTGGTAGGCCAGAGGACAACTGCGCTCCCTGGAGCTGGGTCTTGGCATGCCCCATGTAGAGCACCCTGACGGGGCAGACCACCTCCCTGAGCCAGCGCCCCTCCCCGTCGTCTACCAGCGCCTCCACGTCCAGCTCTGGGTCCAGAACGGGACCGGAGTCTCGGTCTGCAGAGCCATCCAATGCCAGGCCCGCGCCGCTAGCCCAAAACCACTCCGATTGGTTGATGGCTAAGATGGGTTGTCGCCATGGAGACAGCGGGGATGTTGGGCAATGGAGCAGCAGACCGGGGCCGGCATCATGCTGCAGGGCCATAACATCTCCAGGAGACACCAGGAGATCTTCCAGATGTTCTCGCACCTGAGGACAAAGGTAGGGCACGCTATAGCAAGGAGGCTTCAACAAACACACCGCGTTGACAAAAGAGGACAACATTTAATTGACATCATTATATTGAATCTACATTTTACAACTGTGTAATAGGCGATTATAAAAGACTGGATTTCCCCCCTTAGGAATAACCCTCTTGGGAATAACCTCCCTGTAAACAATACTATTAAAACTCACCAGTACGTGGGCTGCCGGTCCCGCAGGCAGAGACAACAGCACCTCTTCTTTCAAGGAGTATCTGGGCCTCAGCGCCCCAGGGGGCAGGCTCCCTGCCTGGGTACAGTTAATGCAAGAGGAGGGGGGGCAGGGGCTGGAGAGCTCCAAGCAGCGGCCCTGGAAGGGACACCACTGCTGCGTCGGAGGGCATGGGGTCAGCGGAGAGTGACTGCTGGGGTCTGTGGGCACGCACACAGCCACTGGAGAACACACAGGACCTCCGCAACCTTACACACAAACACACACATACACACATGACCACCTATATAATTATTAGTATTATTTTTAGGTATTCACAGAGTATCTGTGAATACCTATTGTTTTTGTCAGGTTTATAATAATTGTTCACTATTTTTATTTTCAAACCCCTATATCTCTGCTGGTGAAAGTTTTTAAAAGGTAAACATTTGGTACCACTTCGCCCGTAGGGGGCGCTATAGTTCTTGGTCAAAGTCAAGCAATCAAAAGCACCCCCCAAGTTTCACTCAAATGTCTGAGACTTGGTATATATACGCCTTATTTAACATGCAGAACATTTTTGCCTCTTGCACCCATAATGTCCGTCTGGATTTTTTTCTGATTATATCTGGAAATATTGAAAAAAAACGTGAAAAATTGTTCAAATATTTTGTGTCTGGGATAGTGGCATGGGGTAAATACCTCGAGCTGCGAGCTATTTATTATTAAGGATAAGAGGTGAGAGGAAACCCAGCCTTAGTCTCTCACCCACACCCAAGTGTGGTTTGGGTTTATTTGTCAGTCTATCTGTGTTTCTTTCTCTTGTTGCAGGACTAATATTTTGGGGTGTCCCGTCATCCAGCCCCTGTCCTCACGCGGCGTCTCTTCACCACCCCAAGGAGTATCTTAACATAATAATTAATACGTTTCCTAAGAAACAATGTTCTTTACTGCAATTCCTCAATATTTTCGATATTAAGACCCTATCATTTTCTTAACAATTTCTTAACATTTTTCTTAATTATATAATATAAGGTAAAGTTATACTATAAGTTATTTTATTACTTTCTTACTAACTATTTGTAAAGTAGTCTCACTGTTGCTGTGGTTTATGTGTGGGTAAGTGTAAATTAATCACATGCAATCTCTACAGTAAATTAGATGAAATCCTGAGAAGAACAAATTCTGTAGTTAGCATAGTTTGTAGAAGCCTGTCTTCTTCTGTATAATATGATACAACATCTTAGTGAGTACCAACACCTTACAATGAGATTAAAAAAGGTTAAAAATAGATGCAAAAAATAGATTGAATAATCAATATTACCAATTATTACCGACTTAGTTAGTTAGTGTGTGTGTGTGTGTGTCTCACCAGGGAGCAGCAGGTGCAGGCCTGGGTAGTGACAGTAGGGTCTGTAGGTTTGGAAGTGGACCCGGGTCTGGGAGCTCAGGCCCAGAGTGATGAACTCCAAGGAAGAGAGACGGCCGGCCTGGACGAAGCTCAGTGCTGGTAGCAGCAGCAGCTGGCCACAGAAAGAGAAAGAGAAAGAGAAAGAGAAAGAGAAAGAGAAAGAGAAAGAGAAAGAGAGAGAGAGAGAGAGAGAGAGAGAGAGAGAGAGAGAGAGAGAGAGAGAGAGAGAGACTACGGGGTAACTAAGGGGTAGTCTCAGTACCTCTATGTATGGGTGGTGTAAGTGAAGGGGTAGTCTCAGTACCTCTATGTATGGGTGGTGTACGTGAAGGGGTAATCTCAGTACCTCTATGCTGCTGCTGGGAGGCAGGGGGGCTGACTGCTGGGCAGAGGAGGGCAGAAGGACGGGCTGATGGACAGGAAACACAGCCAGGCCCACCGCGAACACCCCAGAGTCTGGAACACGGACTGGACGAAAAGAGATTAAAATTCAGATTCAGTTTCAGATTTGACACATTTACTGCTCATCACCTACAAAGCCCTAAATAACCTGGCCCTTCCCTTCCTCTCTGACCTCCTCCCTCGTCACTCTCTTTCCCGTCGCCTCCGGTCCGCTGACACCAACAGCCTGATAGTCCCCAGGACCAAGCTACGGACCTGGGGGGGCGACAGGGCCTTTTCAGTTGCTGCACCCTCCCTCTGGAACGCCATCCACATCCATTAGGCAACCACCCTACCATCCTTCATACAACCACCCTACCATCCTTCAAACAACCACCCTACATCCTTCAAACAACCACCCTACCATCCTTCAAACAACCACCCTACCATCCTCCAAACAACCACCCTACCATCCTTCAAACAACCACCCTACCATCCTTCAAATAACTCCCTACCATCCTTCAAATAACAACCCTACCTTCAAATAACTCCCTACCATCCTTCAAACAACCACCCTACCATCCTTCATACAACCACCCTACCATCCTTCAAACAACCACCCTACCATCCTTCAAACAACCACCCTACCATCCTTCAAACAACCACCCTACCATCCTTCAAACAACCCTCTACCATCCTTCAAACAACCACCCTACCATCCTTCAAACAACCACCCTACCATCCTTCAAACAACCACCCTACCGTCCTTCAAACAACCACCCTACCATCCTTCAAACAACCACCCTACCATCCTTAAACAACCACCCTACCATCCTTCAAACAACCACCCTACCATCCTTCAAACAACCACCCTACCATCCTTCAAACAACCACCCTACCATCCTTCAAACAACCACCCTACCCTCCTTCAAACAACCACCCTACCATCCTTTAAACAACCACCCTACCATCCTTCAAACAACCACCCTACCATCCTTCAAACAACCACCCTACCATCCTTTACACAACCACCCTACCATCCTTCAAACAACCACCCTACCATCCTTCAAACAACCACCCTACCATCCTTCAAACAACCACCCTACCATCCTTCAAACAACCACCCTACCATCCTTCAAACAACCACCCTACCATCCTTCAAACAACCACCCTACCATCCTTCAAACAACCACCCTACCATCCTTCAAACAACCACCCTACCATCCTTTAAACAACCACCCTACCATCCTTCAAACAACCACCCTACCATCCTTTAAACAACCACCCTACCATCCTTCAAACAACCACCCTACCATCCTTTAAACAACCACCCTACCGTCCTTTAAACAACCACCCTACCATCCTTCAAACAACCACCCTACCATCCTTTAAACAACCACCCTACCATCCTTTAAACAACCACCCTACCATCCTTTAAACAACCACCCTACTGTCCTTCAAACCACCACCCTACCATCCTTCAAACAACCAGAGAGAGACAGAGAGAGAGAGAGACAGAGAGGGAGACCGATAAAGAGACAGGGAGAGACAGAGACCATGCCCTGAATACATTTACAGGAAGATTCCTCAAAGCTACATACACAAAAGAACACCCGACTGCATGTTTTCTGAGAAGTTAATTCACCCATGCAGAAATACAAAAGTGTGAGTGAGTGAGTGAGTGAGTGAGTGAGTGAGTGAGTGTGTGTGTGTGTGCGTGTGTGTCTGTTTGTGTGTGTGTGTTCTACCCTGGGGGCTGTACTGGCAGACATAAGCCCGCTTGGTGCTACATGGCTGCGAGCTGGTTCTGCCGTCCGGGCCGAGGGACACGCACACGTTTCCCCGGTAGTGCTGGGTGCAGGAGTTCTGGCCTCCCTCGGCCTCCTGGGCCTCCGTCCCATCCACCCAGCGCAGCCTCCCTCGGAAGTCCACGTCACTCAGGCCCAGCCACAAGCCCCCCTCCCTGGGGAGGAGGAAGAGGTCAGCATGGGATACAATGCCTGTGAAATTACCCCGACTGTTTCTCTCTCCGTCTCTCCGAGCATGCGTGTGAGTGTGTGTGTGTGTGTGTGTGTGTGTGTGTGTGTGTGTGTGTTGTAATCTGATCGCTTACTGACTGCAGAACTTTGATTGGTTGAGTAGCGTCACGTGAGACAATAGTATTGTGATATATATAATAGTTACTTTTATTGCTCTAAATAGTAATTAAATATATAATATTACACAATATATGGAACTTCAAATGGAAGATCCCCATAGCCCCCACCTACTGTGTGATGGGTGATGGGTGATCGGTATCGGACGATTCTGATTCCGATGATCGGCCATCGGCCACAAAAACCCTGATTGGAAAATCCCTTATTTCTTCCTAACAGTCCGTTTGTCATTGTTTTGGGTTGTTTAATTGATTTCCAATAAACATACATTTGCATAAGCAAGCATATTTGTCCACTCCCATGTTGATAAGAGTATTAAACACTTAAAAATATATATTTGAACAGAGAAAAAATATTGACAGCCCTAATTTTAAATATATATATATTAAGGCTGTCAATTGGGTCAAATATATTTATATTAATCGCGATCAAACGCATGATTGTCCATCGTTTTTATACAGTGTATATATATATATATATATATATACTAACAACATCATGCAAGCACCAGACAACAACATGCATTTGCATGTCCACACACAATCTCTGTGTCTCTCTACGTCTCCCCCCCTCATAGACACCATCAACACTTACTGTGTGACTTTGTGGGCCAGCCGGTTCCGCAGGGCGTTGCTCCGGACAACCGCCAGCTCCCCGCCCCGCTGGGAGCACTGGTGACGGGCCTCGATCCAGCTGAATTCCCCAGGGACCATGTGGAAGCAGCGGGATGACTCCCTGTGGAAGAGCCCATCTGACGGACAGTATGGGGAGGCTGGGAAAACATTCATATATATATATATCATATGTCATATGTATGAATAACGTAATGTAACACAATACAATGTCATAGGATTAGGTGTACTTTATTTATCCGAAAAGCGCTGAAAGCACTATAAAAAAGGCAGTCCCCAGAGATCCGATCTCTGAAACCACATTCAAGTGGTGGTTTTCATGTGGTTGAGGCCCCTTGTGACCACATGTAATGACATAACTTTTTTTTCCAGTGTGAATGCAAATGTGTCTTTGGCCACATTAAGGACCACCCACTTAACTGACGTCCTCTGTGTAAGCGGAAGTAGTACTCCGACGGCATTTTATGAAACATCGGTAACAGGCAATAACACCATTACAACGCCATCACCAGTCAAGTTCTAAACAAGGAGTAATTAGGAAGAAGAAGAACAGGCGGAATGGTTCCTTGCGGATGGTCGACTCTGTAGACAGGCCCCCTCATCACCATTTGGGCTGAAGAGTCAGTTCAGCGCAAACTTGGTGATTCGTATCGCAACCGCGTGATTTTTGAATGATTATGAATTCATTATAATGTTTGTTGCAAGCGGAAATGCTGTACGTGTTTATTTGCATATAGAGCGGGGAAGTGAGATCAGATCTCAAGTGTCTGTCTCATCAGACCACATTCTTGCCAAGTGTGAACACACCTACTAACACCGTCCACTTGCGATCAGATCTGTCAAACCACATGTGAACCTCTCTCTCTCTCTCTCTCTCTCTCTCTCTCTCTCTCTCTCTCTCTCTCTCTCACTCTCACTCTCACTCTCACTCTCTCTCTCTCTCTCTCTCACTCTCACTCTCACTCTCTCTCTATGTAGACAGAAACAAATGAGTCAGTAGTCAACTAGTCAAGAATCCTGAAGTGTTTCATTATCCCGGTCAACCACAGACAATAATTACGTTGTTTGACTCCAATATCCCACACATGTACCAGAAATCAGAAGTCCCTCCCTCTCTAAACCTCTTGTACCCTAACAGACATCGCTATAATGAAGTTCCACCTCTCTCTGACAAATAACGCTCATTTGGAGCATCCAGAAGCAATCCCATCAGCAGTTAGAGTTTGTGCACCACTGATACAGAGTGGGGGTGGGTTATTTCATCATACCCTTGGCGATCTGGACGTTGTCCTTTGTGATCCTCCAGTCTACGGCCACGCCCACAGAACCCCAGCTGACCAATCGGATCTCGAGGCTCTGATTGGCTACCACTAGTTCCGGACAGTGCAGCTCCAGTCTGGGAGGTAGCGTTACCACCACTGCCCCATGCACTGTGACCTACGATCACAAACACACACACACACACAAACACATATTAACAATATTGGCATAACAGCTACTTAATAATGGATAAATAATTGCATAGAATTGATATGCATTATATTTTGTATATATATTATATCAGTTTTTAATTGTATGAAATTATATTAACACAGCAGCTAAGCCAAGTATACATATATATATATATATATATATATATATATATATATATATATATGTGTGTGTGTGTGCATATTTAAAGGTGCTAAATGAAAAAAGTCTATATATATTCAAATATATACAATCTTACCTCCTTGTGTCCAGCCCATGCCCTCAGGCTGACTCTGTAGCGCCCTGGGAGTCCGTACTTGTGGGTTACCATGGTGATCTCTGTCTCCGTGGCATTGACTGGTGGCGTCAGGTCACCAAAGTCCCAGGAGAGTGTTACCGGGGTAACGGAGGAGGTCACAGAGATGAGGGCCGGCTGGTGGACACTGAGCAGCGGCAGGGGCCCCATGGACACGCTGAAGTCCACCACAAACACATCCTGGGCCAGGGTCCATTTACAATCCTGGTGACACAAAAATTGAGAATATCTCAATATATTTTACAGTACTATTTTTCACTAAACTTCGTCCAACAGCAAAGCTAAGGAAACCCAAACCTTTAAGGAAGAAATTGGATGAAAACCAGGACGTCGTTGACTTCCTGTTGTATTGTAAGACAAGCAGTCACAGCTATAGTGGAACACACTCCATGTTCAAGTGAAGGATTCTTCCTGCATTTGTGAACAGCTGGTGTCAGCAGACAGTAGCAGTTCCAGGAATCAGACTGCAGGAGTGACTGCAGCACTCTAAGGCACTCTAAGACGGCAGCAATAATAATAATAATTATTATTATTATTATGGGGGCAGTGGTCCTTGAGTATGTTAAGAGCAGCAGGGACAATGTATTAGAATACACTCTGATACACTACTACCTTATATTACCTATTACCTTATCTTACCTTACCTAATCTTAATAATAATTTATGTTATTGGCTGCAACTGTATTTGACATCTGCTATGACATCTCTGTGGTGACCACTGTTAACTAGTGCTAACCACTATTGAGTAGTACCTCCTTAACCATTGTAAATAAAGCACTAGTTAGCCATTGTTAACAAGAGGCACTAGTAAGCCATTGTGCCTCTTTAACTTTAGTTAACGAATGCCTCTTTAACTATTGTTAACGAATGCCTATTTAACTATTGTTAACGAATGCCTCTTTAACTATTGTTAACGAATGTGTCTTAAAGTATTGTTAATGAATGCCTCTTTAACTATTGTTAACGAATGCCTCTTTAACTATTGTTAACGAATGTGTCTTAAAGTATTGTTAATGAATGCCTCTTTAACAATTGTTAACGAATGCCTTTTTAACTATTGTTAACTAATGCCTCTTTAACTATTGTTAACGAATGCCTCTTAAAGTATTGTTAACTAATGCATCTTTAAGTATTGTTAACGAATGTGTCTTAAAGTATTGTTAATGAATGCCTCTTTAACTATTGTTAACAAATGCCTCTAAGTATTGTTAACGAATGCCTCTTTAACTATTGTTAACGAATGCCTCTAAGTATTGTTAACGAATGCCTCTTTAACTATTGTTAACGAATGTGTCTTAAAGTATTGTTAATGAATGCCTCTTTAACAATTGTTAACGAATGCCTTTTTAACTATTGTTAACTAATGCCTCTTTAACTATTGTTAACGAATGCCTCTTAAAGTATTGTTAACTAATGCATCTTTAAGTATTGTTAACGAATGTGTCTTAAAGTATTGTTAATGAATGCCTCTTTAACTATTGTTAACAAATGCCTCTAAGTATTGTTAACGAATGCCTCTTTAACTATTGTTAACGAATGCCTCTAAGTATTGTTAACGAATGCCTTGATAGCTTTTCGCTACGCATGGGCCCAAAAACTGCATCCCCACCTTCATAACGTCGGGGTTGGTGCAGGCGGCAGAGCACTGGGACTCGCTGATGTAGTTGGGCTGCGGGTTGTCGCTGCAGAGACACTCGCGGCGTGCCCCCAGGCCACCGTAGCGCTGCGACGCAGCGAAACACATGCTGTTGCACTGGTCCCGTGAGAAGTTCCCCTGCTTGGAGGATGAGGGGGAGAAGATGACCAGCTCGCTCCTCCCTCCGCCGCCCGTGCTGCTGTCCTCCAGACATCCGGCATAGCTTGCACCTGGTGCACAGGGGAGTGAGTTTAACCTTGTTGTTTGTGTGTGGCTATGGCTCTAGTCTCTGCTTTGGGTCAGGATTCAGTCAGATGTGTCACTCTTATTTAGGATTATTATTAAGGATGACTACGATTATTTATACCCCATCACACCAAACTAGTTCTAAGTACGTTCGTGAAAATGTTGTCGGTCGGGCTCCAACTGTGTATGAACGTAGTGGACGTAGTAGCAACTATTTACAGTCTGTTTATGAACTTCATGGGTGGGCTCGGACGGGGGGGGTGCTCTAGAACTTTGAGCCTGCTCAAAATGTTATCCTGTCCATCCCGCAATTAGACGGATTGACAACGTACTTAAAACGAGATAGACATACTACGAATGGAATTGCCTTACTTTGAACCTACTAGGGACGTGTTACGACGTGGTGCAGTCGGACATACATTTTATGAAACAATGTTGTTTAAATCGTGTTTTATAGAATACATATGCAATTGTATCTATGAAGTAAATTGTCCAAGAAACTGGTCTTTTTTTATTTTATAGAGGGCCAATAATGATTATTACATGTAAATGTGTCACGAAAAGGTTATTTAAAAATGGTAATTTTGCAATGTTCTAGAGAGCTGTTTCGTAGACATAATATAATAGTTGATTTGGCTCGCCCTGTCTTTCTGAATCCATTTCTCTTTGGAGGATGATGATAGAGGTGGAGATGGTGTACAGCTCGGAGCCCTGAACTGGAATGAGGACTGGCTACAACGCGCTCGGTATTCAGTAGACGAGTACACACGCACTAGGGACGAGATGAGGACGGAGTGAGAACCAGTTGGTCGGGATAAGAATTAGTTAGAAGTGGCTTGGACGTATTGTGAACGAGGTAGAACGAGGTAGAACGAGGTTGAACTGGATACAAACGGACTGCAGAC
>CM051003.1:30590770-30645770 GCA_027704905.1 Muraenolepis orangiensis
TCTCTCTCTCTCTCTCTCTCTCTCCATCATCTTTTTTTGTCTCTCTGTAGCATTCTACCTGCTTGTTGACTTGTGTTGGACATTGGTGTTGGAGGAAGTTAGGAGGTAAGGTGATTAGTGTCCATCACTCCTCCTCCTTGGGTGGGTGAAAAACACACACTGGTTTTTCTTCCATTTCTTTCCCTACTTTGGAACATTCTGTCCATTTTTCCAGCTGCTGCTGCTGCCTGGGTTGTCTGCTGTCCAACTGGCGAGTCAAGGGCAGCTGTGCACTGCGGCTACACTCACTCACTCACTCACAGTGACACACACAAGCACATGCCTGCACACACACAGATGTGCATGCATACACACACACAAGCGCTTCCGTGCACACACACGCGTACACACACACACACGCGCGCGCGCACACATACACACAGACGCACCCATTGGAGCACACACACACACAAACACACACAGTTACACTCACATTTATCCCGTCAACATACAGACATAAATAAACCACAGGAGTGTGGTTTATTTCATGGCATGAATACCTTAACCGTTTCTTAGATAATCTCCAGCTAATGATCACATGGAATACAGGTCAGGGCCGGAACCCTGGATGACGACATCCCCATGTATGTATTTTGATGTGCCTCTGTTGATAACATAAATCAATAACGATACACGCAGTCACACGCAACATGCACAATATACGAGCAGCCCGAATAATCCACCAATTCATCGTTGATGGCGGTCCACGTCCATTTTGTCCAATTGTGGGTTTTTTATTATTAAAATCGTCAAAATCAATGGAATTATGGTCAAAAAAATACTAATTGAATTGAGTGGGAGTCATTTTATTGGATTGTTGTGTTCATTTCTGTATTATTTCAGTATTGTTTACAGTATGAAATTCATGAGAATTAATACTTGAATAAGTAACCGTTCCCTATAATGCTTTTTATAATATTTTTTTGTTTTAAAAGTATACCCAAAATCAATTACAGCCTTTATGAATGTCTGCAAAAATGATTGATGATGATCAATTTATCGTTCATAACACTGATTAGTGGACCATGAAACATGTGAATTGTGTGCATCCCTACTATACTATATCCCTACTATATCCATACTATACTATATCCCTACTATATCTATACTATACTATATCCCTACTATATCCATACTATACAATATCCCTACTTTATCGCTACTATACTATATCCCTACCAGAGGAGGCTCGTCCATTGAGAAAAATAAACGTGCAAGAGAAAAATATATATAGAAATGTAACAGAATCATCTGTGATACATCTGATAATATTACTATTTTAACACTTCGAAGGCACACCAATCATGTCTCGGTGTCAAAATACCAACAGCACCCCCTATCGCAATTGAAAATGACTGTAAGGAGGATCCCCAAGCTCCCCATTGAAGTCCATCATAAAACTTACGGACCCGAGCGGCTGGTGAGTCCTGTTTTTTAACATGAATGTTAACATGAATGAACATGAATGTGTACAGGTCTAGCCAGAGGCTCTGTGAACCAATCAGCAGAGCTCACTGCTCCGCTTTTGCGAATTAATTCGATTCGAATAAGTCAAAAACTATCACTTCAAGCGAGCGTATACACTTTTATGTGAATCAGAGGAAGTTGATTTGAATTTGGCCGTTTCCATCAACATTTTCTAATGCAAAATATGGTGATGGAAACCTGACTTTTGTCTAGACTATTTCTCCTAGACAAAACTGAGCTCAATTTAAGATCAGTATGAGATTTTGACCACTTTCTTAAATTCAGCTTCTAAGAAATAGACTTCTTCTTGTCTCACCACAATCTCAATTCAAGATCAATTATTCCTCTCACTGCGCTGATCTTTATTTTGTCTGAAATAATCAGCTCTTGGGATAGCAGTAAGATCCAAAAGAAAATGTATTGGCTTATTCATTTCTCAAACTGGTCTTAGATTGATCTATTCCTTTGCTCTTTACTTCTCCTAACATTTATGATACCAGGTTAGACTTCAGTAATCTCTTAATAAGAGCTGATTTATTTCTGATAAGACAAAGAAAAGATTGTTGTAAGCAGCAATAATTTCCCTCTGGTATTGCTCACTAGCTACACAAAATCTCCTTATTCAAATGTCACGCTGCTTCAAATGTCTGGGTTTTACATGCCCGCATATTTGACCTTACTAACATCCCCACCCACCACCAAACTTCACCAAGCACACCTTCCTTCCTCCCCTACTTTAACAACCACCAGCTGCCACTGATCCCTACTATATCCCTACTATACTATATCCATACGATTTCCCTACTGTACTATATCACTTTATCCCTACTATGCTTACCGTATGTCCATACTATACATTTACCTACTCTATCCCTTATATTCTATATCCCTACTATATCCCTTCTTTACTATATCCCTACTATACTACATCCATACTATACATATACCTATTATTTCTCTACTAAACTATATCCCTACTATATCCATACTATACTATATCCCTACAATACTATATCCCTACAATACTATATCCCTAATATACATATACCTACTATATCCCTACTATACTATATCCCTACAATACTATATCCCTACTATACTATACCCCTACTATACATTTACATTTACATTACACAAACATACTTACATACTTACATAAACCTACTATACCCTTACTATAAATATGCCTACTATATACCTCTATATCCCTACTATATCCCTACTATACTATATCCCTACAATACTATATCCCTAATATACATATACCTACTATATCCCTACTATACTATATCCCTACTATACTATATCCCTACTATACTATATCCCTACTATACCCCTACTATACATAAACCTACTATACCCTTACTATACAAATACCTACTATATATCTACTCAACTGTATCCCTACTATATCCCTACTATACTGTATCCCTTCTATACATATACCTACTATATATCTACTAAACTGTATCCCTACTATACTATATTCCTATTATACTATACCCCTACTATACTATATCCCTACTATACCCTTACTATACATATACCTACTATATATCTACTAAACTATATTCCTACTTTACTATATCCCTACTATACTATATCCCTACTATATCCCTACAATATTATATCCCTACTATACTATATCCCTACTATACATATATATATATATACTAAACGATATCTGTACTATATCCCTACTATATTATATCCCTACTATACTATATCCCTACTATACATATACGTACTATATATCATAGTTTGTTAAGGAAAGTATGTGACCCTCTCCACCCCCCTCCAAAATGAACACTAGGTTATAAACATGTTTTGGATATGTTATTGCTCCCCATTGGAAGCTATCCCATTACTACTGGTAGGTTCCAAAATTGGTAGATTTAAATTCAGTAAACAGTTAACAGGTCAGCCACTGGCCAAAACAAAACCAAGTGGAGAGGCAGCTACTATATCTGAGAAATCACAGACTATTTCTTTAAATGTGAATTCAAATGGTCAATGTAGTACTCAATTGTCAATTGTGGGGGAGGATCTCATCTGGAACCTGACGCAACTGTGTGGGAAGTGTTTGGAAAAGCGCTGACACTTGAAATACTTGCCATGTGATCAGATGACTATCACCCGCTATCACAGGCTTACTTCCGCCAATCAGATCAACGGACCGTGACGAAATAAAACAAAATAAATATTTTCCATCGCGAAAAGCCTTCAGTGATCTCGCAAATCCAACTTCCTCGTAAGGTAAGTCAACCCCACGGTTAGGCCTTTGAAGTGAGAAAAACAACATAAGTCTCTTTATGAAAATCACTTTTATCTATTTATAACTGATTTCTCATGAAACATTTGAAGACCATACAGGTCGTACCAGAAGTGCTCACGGATGAGTAATGGTCTTTGACGTCCCCGCGATTATTCATGCTATACTGCACACACACACACATATGAATACACAAACACACACACGTATGGATACACACACACACACACACACATATGGACACACACACACACACGTATGGATACACACACACACACACATGCATGGATACACACAAACACACATTCACACACACACAAACCCACACACACACAAGCTATGGGCGAAGAGAAATAAAGCAGGAGGGAAAGATGAGCAATGAAGTGAGTCTTTGTAGGAAAGCAGCACAAGAAATTGTTTCAATTTGCAAACATTATCTATTAAAACAGGTTAATGTTTGTTATGGTACACACACACACGCAAACACACGCACATGGACTTGGACATACACACACACACACCATGTTATATTTCTGATAACTCAATGTTGGCATGCTATAAGGTAAATGCACACACACGCACACCCACACACACAACTCTCTATTCTCTGCACAAGCTATGATTTCTGTTCACGTGCAAACTTCTGATGCAGCCATAAAACAGCACCTGCGTATTCTACCAGAGTAGTCTCACAAACATGACTTTATATTAACATCTTAAGTCTGATGACTTCATATTACATTTAAAGTCTGATGACTTCATATTACATTTAAAGTCTGATGACTTCACATTAACATCTAAAGTCTGATGACTTCATATTAACATCTTAAGTCTGATGACTTTATATTAACATCTAAAGTCTGATGACTTCATATTAACATCATAAGTCTGATGACTTCATATTAACATCATAAGTCTGATGACTTCATATTAACATCATAAGTCTGATGACTTCATATTAACATCAAATGTCTGATGACTTCTTATTAAGCTCCAATCTTCGTGGATGGGGCGTTCGACTTTCTTTTGCTTCAAATTTGTTTTGACCAATCATGTCCCTGGGGGCATGGACTGGAGTGGAACCACGACCAATCATGTCCCTGGGGGCGGGGACTCGATAGGAAACAACCTCATCAGTGGAACCACAACAAACGTGATATGTCTGACCGTCGTTTGGACGGAACTAAAAATGACAAATTCAATTAAAAAAAAATCAATCTGTCAAAAGAGAACCGAAACCAATGACCACTTGGTAAAAGCTCGGACGTGAAACCAGACTTGCACTCACATGAGTTCTGAGTCTGGACGAATATCTCCGTAACAAAACAGGAAACCCTGCATGCCTTCTCCCCTCAAACAGGAGCTGTGAAGTCTCCTCCCAGAAGTTCAACTTCAGCGATCAAACCGAGAGGACAACTGCACATATATCCCACGCTGATGGAGAAGAGACAATTCAAACGTGACTACCAACCTCGTAGCCTATTTTTTGTTTAAGAAGAACGGGGAAAGGGAGGAGCTTAAAAGTTTGAAGCTTTCTTTTTAGTTTTAGGTTATTAAGTTGGCTTGAAATAGGAAATCTTGCATATTGTAGCTTTAATATACATTGACTGAAGTTCTGGGACAGTGGACCTGCTCTGTAACCACAAAGACAGCTCCATCTCATAGATGAGGAGGCTCGGGCTTGAGTACAGTGGCTGGGATACACACTTAATGTATCAGAACAGAAGAGAAATGACCAAAAGAGACAAACAATCCATATATATAGTAGTAGTAAGTAAAAGTAAACCAACTCTCAGACATTGAAAATCCTAATTTGTGTGCCTTTGAAAATGTCACGGTTACGGTGGTTGGCAGGGGGCGCACATACACACCTGTCAGCAATTGCCGTGGCTGATTGCTAATCACCTCACCTGGAGTATATATACCCTGGCTTCCCGTTACCCCGGGGTTAGGTCGTACGTCGTACTTCATGGTTGCTACTTTGTGCGTTAGTACATTCTGGATGGAATCGCCACGCCGATGTCCTGGAAATCCAGATTCTTTGCCTATCCCGCGTCACCCGCCTGTCTCGCGTTACTCCGGTCTATACGAGCTCCCCGGTCATTATAAGGGCTGCATGGCCACACCAGACAAGCCGGGTTAAAGCTTTGCATAACACAGGAAAAATAGCCTACATTACAAGATTGATCTCCCTCTGCCTGTAGTTCTAGTTGTTAATGTTGTATTGTATATGTCTTTTGTGTCTTAAAATATGGTTTTGTGTTTTACAGAATGTTTTTATGAATCGATATCTGGATAATTTGAATGAAGATCTACTTGAATCGGAAAATCTATTTTTATAAAATGTACATTTTTTTGTTATGAATCGGGATTGAGATCATTTGAATGAAGATCAATTTGTATCGAAAATCTTTTTTTTTAAAGTCACCCCTACTGGAGCCATGTCTCTGATGTATTTGACAGATTGACTATCTCCATGAAAAAACAAAGACATCTCCACATTCTGCTGTTCAATCAACACCTTGGGGGTTCCACTTTCCACTGTTTCATTAAAAGACACCAGCAGCAGCCAAGGATGGCCTCTTCCACAGTTCTTAGCTGTGGTATGTGTCATATAAGATGTACACACGCACACAGTTCAGTACAAGAGTGAGCGAGTGATAGAGCGAGAGAGAGAGGGGGGGGATTGAGAGAGAAAGAGACAAACAGAGAGAGAGACAGAGAGAGAGATAGAGAAAGAAACAGAGAGAGGCAGAGATGGAGAGAAAGACAGAGGTGAGAGATACAGAGGTGAGAGAGAGAGAGAGAGAAAGAAAGAACATGAGCATGGACACTCACACACCAATGTTTCTGCCACACACACACACACACACACACACACACACACACACACACACACACACACACACACACACACACACACACACACACACACACACAGACACACACACACACACACACACTCCTCCCCTTTCGTTCTCTTTCTCCCCCCCTCTCTCTTTCTCACACTCACTCTCTCCATCTCTGTCTCCCTCTTTCTCTCAAGTCAAGTCACATTTATTTGTATTTGGCTGCCTCCTGTGAGTGATGTAATGTGTTACTATCGCTATGGTAACACAACAAATCCTTTACGCATGGCTGGTCGACTCCTTCCACCTCTCGGGTTATAAAAGACAAACACTGTGTGTTGGTGTGTGTGTGTATGTGTGAGAATAGAAATTCCCCAGCTGATCCCCCCAGTTGTGCAGGTGCTTTGGAGGGGAGGATGCGTCACGATCTATCAATCTATAAATAGATATATATATCTATATCTATACAGATACCGTATATATTTATCTATCTATACTCTAGATCTATTTTACTCTACAAGTTATACCTCTGGCCAGTATGGCTACCATAAATAAATATACTGTATACACACCAGTTTGTTATACCTAGTAGACAGTTTTATACCTGTTTTTAAAGCTAGTAGATCGTTTTTACATCCTATCCAACCACTGTACATTGTATATTACTATGCATTTACTGTTACAATTGAACTCTGGTTAGATGGCAACTTCTTATTTTGCTGTACTGTACTTGTGCTGTGCAATGACAATACATTTGAACCAAATCTAATCTGATCTAATCTAATACACACAGTAAATATATATAGATATATAGATATGTATGTGTCAGCGCTGCTCCCCAGTAACACGCGGGCATGTGAACCACGCGTCACCATGACAGCAGCCGTCAGGGGGCTGCCATGGCAACACCAACAAAGCAAAGTTGTCCAATGTGTCGCAGATAGTAAGAAATACAAGAGTGGTTCCCTATCGAGTGCACATGCACACGCACACACACACACACACACACACATTAAAAGCATCAAACACACGTGTGTGTGTGTGTGTGTGTGTGTGTGTGTGTGTGTGTGTGTGTGTGTGTGTGTGTGTGTGTGTGTGTGTGTGTGTGTGTGTGTGTGTGTGTGTGTGTGTGTGTGTGTGTGTCAGCTGTGTGGGTTTTGTGAATCTATGAAATACACAGACTCATGTATACTGCTGTATATTATATATACATAGGCCATAGGCAGAAGTCCCCTGCTCCTTTATCAGGGAGCAATGCACACCAGCGTGATCAGTACTGTAATCCACTTCTCTGCATGTTTGTTTGATTTAAATAATATTCACAAAATATGTATACATTTATCCCATGAATTTTGCAGATTGTACTCTGGCCTTAATAAGAAAATACATCCATTTTTTTCGCAAATCGTGTTAATTTATGCATGAGTATTAGCAAAGCTTAACGAGTATTTAATTAGTTTTTTTGGTAATTGAGAACACGTGGCTTCAATCTGCCCCAAGTACACAATGTTCTTTCTCTGCCGACTGCAGTTGAATCTACGACAGTTTGGTCTAACCCAGTCAGCGTCTGACTTCCGCAGACGGACGTCGGCACCCATCATCATGCAGAATAAAGTTAAGCCACTGATATAGATATAACATTTGCATAATGCAAGAGACAAACAAGCACAAAAACGAATAGCCTATGTATTTAGATAGACAGATAGAGATAAATATATAGATAAAGATAGATCAATATATCTTACAACACGCTGGTAGACAGTGGAACGTCCGCAGCCGCCGGTGCTGTTCGGAGGCCGATGTTGGAGCAGTTGACCCGGCAGGAGGAAAGCTGGGAGCCGGACAGCAGACAGGAACAGTTGACGGGACACGGTCTGCAGCTCTGGTCCTGCTCCTGGTCCCCGGTTGGAGTGGACTCCACAAAACAACAGAGGATGAAGAAGAGGAGAGAGGAGAACAGGACCAACCTCGGGACGACGAGGAAAGGGGAGAATTGGCCGATACCCGGGCCGAACGTCGGGCCGAACCTCGGGATCCGGGCGCCATGTTTGGAGGATAAAGATGGTCCTCTTCGACGAGGCATCGCTCACTAACGCATCGCCTCGGACGGTCCTCTAACCACTTTCATGGGCGAAAACAACGAAGAGCGAACTTTTAAAGACGTCGTCTGTTATAATCTTCTTGGTGAGTCGTCATGAGGTCGAACTTTTAAAGACGTCGTCTGTTATAAACTTATTGGTGAGTCGTCATGAGGTTGAACTTTTCCTTCAGTCTAACGGAACTCAACAGAATATTTTCAGGGAAAAAACTTCTGGAGAACTTCCTCCCCCCTCCCCTCGCTGGGTGCAGTACCGTCTGCCGCCTGTGGCCTGGAGGAGGCGCTTTCGCCTGGACCCTGGCCTCACCCAGTCAGTAAGCTGTTATTGTGTGTGTGTGTGTGTGTGTGTGTGTGTGTGTGTGTGTGTGTGTGTGTGTGTGTGTGTGTGTGTGTGTGTGTGTGTGTGTGTGTGTGTGTGTGTGTGTGTGTGTGTGTGTGTGTGTGTGTGTGTGTGTGTGTGTGTGTGTGTGTGTGTGTGTGTGTGTGTGTGTGTGTGTGTGTGATTACAATTGTATGTGAGTTGGACATGGTTATATTTAATCTCCTGATCAAATTGTACCTGCACATCTGTGCTGGTTATTCTGATGAATAAATAAAAAACAATCAAAGAAAACAACCTGAGCCTCACCGTTCATGAGGTACCAGGAGCTCAGAGACGGCAAAGCCGGCTTGCTAAAGCAGCTCTGTCCACCTGTAATCCGGCCCCTTGTTTGTCTGGCTGCTCTGTAGGTCCAGGGTGAGCAGGGAGACGTTAAACTGAGCTTGGCTCCTGTTTGGTTATGGGGAGGGTCCTCCCAGGAAACTGCTCATACCAAGGCCTCTGTCTGTGTTTTTGTAGCGGGATGAGAGGGAGATGCAGGCAATAGAGAAGGGAAGTAAGAAGAGAGAACGTCAAACAGTGACCGTTCCGGAATGTGAGAGATAGTGAGATGTGCCAGAGAAAACTTACTTACTTGAGACCCACCTGTCATATTCATTGTTACCATAGCTGTGTGTGTGTGTGTGTGTGTGTGTGTGTGTGTGTGTGTGTGTGTGTGTGTGTGTGTGTGTGTGTGTGTGTGTGTGTGTGTGTGTGTGTGTGTGTGTGTGTGTGTGTGTGTGTGTGTGTGTGTGTGTGTGTGTGTGTACAACAGGGTGTGTACATAGTAACATTACTGGTTTCCACTTGACATTCACCCACACTCACAATCACACACTCACCATCAGTGCAGGCAAAAGTACACACATACTATACTCAAATAGAAGTACAGATACTTGTGTTAGAAAATACTTTTATCAAAGTATAAGTAGTGATTTAATATTTTTTCTTAAGTAAAAAAGTAAATATATTCTCAACTTAACCCCCAGTTTACTAATTCTACAGTAAAACTAACACAGGTTAACAACATTTAAGATGAAGGGTTACTTAATACTGATGACATTAGGAGCAGAATAACCATTTTCATATAACAATTTTAATTAAACTAGAGTTGCTGCAGCCAAAGTGCAACAGTATACATTGGCCTAAAGAACCCATAAAGCCTGAATGTAAGTGTGTAAATGTGCTACACACAACAGCACTTAGCTAAATGTGGCAATATCCACAATACACACCCCATTCACCATGAATCGTTTGACGAGCCCACAACCTCTTACTCTTATCTCCTTCAAATGAGGCCATGGGTGGGCAATGTCTGCTCAGCTCTGACTACCTGGCGTGGACCCACAACACGGAGGTCATGCTGAAAAGGGACACCAGTCACTTTTGTTGCACATTGTTCTTTTAGTCACTTTATTGTTCTTTTTATTGTCAGTTTTATTGTGTATAGTATTTTTATAGAATAGTGTTTTAGAAAATTCATAATGTGGGAGGAAATGGGAAGTAAGTATTCCATTGGCAAATACAAATCTTGAATGTTGAATGTTGAATCTATGCCCTGCAGTGCCTCAGAAGAAACGGCATAGGCAAACTGTGGCTTGTGAACTTATAGAGAGCGTCTTGGCGAGTGGCGTCACTGTGTTGTACAGCAACATCACTGCAAGAAAGAAAGCCACCCAGAGGGTCGTGAGGACGGCGGTAAGATCATCAGGCGTGCACTTCCAGATGTAGGAAGAAGGCCAACACATCACAAAGGACAGCAACCACCCTGGGAACCATCTCATCTCCCCACTATGGCCCGGTCGTGGTTCCGCATCATCCAATTCAATTCAAGATTTTTATGTAGTACAATGGAATGCTTACTCCCCATTCCCTCCCACAGTGGGAATTTTCTACAATTTAACACTATATGCTATACTATGTACTGAACAACACTATACTATAACAATACTGTACAAAATATAAATAATAATAATCAAAACAACAATAAAGTGACTGATCCGTAAAATAACTACCAGGTTCAAGGACAGCTTTTACCCACAGGCAGTGCGCCCACTAAACTGCTAGATGTGCAGCCACTATAACATTGTCACGCATATTAACTTACACTATCATACTTTTGCTGGACTCATTACAGTCACTGCGCTGTACTGCACTGTACTGCACTGTTTTCTTGATGCTGCTGCCCTACTGGCACTTTAAAATGTTATTTGCCCTATATACCACATGTTTATATCATCCATCAGTCACTTTATTGTTATTTTTATTGTGTATAGTACTGTTATAGTATAGTGTTGTTTATAATATATAGGATATAGCACACCCTCACCATCACACAATCAAACACTCACAATCAGACAAACACACACACACACACACACACACACACTCACTTACACACGCAGGGTGTGGAGCCATCACGCTGGACAGTGATCTCCTGTGATGGTAAGGTCACCTGTTCACTCCAGGGACCCTTCTGATCCCTCTGGGATCACACCTTGCATGGAGCTCTCTGCCTGCACACCCATCCTCACGTCTCATTCTTCTCTGGTCAAATGCAGAAAGCGACGTAGAGGCTTTATAACATCCTTTCTGTGTGTCTCTATGTGTGTGGACACAGTGTTATTATGATGTAGTTGTTATTGAGAATAAGCTAATGTTTACTTGGTAAATATTAACTTAGTCCTTTGATACCTAAAATAGGACAGTGTGGTTCAGCATCGTCAGACATGTTTCACTGCAGATTGAGCGTTGTGTATTGGCTATTATATGCACCCAAATCCGACCTGAGGTGATGATTATCCTGTATTAGCATTCTTCTGGTCAAGGAGGGGAACACTAGGAGGGGAAACTAAAATATAAAATTCGCAGATACTAGGAGATACTACTAGATACTACTTGATCTAAATATAAAGATATGAGATACTAGATATACATACTACTTAATTCCTTTTTTTGTACGATTTCTTTGTGCGTGGTAGTTCCTTATCCTGCACTCGTTGTGTATTTGTGGTGTTTTCATGGACATTTTGAGAACATATACGGTACTGGAACAATCCTTCACAGAATCACAGAAGCCTGCATGAGAATAGACAGCAGTGTTTAGTAAAAAGGATGTCAGTGTGCTGTTGCTGTTTTGAAGGAGTAATTGAGATGCACGTGTGTATCATTTTGCTGCAAAAATGCCATTTAGAAAAAAGGATTGTTCTGGTTCTGATAACAGAGTTGAAGTGTTACGTCTTATGTGGCTTGTGCAAGATACACGAGATTTTTGATTGGCCATTTGCAACAAGTACAATGGAACGCTTACTACCCATTCCCTCCCGCAGTATGACATTCTAAAACAATACTATACAAATTATATACACAATAAAAATAAGAAAAATAACAATAAAGTGTCTGATGGATGATATGTACATGTTTTTGATTGTGCATAAAGTCTCTTGTGTCTTGAGTTTTGAAATATTGAGCGCAAAATGTGTGTGTAAGCAATGGGTGTAAACTGTTATCACCGGCACTCAACTGAACAACAAAGACCAGCACACAGCTGGCTGAGTTGTTTAGACGGCCGCCCGGTGGCTAAACCATCTAGATGAAGACGTCTTGCATGACCTACTCATCCTCTCTCCATTTACTGAGACACTGACAGCCTATTTTGATCAGCCATCATTTTTTGTATAGCAGGTATTTCTCCAGGGAGGTATTAGTCTCTCTCTCTCTCTCTCTCGCTCTCTCTCTCGCTCTCTCTCTCGCTCTCTCTCTCGCTCTCTCTCTCGCTCTCTCTCTCGCTCTCTCTCTCGCTCTCTCTCTCGCTCTCTCTCTCGCTCTCTCTCTCTCTCTCGCTCTCTCTCTCTCTAGACAGCGAACGATGCCTCTACCATGCCTCAACATAAAGTAACATAGAAGACGTGTTGCTTGGATTTATTATTTTCTGAAACCGTAAGTCTGCTATTAATTCATTCGCTTAAGATGTTTCGTTCATTGGGTGTTCGTTAAAAGTGTTTTCACAGAGTCAAGGCAGTTTATAGATCGCAAAGGGAATTTATTTTAGTTTGTCAGAAAAATACATAATGTCGTGTAAATCACAGTGAGATGCGAATATAATACAAGACGTTTGTCATTGTGCGTATATATATAATATATATTATATATGCAAATTAGACAATTTAATCAGCATCAGTGGAGAAATACAACAAATGAGCGTGAGGTTAATTGTACCTACTAATTAGTCTATAAGTATGCCAACAGTTACGGTTATATTTTGCGTCACGTAAATGTGTAATGATATATGTTATGATGATAAAGATCTACAGATAAAAGATCCGTTAATGATCCGTCGGCTTGTTGAACATTTTGTTTGCTCGTCTTTCATTGCCGGATCATACATAACGAAACCTATTTCCACAAGTTACTTTACTATTCATTTTGGTAGCTATATAACCTCAAACTATGCTTTGGACGTCTGAAAACTTCGAGCACATCCCAACCTATAGCCTATACAACCCTAACCTATTCTCTGCTTGTATATTCTTTCTTTCCCTTCTCCTTTTATTTAATCTCATCCTTTCACCACTTTCATCACAACAAGAGCAAGCACTTTCACTTCCATTGGCTCCATCCAATCTGTCCTACAGCCTCTAATGGAAAAGGAGACGTCTCCCCACCCTCCCTCCTCCTATCTCTCCTCATCCCATGCCTTGGTCCCCAACATCTCTGCCAACAACTCCTTCCAGAGCATTCCGTTTGAAGGGAGCAGCTCCCTGCTCACAGCCGTTATCTCCTTCACCGTCTTCGTGGTGGGGCTGACCGGCAACACGCTGGCCATCTACGTGGTGCTGCGCTACGCCAAGATGAAGACCGTCACCAACATCTACATCCTCAACCTGGCGGTGGCTGACGAGCTGTACATCACCGGGCTGCCCTTCCTCACCACCCAGAATGTGCTGTCCTTCTGGCCCTTCGGCTCCTTCCTGTGCCGCGTGGTCATGACCGCAGACTCCATGAACCAGTTCACGTCCATCTTCTGCCTGACGGTGATGTCCATTGACCGCTACCTGGCCGTGGTTCACCCCATCCGTAGCACCAGGTGGCGGAACCCCCGAGTGGCCACGGTGGTGAGTGTGGCGGTGTGGGCTGTGTCCTTCATAGTGGTACTTCCCGTGGTCATCTTCTCAGACGTCCAGGTAAGCAGCAGCACGCCACCTAGAAGGTGAATGGCTGGCCTTCCATTCAGGACAAGTGCTCAGTGGAATCTATACATATACTCCACTTTTCCTTTCAGGAAACGTTCAACTCGTGCAATATGATCTGGCCGGAGCCCAAAAACATGTGGTCCACCGCCTTCATCCTCTACACCGCCACACTGGGCTTTTTTGGACCACTGTTAATCATCTGCCTCTGCTACCTTCTCATTGTTGTCAAGGTGCCTTCTTAGTGTGTGTGTGTGTGTGTGTGTGTGTGTGTGTGTGTGTGTGTGTGTGTGTGTGTGTGTGTGTGTGTGTGTGTGTGTGTGTGTGTGTGTGTGTGTGTGTGTGTGTGTGTGTGTGTGTGTGTGCATGTTTGTGTTTAATAACAGAGTGACAAAATACTACCACAGTGACAGCAGTACCCCCTTTTATCAACATGATATCTTAATCACCACCCTCATCGTTCAATCATCATCCTCCTTATCATCATCCTTGTAGGTCAAGTCCTCAGGAATGCGGGCCGGCTTCACCAAGCGTCGTCGTTCGGAGCGCAAGGTGACCAGGATGGTGGTGGTCATTGTGGTGGTGTTTGTCTTCTGCTGGTTGCCTTTCTTCATCATCAACATAGTGAACCTGGTGGTGATCATACCAGAGTCCAGTGTCACTGCGGGGATCTACTTCTTCTCCGTCATTCTGTCGTACGCCAACTCCTGCGCCAACCCACTGCTGTACGGCTTTCTGTCAGACAACTTCAAGCAGAGCTTCAAAAAGGTATGGAAAGAAAACATGAGGAAGGGTGTCTTGTTTTGACAATGACAACTGCTAATGTCGACGTTTGGCTTCACTCTGTGATAAAATAGCGAGAATGTGACTAAAGAATGAAAGTCACAAATGTGTCATGGCTGTGCCATCTGCTTTAAGAAAAGATAGATCAGCCTACACACAAACACTGATCTGGTCATTTAGCGACCTTTTAAATCAGTACTACTACTCTTCATCAATGGAGTGGAGCTTTGAATGAACCAATAACAGTCAGAAAATAACAAAGGCTTGTTTCTCGTTTGGAAGGTGCTCTGTATGAGAGGTTTCAGGTGCAAGACCAACGACGTTGAGGATGGTGACCCCAGTGCCCCGCGGACAGAGAAGAGCACCAGGACCCAGGCAGCCCAAGACCCAGAGTGCAGCCAGGTAACAAAGAGACAGCCATTGAGGAAACACTGACATACATTAGGGATGGTCAAAATGTTTTAAATACATTTATTTATTTAATAGACAACTGGATCTAAGATGTAAAATAACTTTAACATATCACAGACGGGTGTATCTGCTACACACTTAGCGCATATCTTGTCAGGAAAATGTCCAAAAGTTATCATTAATTATTATTTAAAAATATATTATCTCAAAGTCAGCTAATACATCCATCTTGAAATGTGGCGTGGTCTGAATTCCTCCCCCTTGCTGTTTTGTGTACTTCCTCAAAGTCTGGAACGCCATAACTTTATTAACTTCAGAACTAGAACTCCATAACCTTATTAACTTTATAACTGGAACGCCATAACCTTATTAACTTTATAACTAGAACGCCATAACTTTATTAACTTTATAACTAGAACGCCATAACTTTATTAACTTCAGAACTAGAACTCCATAATCTTATTAACTTTATAACTGGAACGCCATAACCTTATTAACTTTATAACTAGAACTCCATAACCTTATTAACTTTATAACTGGAACGCCATAACCTTATTAACTTCAGAACTAGAACTCCATAACCTTATTAACTTTATAACTGGAACGCCATAACCTTATTAACTTTATAACTAGAACTCCATAACCTTATTAACTTTATAACTAGAACGCCATAAGTTTATTAACTTTATAACTAGAACTCCATAACCTTATTAACTTTATAACTGGAACGCCATAACTTTATTAACTTTATAACTAGAACGCCATAACCTTATTAACTTTATAACTGGAACGCCATAACCTTATTAACTTTAGAACTAGAACGCCATAACTTTATTAACTTTATAACTAGAATGCCATAACCTTATTAACTTTATAACTAGAACGCCATAACTTTATTAACTTTATAACTGGAACGCCATAACTTTATTAACTTTATAACTAGAACGCCATAACTTTATTAACTTTATAACTGGAACGCCATAACTTTATTAACTTCAGAACTAGAACACCATAACCTTATTAACTTTATAACTGGAATGCCATAACTTTATTAACTTTATAACTGGAATGCCATAACTTTATTAACTTTATAACTAGAACGCCATAACTTTATTAACTTTATAACTGGAACGCCATAACCTTATTAACATTATAACTGGAACGCCATAACCTTATTAACTTTAGAACTAGAACGCCATAACTTTATTAACTTTATAACTAGAACGCCATAACCTTATTAACTTTATAACTAGAACGCCATAACTTTATTAACTTTATAACTGGAACGCCATAACCTTATTAACTTTATAACTAGAACGCCATAACTTTATTAACTTTATAACTAGAACTCCATAACCTTATTAACTTTATAACTGGAACGCCATAACTTTATTAACTTTATAACTAGAACGCCATAACCTTATTAACTTTATAACTGGAACGCCATAACCTTATTAACTTTAGAACTAGAACGCCATAACTTTATTAACTTTAGAACTAGAACGCCATAACCTTATTAACTTTATAACTAGAACGCCATAACTTTATTAACTTTATAACTGGAACGCCATAACTTTATTAACTTTATAACTAGAACGCCATAACTTTATTAACTTTATAACTGGAACGCCATAACCTTATTAACTTTATAACTGGAACACCATAACCTTATTAACTTTAGAACTAGAACGCCATAACTTTATTAACTTTATAACTAGAACGCCATAACCTTATTAACTTTATAACTAGAACGCCATAACTTTATTAACTTTATAACTGGAACGCCATAACTTTATTAACTTTATAACTAGAACGCCATAACTTTATTAACTTTAGAACTAGAACGCCATAACTTTATTAACTTTATAACTAGAACGCCATAACCTTATTAACTTTATAACTAGAACGCCATAACTTTATTAACTTTATAACTGGAACGCCATAACCTTATTAACTTTATAACTAGAACGCCATAACTTTATTAACTTTATAACTAGAACTCCATAACCTTATTAACTTTATAACTGGAACGCCATAACTTTATTAACTTTATAACTAGAACGCCATAACCTTATTAACTTTATAACTGGAACGCCATAACCTTATTAACTTTAGAACTAGAACGCCATAACTTTATTAACTTTATAACTAGAACGCCATAACCTTATTAACTTTATAACTAGAACGCCATAACTTTATTAACTTTATAACTGGAACGCCATAACTTTATTAACTTTATAACTAGAACGCCATAACTTTATTAACTTTATAACTGGAACGCCATAACCTTATTAACTTTATAACTGGAACACCATAACCTTATTAACTTTAGAACTAGAACGCCATAACTTTATTAACTTTATAACTAGAACGCCATAACCTTATTAACTTTATAACTAGAACGCCATAACTTTATTAACTTTATAACTGGAACGCCATAACTTTATTAACTTTATAACTAGAACGCCATAACTTTATTAACTTTATAACTGGAACGCCATAACTTTATTAACTTTATAACTAGAACGCCATAACTTTATTAACTTTATAACTGGATGCCATAACCTTATTAACTTTATAACTGGAACGCCATAACCTTATTAACTTTATAACTAGAACGCCATAACTTTATTAACTTTATAACTAGAACGCCTAGAACGCCTAGAACTAGAACTAGAACCTTATTAACTTTATAACAACAACTCGTGAGGATTGAATCCTCTTTATTGGTCACATACATGAAGACATACAGTGAAACGTGTTCTCTGCATTTAACCCATCCTAGTATTAGGAGCAGTGGGCAGCTATTCATACAGCGCCCGGGGAGCAGTTAGGGTTAGGGTCTTCCTCAAGGACACCTCGACAGTTTTTTGCTAGGAGGAGCCGGGGATCGAACCAGCAACCTTCCGGTTGTGAGGCGACCGCTCTACCTCCTGAGCTATACTGCTGCCCATATAACTGGAACGCCATAACTTTATTAACTTTATAACTGGAACGCCATAACTTTATTAACTTTATAACTAGAACGCCATAACTTTATTAACTTTATGACTGGAACGCCATAACTTTATTCAGCCAGGAGGGAAAATAGACTCAGAAGAATGCAATGGAACTTAATTGTGTGATCCTTAATGCAATGCACACCTTGATAACCCTTAATAATATAATCAAAAGTAAATAACACATTTATGTTGTCCATGTCATCATTTTTATAAATTTGCTAATGACAAGAGGGCAACAGTAAATCGTTCGCTGACATTTGACCCTTTCAACTTTCCTCTTGAATGTGTGCAAGTATGTGCATATATTCAATATGGTAAACTGGATTACATGCAAAGTAGCATTTCTCTTATGCATGTGCGCTGGTGTAGGTATAGGAACAATAATCTGCTTAGCCAAAAAATAAAAGAGTTCTTGGCAGGGAAATGCATTCAGTTTTCCATTTATTGCCTCCATTGAACTCATGGGTTTCTGCACTATAATGATAGAAACAAATGCATACATCAAAAATCAATACAGCTATTCACAAATCAGGTTAAAATGTATTTAAAAGTATGGCCACGCATGGGGGAGGCAGGAATAGATGCACCTGTGTGCCGGGTCAGTCTGCTCTGAACTGGCAGAGTGAGTCATCCTCACCTATCTCCAATCAGGGGGATTAGGTAGAGGTAACTTGTCTCTCAGCCATCGGGGGCAGGGTTCCTCCAAGCCAAGGATTGCTTCTAAGCACACAATAATGCACTGGCTAAGAGGACGTGCAGCCTGCTTTTGTTGTGATTATGAAATGTAAAAACAACAAATGATAACATAGAGCTTTGAACATTAATTGCTATGTGGAGACTTTCTGAGACCCTTTTTAAGGTGGCGTGGATGTTTCTTTGCTCATTTTGTATTTCTAGTAACATGCATTGTGCTCATTTCAGAAAACAGATATTATTTATCAAGTAAATAGGGGACTGGGTTGAAAATACTGAAAGATATTTCAAAGCCTAATAGTTCCTGCTGCTGTTTCTCTGTCTTGTGCGAACATTGATAGATACTAACTAAAACTAATACTGGTCACTAATGTTTGTGAGATTCACACAACATGAGAAATATAACACATGCTAACGTGCAGCCCTCACTTTCAAATACAGATGGATAGCATAGCATAGCATAGGCTAAGTGTTCGGTGAGAGGAGGCAATATTTGATATTTAATAATTTAATAATTTAATAATTTAATAATTTAATCATTTAATCATTTAATCATTTAATCATTTAATCATTTAATCATTTAATCATTTAATCATTTAATCATTTAATCATTTAATCATTTAATCATTGGCGGCAGTATAGCTCAGGAGGTAGAGCGGTCGCCTCACAACTGGAAGTTTGCTGGTTCGATCCCCGTCACCTCCTCCTTGCAAAAGCTGTCCTTGAGCAAGACACTGTAACTGCTCCTGATGTGCTGGCTGACTCCGCCGTTGGTGGTTGAATGTAACATGGTGTGTATGAATGGGTAATGTCCATTTACCATTTTTGCCAGGTATGGACTTGCTTCATGCTTGATATTTTGAATTGTGCCACTGAAAGCAATTATTTCTCACAGTATTTACCTCACATGCCATTAACACACACACACACACACACCCCTGAGGTGTTGCTGTCTCCTGTGTCTGCAGGTGATCCAGTTGGAGCCTGCTGGTCACCCAGGTGTGCAGCTGAGCCCCACAGGGCCCACCATGGTCAGTCAGACCACTCTTTAAATATGTCATTTAAATCACTCTCGGTCACCGTCACTGTCCTTGGTCTCCTATTCTCACCTGGCTATACTCGGATTCTGTTTGTCCACCCCGCTACCTCTCTCTGCTGCTCCCCAGCATCCAGTCCACCACTATTACCACCACCACCACCACCACCACCACCACTACTGGCTGTCCTCTCCATGCCAGCCTGGGTGCCGTGTTCCGTGCAAAAACACACATGCATTTATTATTAATATTTTCAATATGATTGATTTATTTTCATCATCACATTGCATGTTCATCTTATTACCTATGTCTTTCCATATATATTGCATTCTTTCTGTTCTATATTCATTTTTAGAGAGGGGCTCATGCATGAACATATTGTATTTTCACAAATTGCACTTCGAAATTACATTCTATATTTTGTCCAGTCGAGACAGCTAAGTGCCTTCTCAGATGTTATGTAAAAACTGAACCTCCGCGTCGTATGGACGTCATCTCTTATGAAAGGACCAAAATTGACAGTTATATTTCTCTGCTCATACATATTGTCTGTGTAGCAAAAGGCGGACATTTAGTTCTGCAGTCCTCAGTTGTCTGAAGACACAATGAAGCACATATACTAGAAGGAGCTGGACCTTGTCCTTAAACAAGCAGATCAAGACCTTACAATTGTGAAACCAAAAAGACAATGGCGCGTTTATTTGAATTGTTCATATGGAGCATAGATTATGTTCACCATAGATTCCATTGCCTTATTGCACCGTTTTAAGTTGCTAAGTGTCTTTTTGAGTGTCCAGCAGCACTGGCGACTGTGTGTACCCAAATCAAATGGTGCTGCTGCTGAATTCGACACCATAGGGTACACTAGCTTCTAGGGCTTATACATACCAATGTGTTTAGCTCCTGTCCCTTCACTCATTCTCATTCACTCTATTCTCTTTTTTTTCAAATCAAATAGTGTTTATAAAGCACAGACAACCTAATACGACACACTGTGCTATTTTTTAATGCACAACACCAAGCTTGTTACGTCCATGTTTGGGGAAGCATTATAACATGGGGTGAGAGGAGAGGTTGCTGGGGTAAAATGAGTGTAAAACTGTGAGTTCCCCGGCTGCAGGCACAGAGAGCATCACATCATACATAAGTAAGGACCTGCTGCATCGCCTCTGGCAGGAACCGCCACAGTGTTAATGTCATTTTGGATGTATGAAATGGTACTTATGTGAAAATAAATATTGCTGTGGAAGTTGTTATGGTATGTCATTTGATCTGTCAGTCTGTTTTCCAAATGTGAAATACAATCTCTTGCGCTTTGTTGTCAGTATGACGTTCAACATGTCCTCTGAACATGTGATAACAATCTTGATCCTAACAGAATACATCGTCAGGAAGTTACAAGTCAATTACCTGTAAACCTTTAATGGGAAGTAAATGGTTGGAATTGTTGAAGGCATTGTCTGGTTAGAAAGAAAAATAATTTATTAAAACAAAACAGAGGATGCTGTCTTGTTATATTTGTGTTATATATAAATGTCTGTTTGGAATTAAATGTGAACTTTAAAAGGAGCCTTTGTTTCCTTCTGTCAAAATGTCATCAACATTTAGTCAACTCATACATACACACAAATCCATGTTCTTACTAAGATATATTATAGATGACCCAGAGCAACCAGACCTTGCTTATTGGAAGCAGATAATGAAAGCATACAGTGAATTGATCACTATTAAGTCAGGAGATAATATTAGCTAGTTTATATTAATACTTTTGAGATAGAACATGATGCTCCAAACACTGCTCCTATTACTAGGATGGATTAAATGCAGAGAAACACATTTCACTGTGTGTCTACATGTATGTGAGCAATACATGATTCAATCCTCCCGATTTAGATTTCGATTAAGAAAAAAATCAATAAAGTCAGTGAGACCACGTTCTCCAGACACAATCCCATCATGTGAACTGTTCAGTCAAAAGTAATAATAAATAAAAGTAAACATTACTAAGTATTAATACTGAAGGTCAAGTAGGCTTAAACCTAAACAAATTTCTGATAATGTCAAACACAACATTACATGTGATTTTGAAACTCTGCTAATGTGTCCATGTAAGTGTAGTTTTAAATGCTGAAAAGGTTTGCTGCATAGAATGAACATAGTGGGCATGGCACCACACATGTTGATACCAAACCATATATATATACATACATGCGCACACACACACACACACACACACACACACACACACACACACACACACACACACACACACACACACACACACACGCACGCGCACACACACACACACACACACACACACACAATATGTAATTGCAGGTTGAGACCACAATTACTGGTGTGATGAGTTTGACTGAGTTAAATGGATGTGAGTTTGACTGACCCTCATATATCTATCAAATATATTCTGTGTATATATATATATATATATATATATATATATGTGTGTGTGTGTGTGTGTGTATATATATGTGCTCAAATAATTAGAGAAAGGATTGGCTGAGATTTGCATTGGCAGTGTTAGGGTTTACGATAAACATAGCACCTTGAATTATGTCTGATAAACAGATAAACTTTACAAATGTATTATTGTTTTCTGTAACTGTGTGAAACCATAAAGCAACACACAATTGACTTTTTTACTCAGTAAATAATCACATTGTCACATTTCTTGTCTGCCTGCGACAATGTCCTATCTGTCAAGCAGCCATCAGCAGCATACAACTGCACAGTGTAAAATTTCTGTCTGGCACTCACAAGTTATGCTTATAGCTGTAGTGTTACCTGAGGTCATCACAGCCTATATACATTAATGTATTGTTTGACCTCTGTGTTTGGTTTTCTCTTACTATGGGTCACTCCTGCCTCTGGTACATTAAGGTGTCTGAAGATCAAAAGTAGGCATCTGGGGATCAAGGTTATGTCTCTGAAGATCAAAGTATTACTCTGAGGATCAAAGTTAGGGTTTGGAGATAAAAGGTAGGTCTCTGGAGATTAAAGGTAGGCCTTTAGAGATCATCGTTTGGAGAATGGAGGTAGGTTGCACAAACTAAATGGTAGCCTAGTATTCACATACTTCACTAACACTGTGAGTGACACTGAACTTGTGAGAAGAGTGACATCTATTTAGCTTCTTCTGAGGTTTCTTCTCTGCTGTTGACCTTCATAGTCCATCTGCCATCAAGGAATCCAACAGCACAAACCACATCAACAACCAATCACCAGCCACGCCCACTCAGGGATGCTGGAACTTTTTTCTGGGAGGAAGGGTTGCTGTAAATATTGGGGGGACAACAACACCTGTCACTATGTCACTACGTCACTTCACCCCCCACAACAGCAGTGCTGATTAGACACTTAATGAGCCCCACCCAAGGCTTTCATTGAAGTAGGCTATACGGCTATCTATTAAAAAAACTGTTTACAAAGCATCATAATTATTTTGACAATACAAATGGTTCATATCAAAGAGCCATTGCCTATATGTCACGCATGGTCATATCAATCATGAAACCTACATAAAATTACTTTTTATTAAAATCCTTTGATAAAAAGTCAGAAAAACATCAGAAATCCTTAGGCAAGTCATAGACCCTTGAGCGACCTTTTCCCATTCAAGTAGTTAACTTGTTTATTATTTACTCTGCATCTTTCCTATATCCTATATTGTTTCCTCTTCATATTGCCTATATTGCCTATTGCCGATAGTCTACTCCAAGTGGGGAGTGAGGTCTTACCCCAAGTGAAGTGACCCCAAGTGTCCCCCAACTTGTTCATGAGTGAGGGGACGATGGAAAAAGAGCAATATGTAAATTGTATGTATGTAATAAAATATACATTGTTATATGCTATACACCCTTGTTCAGCAGCCTGATGACCTGACTGTGGAAGCTATCTCGGAGTCTATTTGTACGGCACTTGATACTGCGGTATCGCCTGCCTGATGGTAAAAGTGAATCTTGGTGTTGGGTTCAGTACCCATATGGACATCTGATAAGGAAATCATCAGGAAGTCCTCCTCGAACCTGGTGATGAAGTTATGGTAGACAAGAGCTTCACCATTAAAGATCTGCTTACCAATTTTGGTGCTTCCCTTGGGATACCACCATTTAAACAGTAGTTCAGCAAAAGGGACTGTGATCCAATACAGGCCATTGCACCATTCCGGATTCTGGCGGAGAGAGTCATCCGTTGAGTACCATATCTGGGACAGTGTTGTTGTCTCTGAGTCTATTTGTACGGCACTTGATACTGCAGTATCGCCTGCCTGACGGTAAAAGTGAGTACAGTTCGTGGCTGGGGTGGGCAATGTCTTTTATGATGCGTTTGGTCTTGGCCACGCACCGCTGATTGTATATATCCAGGAGGGAGGGGAGCTCACCTCCAACGATATACTGGGCCGTCCGCACCACCCTTTGAAGCGCTCTGCGCTCGAGTGCGGTGCAGTTCCCGAACCAGGCGGTGATACACCCTGTAAGAACACTCTCGATGGTACCGGTATAGAATGTTCTCAGGATGCGGGGGCCATGCTGAATTTCCTCAGACGCCTGAGGAAATACAGGCGTTGTTGGGCCCTTTTCACCACGTGTGTGGTGTGCGTGGACCATGTGAGGTCCTCGGAGATGTGCACACCGAGAAACTTGAAGTATAAAGCAGTGAGTGAAAATGTTATGTGCAATACCCGACGACAGACAGCAGTTATAAAATAAGATAAAATAAAAATTTCAACAGAATAGAATAAAAGAAGTAAAAAATAAAATAAAATAAAAAGTACAAAACTGTGTAAAGTTAAATCTATAAAATAAAAATGCAAAATGCAATATATCGGCACAGAAAAAGAGCAATATATATATATATAAATCAATGTAATAAAATATACATTGTTATATGCTGTACACCCTTGTTCAGCAGCCTGATGGCCTGACTGTGGAAGCTATCTCTGAGTCTATTTGTACGACACTTGATACTGACTGAGGAAATACAGGCGTTGTTGGGCCCTTTTCACCATGTGTGTGGTGTGCGTGGACCATGTGAGGTCCTCGGAGATGTGCACACCGAGGAACTTGAAGCTGCTGACCCTCTCTACTGCAACACCGTCGATGGAGATAGGGCTGCGCTCTCCTCTCTGCTTCCTGTAGTCCACGATCAGCTCCTTGGTCTTCTTGACGTTGAGGGTGAGGCTGTTCTCCTGGCACCACTGCTCCAGCGATCCAACCTCCTCCCTGTAGGCTGTCTCGTCGTCAATCAGGCCTATCACTGTCGTGTGGTCAGCAAACTTGATGATGATGTTGGAGCTGTGCATAGCCATGCAGTTGTGGGTGTAGAGGGAGTAGAGGAGAAGGCTCAGCACGCATCCCTGGGGGGCTCCCGTGTCAGTGGGGTCAGTGGCTCAACAAACAACAACAAATTGGGAGGATTGAATCCTCTTTATTGGTCACATACATGTAAACATACAGTGAAATGTGTTCTCTGCATTTAACCCATCCTAGTATTAGGAGCAGTGGGCAGCTATTTATACAGCGCCCGGGGAGCAGTTAGGGTTAGGGTGTCTTCCTCAAGGACACCAGTTTTTGCTAGGAGGAGCCGGGGATCTAACCAGCAACCTTCCGGTTGTGAGGCGACCGCTCTACCTCCTGAGCTATAATGCCGCCCCGCTCTGAGGTGGTGCTGCCCATCCTCACCACCTGGCGGCGGTCCGACAGGAGGTCCAGTATCCAGCTGCACATGGATGGGGGCACGCCTAGACCTCTAAGCTTTATTACTATTACTATAACTAACTATTGTGTTGAACGCTGAGCTGTAGTCCACAAACAGCATTCGCACATAACAGTTCTTTCCCTACAGGTGGGAAAGGGCAGTGTGGAGGGCCATGGCAATTGCGTTGTCCGTGGATCTGTTTTGACGCCATGGGTCCAGCATGGCAGGTAACACGGAGCAAATAAAGTCCTTGACCAACCTCTCGAAGCATTTGCTGACAATCGAGGTGAGGGCTACAGGTGGTGGACATCTTGAAGACCGCAGGAACAACATCCTGGGACAGGGAGAGGTTGAAGATGTCTGCAAAGACTCCTGCCAACTGGTCTGCGCATGCTCTGAGGACGCGACCTGGGATGTCGTCGGGGCCTGCCGCCTTACTGATATTCAACCGCTTGTAGGTGTGGCGCACATCCGCCTCCGAGATGTTCAGCAGGCTGGTCTCCTCAGGCAGCGCTGGATTCGGCGGGCTGCCGTTTCTCCCTCTCTCTCCCCCCCTCTCTCTCTCTTTCTCTCTCTCTCTAACTCTCTATCTCTCTCTCTCTCCCCCCCCCTCTCTCTCTCTCTCTCTCTCTCTCTCTCTCTCTCTCTCTCTCTCTCTCTCTCTCTCTCTCTCTCTCTCTCTCTCTCTCTCTCTCTCTCTCTCTCTCTCTCTCTCTCTCCCCCCCCCTCTCTCTCTCTCACTATAATTTCCATATGACCAATCAGGGACCAATTGGAGGTCTGACTTCAGAGAACCTAGACATTTAGTCTGAATCACTTAGAGAGTAGGCCTAATACATTTCCATTATCTTTACCGTTCCCTGGGTATTTATGTAACCATGTTTCCTCAAGTTCAGCAGTAACCATTTGCATGGTGTAAGGACCAACCCTATATAATATAAGGAAATAAACATATGCTATTGTTTATGTTCATCGATATGAAACACACCTTTATCATTCTTTATGTATAATGTATATTGTGGCCCACCTAAATCTCTCTCTCTCTCTCTCTCTCTCTCTCTCTCTCTCTCTCTCTCTCTCTCTCTCTCTCTCTCTCTCTCTCTCTCTCTCTCTCTCTCTCTCTCTCTCTCTCTCTCTCTCTCTCTCTCTCTCTCTCCCAATCATTCTGTCAAAAATAAACATACACAGACACACACACACACACGCACGCACGCACACACACATGTGGTTCCTGTCAGTATAGAAAA
This sequence comes from Muraenolepis orangiensis, assembly GCA_027704905.1. Taxonomy (NCBI): domain Eukaryota; kingdom Metazoa; phylum Chordata; class Actinopteri; order Gadiformes; family Muraenolepididae; genus Muraenolepis; species Muraenolepis orangiensis. The sequence continues at coordinate 30,617,931 of CM051003.1, forward strand.
AGAAAAAATATGCTGATTTTGCCTCATTTGCATAACGACTACATCTCCATAATGCATATGTGCACATGTACTCCCTCCCACACTGTCACAGTAATGGCTCCCCACCGGCGCCATAAATGGGTCTGTAAGCGTCGTTGATTAACGGGCTGTCAGAGTTATCTTTATTCATATTATCATGTCATCATGTGTTGTTAACCTCACTTAGAGACACTGAGCAGCCATGATGTCATTCTATAGTGATGGATGTCAATTTTGCAGAAGCAAAAGAAAACCATGTGATCCCTGATTACATGTTAGATTAGATTAGATTAGATTAGATTAGATTCAAATGTATTGTCAGCACAAGTACAGTACAGCGAAATTTATTCGGCATCTAACCAGAATGCAAATGTTGCAGTAAAGTGCATGGTAATATAAAATGTACAGTTATTGAATAATATGTGAAAAAATAAAAACACGTACAAAATAACTTATAGAGTACGTATGAGATATGTGCAGAATTATAGGTGTATATATATACAATGTAAGTATACAAGTATAAACAGATATAGTGAGCAGGGGTAAACAATTGTATCAACAAGGTAAATATATATAAATGTATATACAGCAGGTAGTGAGCACGGGTGTGTAGTTATATCAACAGTTGAAGATTAATATATACACGTTACGTACAGTAAAAATGTACATGACTATGTAACTTCTAAAGAGACAATAGAAGAAAAACGCAGAGAAACTCAGCTACCATATTTTACAGCTCCTATATATTACAGCTCCTATATATTACAGTTACTATATTTTATTTCTAGATTACATTAGATTCAAATGTATTGTTATTATACAGCACAGTACAGTACAGCGAAAAAAAGTGCATGGTAATATACAATGTACAGTGATTAAATAATATGTTAAAACAGTCTACTAAAAAACGACAACTAAAAACAGGTATAAAATAACTTTATTGAGGTATGAGATTTGTGCAGAATTATAGGTATATATATATATACAAGTATAAACAAGTAGTGAGCAGGGGTATACAGTTGTATCAACAGGATAAATATATATAAATGTATATACAGCAGGTACAGTTAAAGATTAATATATACATGGTAAGTACAGTAAAAATGTACATGACTATCATAAAGGTATGTAAACAATAAATATGTCATCTATAAATATGGTAACTTTAGGTAGAGGGAGGGCGGGTGGCAGGGGGAGTGGGCTGTCATCGTAGTACAGAGTTCGGGGGGGGGGGGCTGTGGTACAGAGTTCAGAGAGATGGCAGCTGAGGGGAAGAAGCTGTTCCTAACAGTCCATTGTTGGGGTGAGGTGTCTTTGACAATTTTTTGGGCCTTCCTCAGACACTGTTTGTGGTGGGTACTCTTTATTGCAGGGAGGGGTAATCCAACGTTGGGCGGTTTTCACCACCCTCTGCAGCGCTTTCCAGTCGGAAACAGTGCAGTTGCCGTACCGCACTGTGATGCAGTTGGTGAGGAGGCTTTCAATGGCACACCGGTAAAAGTTCACCAGAATCTGAGGGGACAGGTGGGCTTTCCTTAGTTTCCTCAGAAAGAAGAGACGCTCGTGAGCCTTCTTGACCAGTGAGGCAGTATTGAAGGTCCAAGAGAGGTCCTCGGAGATGTGGACCCCCAGGAATTTGAAGCTGGAGTCACACTCGACTATTTTTTAAGTCCACAATGAGCTCCTTGGTCGTCTTGGTGTTGAGGGCCAGGTTCTTGTCGGCGCACCACGCCACCAGGTGCTGGACCTCCTCCCTGTAGGCTGCCTCATCGTTGTTTTTGATGAGGCCCACCACCATTGTGTCATCTGCAAACTTGATGATGGTGTTTGTACTATGTACTGGAGTGCAGTTGTGGGTGAAGATGGAGTAGAGGAGAGTGCTCAGCACACAACCCTGCGGGACGCCGGTGTTCAGGGTGAAGGTGGAGGAGGAGAGATTGTCTAACTTGACAGACTAGGGTTTGTTGGCTAGGAATTCCAATAAACACATACAGACAGAGGGGTTTATGTCAAGATTCTTGGTTTTCATGAGGTTACCAAGTTTGAAGATGAGTTTGGAGGGGATGATGGGGTTAAATGCTGAGTTGAAGTCGATGAACAACATTCTCACGTGGGTGTTGCTCTCATTCAGGTGGGAGAGAGTAGAGTGAAGGGCTAAGGAGATGGCGTCCTCTGTGCTATTGTTCTCACGGTAGGAAAATTGGTGTTTATCCAGTGAGGGTGAAAGGCCAGATTTGAGGGGAGCCAGGACCAGCCTCTCGAAGCAATTCATTAAGATGGAGGTGAGTGCAACCGGGCGGAAGTCGTTGAGGCTCGCTGCAGAGGAGTGTTTTGGCACTGGCACAATGGAGGTGGTTTTAAAGAATGCTGGGACAACTGCCCTGGTGGGCAGTTTGTGGTTGTCCCGGTCGAAGTGGGCATACAAACTGTTGAGGTCATTAGGGAAGTCAGTGGTTGAGGGGGGGGAGTTGTTGGGGGGTTTGTAGTCCGTAATGGCCTGGATGCCATACCACATGCGTCGGGGATCAGAGTTGTTGAAGTGGGGTTAAACCCTACGCTAGTGTTTGAGCTTGGCCAGCTTGCTGCTGAACATTTGGCAAGTTGCCGGGTTTCTTAAGCCTTGACAATAAGCGTATCTCACAAAATAACGTAATGTATGATTCACGTCCAAACACACAAACATAGAGTTTGTTTGGCAATAGACTGCTGCCTTTCACATGAGCTATTCAGAGCAATGAACCATGAAGCCAAAATAAGAAAACAGATTTATTTAATGAACAGAAGTTGAGGAGTTGAACGACCTTAATATTGATTAGGCGTAACACCCCAACATATTCTGAAAAGATATATTTAAGAGTACAAGCTATGGGTACAGGAATAGAGACAATGGAAGAAAAATGCAGATAACTCCTCAGTCTTTGACTGCCTCCAAGTGGCGAGAATGAGTTACTAAAATGAGACACAGTCAAACCAGAAGGTACTAGTTACAAGTCGTATTGATCCTCACACAGTTGTAACATGTTGACACACACACAGACACACACACACACACACACACAGTGTGTTCCACATATCAGTAGCCTGCCAGTGCCAGGACAGTGGGGTAGCGTCTGCGGAGCGGCATGCACTTGTCCTTATCCAGCAGCAGGGCGTGTGTATTACAGGCGATGGCCTTTTCCAGGGCCATACGAGACTCCTCCAGGTGGGCTAGTGACCCTCGGGCCTCAGCTAGCTGCTGTTGTAGCGATGCCAGGATGGCATCCAGCTGCTTCACTTCTTCTACCAAACTAGCCATGCAAAACAAACGCAATTAAAATAAAAGATTGTTAGAACATGTAATTCAGTTAGAGAGCCTTCCTGTGTGTGTATGTTGTGTGTCCAGAACTATGCTAAAAAGCTCAAATGATTAAAAAAAAGCCATTCAACATTTAGAAGACAGCGAGTGCAGAGCGAAGGACGCTGAAGTAGAAAGCTGTAATAGCAACATATTCTTCAAACTATGAAGTACCTGCACACAAGATTCAAGATTCAAGATGTTTTAATTTGCATCAAGTACAATGGAATGCTTACTCCCCATTCCCTCCCTTCCCCAACAATACTATACTAAACTGAACAATACTTTACTGTAAACACTTTATACTGCCTATGATATGCTATACTATATACTATAAACAACACTATACACTATACTATGTACTATAAGTTATTCTATACAACACTATACTATAACAATACTGTACACAATAAACAAAACAATTAGTGACTGATCAATGATATAAACATATGGTGAATTGTGCAAATGCATCATCATGTTATTACACAAAGAATAGACGAGACCTGAGTAATGTTACATCTATGTCCTTGAATGTTGACTTTAAGAAGTTGAAGCCTTACTGCTATCTCCTCTGTCCTCCCTGCAACCTCTCTGCTAGTTAAAAAAAAGTTAACACAGAATTGTTGTGACAAAATCAACTGAAAATGTCAGAGCCAGACAGAGCCAATTGTTGCTGCCTGTTTTAAATGATAATATTACAATAGCAATAGCCAATATTATTATGGTCATAGTGTATGTGTGTGTGTGTGTGTGTGTGTGTGTGTGTGTGTGTGTGTGTGTGTGTGTGTGTGTGTGTGTGTGTGTGTGTGTGTGTGTGTGTGTGTGTGTGTGTGTGTGTGTGTGTGTGTGTTTTACAGGTTGTATCACCAGGTGGGAGTGTGATCAGCCTTTAAAAGCCGTTTCAAATTTGACTAAAATTGTCATCGACATCACACAGGGGGAGTGTCCACCCTGTGTCACTATGTCAATGACATCACATTTTGAAACTGCTTGTGGTATAATAGTGGCCTTTTAAGTGTTTGTGTGTACCTGAGCTGGGGTTCATCTCTGCAGAGCTCCATGTTGGGTCTGTGGGAGCGCAGGTATAGCCTGGACTGAGACACTCTTTGTGGGGCATCTTTGTCGAGGATCGCCTGCTGCAACGCCACAATATTCCTCTCTTGAACACCAAGCTGCTCCAACACCTGAATGCAGACAAGCATGCATGGACACACATGTGTCTGATCATGGACACACATGTGTCTGATCATGGTTGGACACACATGTATCTGATCATGCATGGACACATATGTCTATGATTATGTATTCATTGAAAACCAAGGCACGCATTTGACAAAACCATCATAAATGATGAAATACGAAATAGTCTTGTCTTTAGATATCCATCTGATATCACCAATGTATAATCCTTCTATCCATCCATCCATATATGCATATCATGCATTGGTGTAATTGAGGTCAAGTCAATTCCCAAGGGTGAGGGTTAACTTCCCCCTCCCACCTGTGTGAGCTGGAGCTCCAGCTGAGTTTTGGCCTCGGCCAGGTGGGCACAGCGCTGGGTGAAAGCCTGGTCCACAGCAGCACACTGGAACCTCAAGTCCTCTGTGGTGTCCTGCAGCAACCTTTCCACCAGCCCCCTGAAACACACACACACGCACACGCACACACACCCACGCACACGCACACACACACACACACACACACACACACACACACACACACACACACACACACACACACACACACACACACACACACACACACACATACAGATAAATATGTCTCCTAAAGGCCCCAGTCTGAGACTCAGAGTCTGAGACATGATTCTAAACCTGAGATTCAGGGTGGTGTGCTCTTCCTGTGCGGCCCTGGACAGATTGTTTTGGCTAAACGTCAGCCAGGATGTGGGCTTTGACACCCTGGAAAGACAGGAGGAGAAGACAAGACAAGACTGGTCAAGTTTTAGCTCTGTCTTCTGGGTTCATGGGTCCAATGTTCCCATCTTAGGATACACAAGCATACTGACTGATCCTGCATAGTGGCAGAGCTTGGGTGGTGCTGTGTGTTTCTTCTCATGTTGCTGTAACGTCCACACTGCTCATCAACGCTGTACGCCTGTCGTTTGTCAGACCAGTCCAACTCCAAAGTCATTTTAGCCTCTCTGTTAATCCTATGGCACACACACACACACACACACACACACACACACACACACACACACACACACACACACACACACACACACACACACACACACACACACACACACACACACACACACACACACACACACATACACATACACATATACACACACGAAATAAGCGTTGAATTGAATTCTTCAAAAGCAACTAAAAGGTTTCCAGATGGCATGTCACTGACTTGATCTGGCAGACAACCTGATCGATTGTCCTCTTCAGAAGGGCTTGTATGTTTCGGATCAAGTCAATTTCCTGTGAAGACGAAATATAATTACTTTCGATTGATTATGCATGGAGGCAGATACAGGAAATAAGCGATTGATGCTTACGTCTCAGGCCTACCTTCAGAAGCTCGTCCTCTACTGCATCTTTAACCAGTTCTGGTCCTCGCCGCCTCTCCCGGCAGGTCAGGTTATCGGTGGCGATGCCGAATGGGATGTCGGTGGCTTCCAAAGCTTTCTCCAGTCGCGTCTTTAGCAGGAGCAGCAGGTCCGTCTCCGCCAACAACTTATCAATGTGCTCCTGCAGCTCCGACTTCAAAACGTGGATCTCCTGCAGCCTCCCGCCGAGGCGGCGCGTCCCCTCCGACTGTCTGCTCTGAACGTCGGCTTCGCTTTCCTTGCAAAGACTTTTGGACAGCCGTTGGATCCTCTCGGCTGCAGTCGTTTCTGCAGCAGCCTGTTGAATGACCGCGTAGTTGTACGAGTGCCATTCCGCGGGCGTGTATTTAGCGGACCGGTAGCCCGCCGTGGCCCCTCCGGTTGGAGGGTGCAGGGGGGACTCCGGTTGGTCTGAAGGTCTGGACATTGAAGGTCTGGACACCAACATCTCTGAAGTCACTCTAGCAACGTCTGAATTGTCCAGACACCGAACACCGTCCTGTCCACGGTCATGTTTGCATCCTGTTGCCAAGTTGGTGGGTTGCTAGGTAACCAGTAACATATACCTCGTGTCTGAGTTACATTCGGTCTGCTGGGCGTTTCAATTATTATTTAATGTATTGTTATTGAATAAAATGTTTATTTGTATGCCTATAATTAAGCCAAATGCACATATAGTCCTAGCTATTGCTATGCTTAAGTACATCACAATAATTATGAAATGTAATTATCTGTATATCTTATTGTCAGTAGAATGCTTTCAGCCATACTATTGCATACTATAGCATATACCAGGAATCGGCAACCTTATGCACGCGTGCCACAGTTGGCACGCTGCAGCTTAACCATTGGCACACTAGCATTTAGTTAATCAGTTAATAAGTGTGCAAAAGATAAACTTTTGGGGGGAAATGTTGAAGTGCTTTCTCATCCGCATGCGAAATTACCTCTTTCACAGACAGCCTGATCTCACAAAAATACGTGAAATGACCACGACCCCTTAACACCGTGGTGGAGACACGGAAACAATCCCCATGTAAAGTTTAATGTCATGGTAATACCATGGTGATACATCTACATGCGGGCTTCTTCAACACACACTTATGTATCACTCCGTGCCACATCAGGAACGTCACAACAACAGTATATGTGCGCGGCACTATATACTACAATAATGACCCGTGGTTATAATTCAGTTCGATGTGATTTTAATGCTTAATTTTAAGCCCGATTGCCCCCGCCGGCGGAGACAGACGCAGCAACTTGTAAGAAACAGCGTCTCAGGGCACGTTAACATGTTAACAACCTATTAATGTGTCATATGAGGCTGGCTAGTGGGTGTGACGTTGACCCTGCGCGTGTGAGTTGTTGTCGTGTGTGAGTGTCGCGTGTATGCGTGGGTGTATGTCCCTTGATGAGTGTCACTTATACGCATGGATGTGTGTCCCGTCATGCGTCCCCGGGGATTGGCCGCTGCGCGGAGAGGATGATTCGGCCCAGCTGCCCTACATCAATTGATGAGCTGCGGACACATTCCATTGGCTGGAATCGAGGTCCGGAAGTGGACAAAATGAGCCATGAACGTTTGGGTAAGGGGGTTGTTGAGCAGGGAGAGAGCCACACGAGGACGGACCGGCGAGCTCCGGACGTGGCTGGCGTGGAGGAGAACGAAACGAACTGCAGCAGAGTGTGTGGCACCGAGCTATAGCCGACAGACCACGGACTATAACTACGCCAAGCTACAACTACGGACTATAACTACGCCAAGCTACAACTACGAAGCCTACAGACGGGGGAGTGCCGCGCTGCGTTGACGACCGCAGCGGTTCGGGTGAGCCCTCCGCGAGGACCTTCCAGTGGGGTGGCTGATCGCTGGCGGACCGCCGCCGGGTGGATTACAATCTGCTTGGGTGGCGTTTACCAAGACCATAGAACGATTTGTTGTGGCCGTGTTAGGCCGGTGGGGAGGACGATATCGAGCTAATCAAAGTAGTTGATAAGCATCCCCACCAGGGGTCAGCAACGCACCGCTGGGAGCCAGAGCACCTTCTTTCCTTTTTTCGGCCGACTCCGTGAGAGGGGGGGGGGATCCCTCGGTCGGCCGTGACTACAACTTCTTTCCTTTTTCCCTAGGCAGGTAGTTCCCCGTTTAGGGCCAGCATAGTTTGTTTAAGGGGGGGTAACTCGTGGTCCCGTCGCCCAGGTAGGGCTCCGCCCCTTACCTATTATCGTTATTTAGCTTTTCATAGGAGCACGATTGTGGTTGGCCGGAGGCCATTGTCGAGTGTAGTGTGCCCAGGGTTGTGGTGTCCCTTAGGTTGGGAGTGAGTAGTAATTAGGTCAATACTACGGTTGCAGTTGGCCAGAAGCCCTTGTTGGAGTGTGGTGTGCCCACGGTTGCGGTGTTGCGGTTGCAGTGAGGTTACCGGTAAGGGGGGGGGCGGAGTAGCTGGTGGCTGGGGAGACCATAAGGAGCAGGGCCCCTTAGAGCTTAGGGACAGTCCCATGTTTTATGAATTCTATTTTATCAGTGTTTAATAAAGACTATTTATTTTATTCACCGCCTCAGTGTTTGTTTGTTGTGGGGATATAGGAGACCTGCTCTAGCTATCCCACTGGAGGGTGAACCCGTACTTGGGGCACTCTCTGTGGCGTGCTATTGACATCTTTTGGCATTTGTCGGCAGGATCTCCTTATTTTCTACAACAAATATGTCAAACGAGGAGACTACTCGTGGCGGCGAGCCAGGGACCTCGATAACCCCAAACCCCCCAGTTATGAGCGCAGTCATGATGCCCTGGTTCTTGGGGTCTCATTGGGTTCCTAGGTTCAGTGGAGAGAAGGGGACAGTCAGGTTCAGCCAGTGGTTGGCACAGGTTGAAGCGTTCCTACGAGCACAGACCTTGCAGCCCCCACAGGGAGTGGATTTCATTCTTAGCTCCCTCGATGGCCCAGCTCATAGAGAAGCAATGTTACTCCCAGCAACCACTAGGGGATCGGCCCAAGAGATGCTAGAACCCTCCAGGTTAAGTTTTTCAGTTGTCGACAGACGGAGAAGGAGGGGATTGAAGAATTCACTCTACGCCTTAGAGAGTGTCTCTACCGATGGCGAACCAGCGATCCAGACCAGGCAGGCAACAAGGATAAGAGGCTGCGGGCACAGTTCGCCATGGGACTACGGGAGGGCCCTATAAGGCGTGAGCTCCTACGCCACCTGCGTCGAAACCCCCTAGTGCCGTTCAAGGACGTCTGCCAGGAGGCAAGCTCCATAGAAAGGGAAGAGCGAGCCACCATGGGGGAGGTGGCAGCCTGTCAAGCCCAAGCCGCCGTGGTCACGCCAGCCCCCAACACAGAACTGCTGTCCCAGAGTAGTCTGCAACAGCTGAAGAACTCCCTGCAGGCAGAGCTATGGGAAGAACTACATGAACAGGTGGCGCTGCTGGGGAAAACCATCGCGGAGGAGCTACGGAGCCAGCTCCAAGCCCCCGAACGAGACCCCGAGCCAGTGGCTGACCCTGCGGGCCGCTAACGGCCTACAAATTCCCTTTGTGGGCTATGCGGTTTTGGATTTTACCATCGGGGGCATTGAGGTACCGGCCCGGGGAGTGGTGACTGTAAAGGATGACTGTATCAGTGCAGAGTACGGCCTACTGGGCATGAATGTGATATCTGAGTGTTGGGAGGGTCTGTTCTCAAAGGGCCACCCAGGCCAAGAGGCCTTTAAGTCCACTGTCCCTCCCACTGCCCGCAAAGCGTGGGAGAAAGCATTCACTCTTTGTCAGCAGGTGCAGAACACTACGCCGCTGGATGGGTCTGGTGGCGTGGCGAGGCTACCACGACAAGCCCCGGTCCTGGTGCCCCCGGAGTCCGAAATGGTGGTCTGGGCCGACGTGCCCCCCTCACTGGGCCGTCTTGGGTGCCCCGTGCTGATAGAAGACCTCGCTGACTGGACTGAAGAACGTGGTTGGCAGGATGTCCACGGGGCTAACCGGCTGATCCTGAGAGACACGGCCCCAGGGGTGCTGGAGGTGGATGTGCGTCCAGTGATTGAATCCCCCGGGGCAGACCACCCGGCCCTCGAACTGAAAGGGGATGGGCTGACTGAGGAACAACAAGCTGGGCTCACCGCCATACTACGCCGGTGGACCCACGTTTTCGCTGCACATGAGGAGGATTTCGGGCGCACCAGGGCGATCCAACATCACATTCCCACCGGAACGGCACCCCCCATCCGGGAGAGGTACCGGCCAATTCCTCCCAACCTCTACGGCGAGTTGAGAACTCTGCTGCAGTCGATGGTGGACAGCAAGGTGGTTCGCGAGAGTTCCAGCCCATGGGCGGCCCCGGTGGTGTTGGTGCGCAAGAAGGACGGCTCCTGGCGCTTCTGTGTGGATTACCGCAAGTTGAATGCTGTGACCCACAAGGACGCATACCCACTACCTCGGATCAAGGAATCATTGACCAGCTTGACCCAGGCCAACTGGTATAGCACCCTCGACCTGGCCAGCGGGTATTGGCAGGTGGAGGTGGCGTCGGAGGACCAGGAGAAAACTGCCTTCGCCACACCACTGGGCCTGTACCTGTTTGAGAGGATGCCCTTTGGCCTATGCAACGCCCCGGCCACATTTCAGAGGCTGATGCAGCGGTGTCTGGGTGGGCAGGTCTATGACTACCTACTCATCTACCTCGATGACATCATCGTGTACTCGCCAGACTTCCAGAGCCACCTGACCCACCTGGAGCGAGTGTTCCACCGACTCCAGGAGCATGGCCTTATGCTCCAGCCCGGGAAGTGCAGGCTATTCCATCGTGAGGTCACCTACCTGGGGCACGTGGTCAGCGGTAAGGGTGTCTCGACTGACACAGAGAAGACCCGAGCTGTCAGCAGCTGGCCTGTCCCGGCCACGGCACGGCAGGTGAAGTCATTCGTGGGGTACTACCGCCGCTTTATCCCGGGCTTTGCTCGGATAGCGGCCCCACTGACCCACCTTCTCCAAGGCACGGCCGGGCGACCCTCTGCACCGGTGACCTGGACGCCGCCCTGCCAGCAAGCGTTCGACCAGCTGAAACAGAGGCTCCTGGAGGCCCCAGTCCTGGCCTTCACCCAACCTTTCAAGCTCTACACGGATGCCAGTCTGGAGGGGCTGGGTGCCGTCTTGTCCCTGGTCCAGGAGGGCCGAGAGCAGGTTATCGCTTATGCCAGTCGCAGCCTGTCCTGGACGGAGCGGAACGACCAGAATTACAGCTCTTTCAAGCTGGAGCTGTTGGCCTTGAAGTGGGCGGTCACGGAGAAATTCAAGGACTATCTCTGGGGGGCCCAGTTCACGATCTACACAGACAACAACCCGCTTGTTCATCTGGACACCGCCCGGCTGGGCGCACACGAACAAAGGTGGGTGGCCCAACTTGCTAATTTCTCTTATGTGATTAAGTACCGACCAGGGGCTGTGAACCAGAACGCGGACCTGCTGTCCCGGTTGCCGGAGAGCGTGGCAGCCCAGGCGGTGGAAGGACGAGGTCACCCAGATAGCACGGCCGTGGTGGAAGCGGCCCCTGACCCGGAAGCAACTGCGTGGGTGCAAAGCCAACGAGAGGACCTGGACCTACATCAAGTCTGCCAGTGGCTGGAGGAGGGAAGGTTACCCCCTCCGGGTGGTCGCCACCAAATGTCCCCTGTCCTATGGGGCCTGCTCGTCGAATGGGAACGCCTGGATATCCAGAGAGGACTCTTGGTGCGGCAGGTAACGGAGCCAGACACCCAGATGCCGGCCAACTAGCTCATCGTGCCCCTGGGCCGAGCTAAGGCCCTCTGGCAGGAGTACCATCGGGCCGCAGGTCACTCTAGTGCCGAGAAGGTGTTGTCAGTACTGCGGCGACGGTTCTTCTGGGCGGGCATGGGTAAGGCGGTACGGGTATGGACCACAGAGTGCCCCACGTGTGTGGTCAGTAAGGCGGGGCCAGAACAGCGGGCACCCATGAAGTCCATTGATCCGTTTGAGGTAGTGGGGTTAGACTATCTATCGTTGGGTCGACCAAATGACGTTTACCCATACATCCTTGTAATGACAGATCTGTTCTCCCGCTATGCCTTTGCAGTCCCCACCAAGGACCAGACAGCGACCAGCACCGTCAAGGCACTGTGGACGGCGCTGATCCAGCCCTTTGGGTGCCCAGAACGGTTCGTCACCGATCAGGGAGCCGCCTTTGAGTCCCGACTGATGAAGCAGCTGTGTGAGGTATACGGATGTGTGAAGAGCCGGACCACCCACAGAGCAACGGAGCCTGCGAGCGGTTTAACCAAACGCTGCTTTCCCTGCTGAGCTCCCTGGATCTGGCCACCCAGCCCTACTGGCACCACCAGTTGCCATTTCTGGTTCAGGCCTATAACAACGCCACCCATTCCAGCACCGGAATGACGCCCCATTTAGTTATGTTTGGTCGTCATGCCAGGTTGCCGGTAGACCTGATCCACGGTGTTTCACCACCACAGCGGAAGACCACGCTGGAAGGTTGGGTTGCGGACCATCACCGGGTGTTAACCGAAGCATACGAACGGGTGCGAATGAATGCGGCCCGACGACAGGCGTGGGACAGAGCCCGGTACCACCAGGGAGCCCGGGCCGTACCATTGCTGCCAGGTGAGCGGGTCCTGGTGAGGAATTTCCGCCGTCGGGCGCACGGAAAACTGGCGCCACGATGGCTACCTCGGCCCCATGTCGTCATTGGGCAGCCCCGGCCCAACCAACCCGTGTACCTGGTCCGGCCGGAAGAACTGGAGGGCCACGGCCGTACTCTTCACCGTAACAACCTCCGGCCATGTCCGGCCGGGGTGCCTACATGCCCGGACGATCCGAACGACGGCCCACCAGCCAAAGAACCTGCAACAGGTGCCTGGGTCCCCGACCTCCCCTTTCTCCCTCCATCGGCCCCGATGACTGCTGCCAGAGAGGGGTATGAGCATCCAGTTCTGGAACTCCCTCTGGACCCTGACCCCTTTGGACCAGACCCAGCGGTAGTGAGGGACGTGCCACCCCAGCCAGAAGGGGCAGAACAAAGGCCCGGCGATGTGGGAAGGGGCCCGCCAACCCTGAGAGAAGGGAAGAGGCCGTCGAAGGTGTGGGGCCCTCCGACGATGACGCTGTAGCTCTCCCCGAGGCGGTGCCCCTCCGACGATCCCGACATAGCAACTTTGGTAAGCCACCTATCCGCGTAATACAACTGTGATGACCGGGACGGCCATCGATATAGGGGGGGTGGGGGGGGAGTTATGTCGCGTGTATGCGTTGGTGTATGTCCCTTGATGAGTGTCACACGCATGGATGCGTGTCCCGTCATGCGTCCCCGGGGATTGGCCGCTGCACGGAGAGGATGATTCGGCCCAGCTGCCCTACATCAATTGATGAGCTGCGGACACATTCCATTGGCTGGAATCGAGGTCCGGAAGTGGACAAAAGGAGCCATGAACGTTTGGGTAAGGGGGTTGTTGAGCAGGGAGAGAGCCACACGAGGACGGACCGGCGAACTCCGGACGTGGCTGGCGTGGAGGAGAACGAAACGAACTGCAGCAGAGTGTGTGGCACCGAGCTATAGCCGACAGACCACGGACTATAACTACTCCAAGCTACAACTACGGACTATAACTACGCCAAGCTACAACTACGAAGCCTACAGACGGGGGAGTGCCGCGCTGCGTTGACGACAGCAGCGGTTCGGGTGAGCCCTCCGCGAGGACCTTCCAGTGGGGTGGCTGATCGCTGGCGGACCGCCGCCGGGTGGATTACAATCTGCTTGGGTGGCGTTTACCAAGACCATAGAACGATTTGTTGTGGCCGTGTTAGGCCGGTGGGAGGACGATATCGAGCTAATCAAAGTAGTTGATAAGCATCCCCACCAGGGGTCAGCAATGCACCGCTGGGAGCCAGAGCACCTTCTTTCCTTTTTTCGGCCGACTCCCTGAGATGGTGGGGGGGATCCCTCGGTCGGCCGTGACTACAACTTCTTTCCTTTTTCCCTAGGCAGGTAGTTCCCCGTTTAGGGCCAGCATAGTTTGTTTAAGGGGGGGTAACTCGTGGTCCCATCGCCTAGGTAGGGCTCCGCCCCTTACCTATTATCCTTATTTAGCTTTTCATAGGAGCACGATTGTGGTTGGCCGGAGGCCATTGTCGAGTGTAGTGTGCCCAGGGTTGTGGTGTCCCTTAGGTTGGGAGTGAGTAGTAATTAGGTCAATACTACGGTTGCAGTTGGCCAGAGGCCCTTGTTGGAGTGTGGTGTGCCCACGGTTGCGGTGTTGCGGTTGCAGTGAGGTTACCGGTAAGGGGGGGGCGGAGTAGCTGGTGGCTGGGGAGACCATAAGGAGCAGGGCCCCTTAGAGCTTAGGGACAGTCCCATGTTTTATGAATTCTATTTTATCAGTATCAATAAAGACTATTTATTTTATTCACCGCCTCAGTGTTTGTTTGTTGTGGGGATATAGGAGACCTGCTCTAGCTATCCCACTGGAGGGTGAACCCGTACTTGGGGCACTCTCTGTGGCGTGCTATTGACATGTGTGGCTTGGTAATGAAGTTGGCCGGTGCAGGCTCTGTATACGGCAGGTCCGTTACCAAAGAAATGTAAAGTAAATGTTCGGGCATTCCAGCCCTCGTGGACGGAAGAGTGGAGTTTTGTGTTTCAGAAGGACCGTGCTGTGTGTACTTTATGTCTTGAAAATGTTGTTTGCCGGACGTCGGGTGTCTTTTTGAGACCAAAAACAAGAACATTTTCAATGATGAGGTAGACAAGGCTGAATGTCAGGATTGGCAGTTCTACCTCCCCGCGTTCACAGCCCTCGCCCAGGTAGCCACGCCCCCTTATCACGTTCCGCATTCCTGTCACCTTGGTTTCCGCAGTACTCGCCCGGATAGCCACGCCCCTTGTTAGTTCACCCCCCCCCAGCTGCAGCGCATCACCGTGATCTTCCCCCTCATGTTTTCCTGCCCTCTGAGGGCTTGTTTCCACCAAGCTGTTTTGAGAGCCGTTTCGGAGCCCGCGCGTCATCGCGAACCAGTTCTTTGGGTTTCCACCGCAATGGAGCCGCTTTCTGGCTCCGTTAAGTGGTTCGTTTGCGGCTCCACTTCGAAGCTGAGCTGGCCAGCCGGCTCCACTACGTCAGGGGCTGGGGGCGTGGCTTACGGGGCTGGGGGCGTGGCTTATCGGACAAACTCAAAACAAACTCAAAGTTTTTTTCCGCCATCTTTAAAATCAGTAAAATTCTCCGTGGACGTGAAGGTGACAGTGGTCCGTGGACGAGACAAACTACGTTTGTTTGCGTTGTTGTCCTCGGCAGAAGGTCACAATAAACTAGAGGAGCTTCTAGAACAAACCGCTATTAGAAAAACTACAGCGTGAGATGTCTTCAGCGGGGGACAGGACCGAGGAGCTAATCGATAACAAACTGGACGATACGAGGGGCTAATCGATAACAAACTGATGATCCGCTGCTGTCACTCTGGTCCTGGTAAGTTTTACTTTATAAATCTTTCCCGTGTTGCCAACCAGCTTTGTATTTATAATCTGTTTAGCGAGCTGCTCATTATCACATCAATGTTATGTTCCTATCATCACAAATGAGGAGCTATGATTGCTAGGCTTCTGTTAGCCGATATTAACCTTGATAACGTCAGGATGCTACTTTCTAAAAACAGTAAAGTGTAATGGAGTCATGTTTTAATGCACTTTTCTCTTGTTTTAGTTGTTTATGGAGTCGTCTTCCCTGGACGATGCGATGCGGAGCTACGGCCCCCACTGGGCTGCAGCTCACAGGAGCCCCTCAGCCCATCGGAGCTTTATTAACATGGACTTATTACACTGCACTCTATACTTTTACATTTTGTGATTACTGTATATTGTGTATTTAATGTTTTTTTTTTTTTTAAATAAAACATTTCTATTTTTCATACAATGTCCGCTTCATTATGCTTTATCAACCGAGAAACATAATACAAGATGACAGTTTTGAAGAAGAAAAGGCAAATGGTCCCTTCTGTTTAAGTACTCTATTAATGCAGCTCTAACGTCAAGTCCATTTTATTAGTATAGTCCTTTATCACAGTTAGGGGCTTCAACGTAATCGCGTCCATAGCACTAAAGACGAGCAGCTGTTTGTAGCCTCAAAGCCAGGCGCAACACTTTTCCATCCATCATGTAATATACTGTTGTGGAAGTTGGCGCGAGCTGCTGGGAAAGCAGAGACGTTAACAGTGACGTCATGACGTGGCTCTCTCGGCGAAAAAGGCAGTGGAAACGCAAACCGGTTTTTTGCCGGCTCCCCAATTGAACCAAATGCGAACCGGCTCCGTTGACTCGCGAGAGCCCGAACTGGGCTTTCTTTGGTGGAAACGAGGCATGATTGTTTCTGATTGTTTCACCTGTTCTTACCTTGTGTTTAAATAGGCGGTGTCTACTTTTGTTCGGCGCCAGTTCGTTAAACAACCACTTTCTTGCTAAATACTGTTCCATTTGTTAGACTGGTACTTGTTTCACGTTTTGAGACTTGCTACTTGTTTCATGTTACAGTTCTTACTTGTTCATGTTTCCACGATTTTTCAGTAAAGACGCTTTATTTTGATACGTGTCATCGAGTCGTGCATTTGGGTTCACCTCCGAAGTCCTCGTTCCTGTGACACTGAATCCATCAAACATGCCCTGTCCAGTTATGGGAAGCAGGCAAACACCCTCAAAGCCTTTGCCACAAGCTATCGCATTGCTCATTGCATCGCGAAACATGGAAAGCCATTCACTGACGGCTTTCCTCTGTAGCTCAGAGGTTTTGTTTGATTCCTTACCAAACAAAGACACAATAAAATCAACAATAAAAGACATTCCAGTGTCAGCCAGAACTGTTGAACAACGCATCGAAGAACTGGCAGAAAACGTTTGTGCGCAGCAGACAGCTGGTTTGAAAGATGCCACGGTATTCAGCGTTGCACTTGATGAGAGCGTGGACGTGAATGACATACCACGTTTGGCAGTCATGGCAAGATACTGTGATTTGACTGTAAGAGAAGAGCTCTGCTGCTTAAAACCAATGCCTGAAACAACAAAAGGTGAGGACATAGCCAAAGTTTTTATGGAGCATTTTGAGGAGCGAGGGATTGACATCAGTTCCAGTCCCTGCTGGAGGAAATGGACAGCTCATACAAAGATCTCCCTCTCCACTCGGCAGTTAGGTGGCTAAGCTGTGGAAAAGCTTTGGAGCGGTGTGTTGGCTGCTTTGATGCCATAAAGGCCTTCCTGGCTGAAAAAGGCCAAGACTATCCAGAACTCGAGGACGAGAAGTGGGTCGTGAAACTTGTGTTTCTCACGGATATTACTGGACACCTCAACGAGCTCAATCTCAAACTGCAAGGCGCAGGGCAAACTGTTTTGGACATGTTTGACACATGGAAGGCTTTTGTTGGAAAGCTGGCAATTTTTTCAGGTGACGTTGCCACCTCCACTTTCCGCTACTTCAGCCACTTAAGGGAGCTGTCCCCGCAGCACAGCATCAGCACCGCTGAAATATGCAAATACATCAGCGAGCTGGAGTCGGAGTTTGCAACACGATTCGGGGAATTTCAGAAGTATGGACGCATGTTCTCTTTCTTGATCAAACCCGACAGCTTTGATGGACATGAACTGGATTTATCTCTGATAGACTGGCTGGATACACAGGACATGATAATGCAGCTGATTGAGCTGAAGAGTTCGACACTGTGGGTGACAAGTTTTCAGAGCTGCGGAAACAGCTGGAAACCACAGCAGGACGTGATCACAGCACTTGCATCTTCACCTGCTGGATATCTCTACCGGAGAAGTTCAGCTGTCTCAGGAAAATTGCCTTGGCTTTGCTGACAGTCTTTGGCTCAACATATCTCTGTGAGCAGATCTTCTCACACAGGAAGAGCGTGCTCAGCCCCTCGCAGTCGTTTGACAACTGACCACTCCGAAGCTTGTGTGCAACTGAAAGTGACAAAGTACGATCCGCAGACAATGGAGCTCAGCAAAGGAAAGCAGGGCCAGGGATCCGTTGACTGTGATCTGTTTATTTGTAGCACACATGGCTTTGCCTAATGGAGCTCTTTGTCCCGGTCTTTTTTTTCTTATTAGACGTGAATTTTCAAGCATAGCAGCATTGTTGTATAGTGCTCATATATCATTTCAATGTTCTGATTATGGGAGACATTTTTTTATTAAAAATGTTGCTATGTAGGTTGCCTATATGCATGGAATAAAATCTGTTTGTGATGTGAAATTGACATCAACAAAATTGATGTGGTGTCATAATTAAACTTAATGTTAACTTGAATGTTGATATGGCACACTGATTAACAAGAACAGAGTCATAGTGGTGTGCTCTTCTTATGTTCGGCCCTGGACAGATTGTCTTGGCTAAACGTCAAGAATGCTGATCAAGTTTTAGCAGCAGAACAGGAAAACACACACACACACACACACAGTGGAGAACTGTAACAAACTCCCTCCCACTTTCCGGTCTTGCTTAATTTCACATATAAATCCTTGAAAATGAAAGCAAAGCAGTCATTGTGTGGTGACACCCTACGGAGCCTTCCAACAAGGTGAGTCAATCCTAATCTCATTTGAATGTTTTAAGACATCATTTAAGATTCAAGTTGTGTATGGCAGGCCTACCGAAACAGCACTAATCTTCTAACAGAGAATATTATATATTTTTGAATTCATGAGCCTTACTCACCTTATTTGCTTACATTCTTGATGTTCTGGAAAGGAATATCCTTCCAAAGATGTCTGCTTACTGTCCTAATGTGCTGCGACAGCAAACTGCACCCAGCTGTCATGTTATCAACATGTATTGTTTGTTATTTTAATCTTAATCTAATCTATTTTCTCCAAACATTAGGGAAACTTGAAACTTGGCCTTGTCGTTTGTATGATTTAGCTTTACATCATTTCATGATGAATCAACAAGGTGTATTTCATATCACACCAGCGGCACCACCCCAGTATGCTCATGGGAATCCAGGTGAGAGGCTATAGAGGCCAGGGGATCTCTTATCTCTTCCCATGTCAGATGGCTAGGAATGCTATAACTGGGTTAAAAACGTATGTTGTTGCTCGGGACTTTCAATTGGTTCCTGCTTTGATATGTGTTTTTTTGTGGATACTTCAAGCTGTTTCATCAAATCATTGTGGTGGAAAAATATTTGCGATTTTGTGAGAAAAGTTACAGATATGGGTTGAATATTGACAAAGACTAAATAGATTTGTCGTAGCTGATAGTGGTTATAATAAATGTTGAACCATCCTCACATTTCACAGGTATGCCTGTTTGGCCAGCAGCACAAAATCAATTCCAATCCGCTGCTCCCAACACTTTCACTACAGTAGAAACAAGTATGTGAAAAATGTTACAGCTATGGGTGGAATATTGACACGGTGAAAGTCGATTGGTCGCAGCTAATAGTTTTAGTGCTGCTATGCAGTGTAGTTAAATGTTTAACCATTGTTACATTTCACAGATAGGACTGTTTATCTACCAGCCCCAACCCCACCACAACCTCAGCCCAACTATGCAGGTAACTACACTTTCACACAGTTACACAAAGTCATCACTCATCATTCATCACTTTCGTTCAAAACTATTAAAAAATACAGGGATCTAAAGAATAAAACACAGCTCTTACGACTTACAATAATGCGTTCAACAAAGGTAGCTAAGGGAACGACTCGTCACCAGAAGTCAAAAAGTGCAATTAATTCCTAACAAGTCTCAAAACACTGACCCATGCTTGGTTCATGATGAGGTGTGAGGGACTGTACATTTACGCTTATTTTAGCCAAACCAAATCATATGCTTTGTTCCCTTTGAATCTCAGAATGTAAATTTGACACACATGAAAACCAATAGTGTATGTGAAGGGATGTTGCATGTTGTTGTCCATAGGCATCTCTCAGAGCAGCCCACCAGTGATGACGTCTGCTCCCATTAGAGATATGCCCGTAAGGACTGTATGCCCTCTATGCAAAGTGTCGTGTGTGAGTAACACCACCTACAGGAACGGCACACTCACCTGGGTCCTGGTCGGCGTACTAGGAATTTGTGGGTGAGTTCGTCACACATTTGACACAACCATTCTGATCCTCACATCCAGTTACATTTTTTGTTGTGATATTAATAATTGAATCATATTTAAACTAATTTGTATTTCTATGCTTCTTTATAGAATTTGGCCATGCTGCTTGATCCCATTCTGTGTTAACGCTTGTAAGGATGTGGAACACCACTGCCCCAACTGCCAGAACGTCATGCATGTACATAAACGCATGTAAAGGTGCACTCAGCAACTTACTGGAAAAGTGTTTTGATTCACACTAAACCTTTGTATTAACCATTGTATATCTATCATTGTATATCTGTCAACTGTTGATTGACTTACCCCAGGTTTACCAAGACAATGTGGCAAAACCGGTTGGGCAGTGAAGACTTGGTGAAGGAATGTTTTCCAGGAAATGGCACTGGGTGTGAGGGTTGTTATTGTATTATTGTGATGGGGCTACTGAAGAGAAACTGCACACACAACAAGACAGTGTGTACGTTCTGTGCTTATTTTATCAAACAATGTTGATCTTGTGCCAGACATTATTATATTTATAATTACTATATGATTTTAGCGTATGCAGCGCACACACACAAGGCCAAAAATATGGATATATATCCATACTTCTGGATGTATGGATCAAAATAACGTCCTAATACCTACACACACATCACATCTGCATGTTGCCTTTACAACTGACAGATAGATGTTATGCTCTTTACTTGAGTATAGTGGACAAATTTGATTATTATTTGGTTTATTAATAAATAATATAATATATAGGGTTAGAGTTAAGGGTAAGGGTTAAAGGTTAGGGTTAGAGTAAAGGGTTAAGGATAAGGATAAGGATAAGGGTTAGGGTTAGGGTTAGGGTTAAGGTTAGAGTTAAAGGTTATGGTAAAGGGTTAGAGTTAAGGGTTAAGTGTAAGAGTTAGGGTTACGGTTAAGGGTTAAGGGCCAAACGGGCCTGATGATTCTTCTGTGCTGTGAACACACATTTCATGAAAGACATGAGTGCATCCTGCCCTCACAGGCATTTGAGCTGACATATTGTCATGTTGGCTACAGCACATGATTGACACTCATGATTCCGGATTCACTAAAACCCTGTCAAGACACCGGCAGCCACAAAAAGACACACTTTTTTAGCAAAACCTTTTTTATTTGATGGTTATATGACACATCCAATACCTGGATTGTAAATTAAATGTGCTGCAAATGCTTACTGGCAATCAAGATTTGTTAATGTCCACTGATGGTTATTGGTACAGTTATTGTTTCCCCATAATTCATAATTATTAGGTTTGCCGTTTTAACCACCCAGAACACCCAATAATTAACTAATGACTCACCACATTACATACCATTATAGTCATTTAGCAGACACTTTTATCCAAAGTGATTTACCATCGTGAGTCCACCACCACTGACCAGAAGTCTGAGTCCAAATGTTTGGAGCAGACTGACATCCTCTTGATCCAAAAATAGTGCCGATGTATCTGTGTGTTTGTAGACAAATTACAGTCTTGTGTTGTTGCTGACCCTCGTGGAATATTCTGAACACATTGGACATCTTTGGAAAGGAGTGAATTTCCCCTCACATGAACAGCAGCTAAGTCAACGGAAGCGGCTAAGGAAAGCTACCTGGACTGGTCTCATTATGCCATCATTCCTCTGCAACCATTTGCTCAATACACAATTGATCCAATCACAACATTGAACTGAGGTATTTTGAATGGGATAATTGTGTAATATAAATGAATGTTGTAAAGTAAATAAATACTAATACTAAATAAGTTTTTAATCTGAACCAAACTAATTATTTGCAGACTTTAGCTTATAATTGTGCATGCATTTCACTGAGGAATCAGTGGTATACGGTCACACACAGAATGCGGGTCTATGCAATTGCAGATACCCACTGTGATGAGTGTATGCGTCACAGCCTAAGCTACAAAGAAAAGTGGGTGGTGTGTGTGTGTGTGGGGGGGGGGGGAGAGGGTGGGGGTACTCCTGCCATAAGGGGAGCATTGGCTGAGTCATGCCTTCTAGGCTGTTATGTAATATCCCATAATAGGCAATAGACTGTGTGGGCAAAGTACTTACCTGTGGCCTCCCCCACCCTGGCCCCTTTCAAGATTGAAGATTAAATTTTTACAAATTGAATGGAATGCTTTCTCCCCATTTCCTCCCGCAGTATGAATTTCTAAAACACAATACTATACAAATACTACTACACACCTACACAATATATACAATAAAAATAAATAAAATCCAAACATAAGAACAATAAATGTCCCTGCTTCCTGCAGCACTGGGGCTTAGAGAGACCTCACTCTGCTCCAAGCACTGGGGCTTAGAGAGACCTCACTCTGCTCCAAGCACTGGGGCTTAGAGAGACCTCACTCTGCTCCAAGCACTGGGGCTTAGAGAGACCTCACTCTGCTCCAAGCACTGGGGCTTAGATAGATCTCACTCTGCTCCAAGCACTGGGGCTTAGATAGATCTCACTCTGCTCCAAGCACTGGGGCTTAGATAGATCTCACTCTGCTCCAAGCACTGGGGCTTAGATAGATCTCACTCTGCTCCAAGCACTGGGGCTTAGATAGATCTCACTCTGCTCCAAGCACTGGGGCTTAGATAGATCTCACTCTGCTCTTCTTCCTGCTCTCCTGTTCTTAGAGAAGCTGCCCGATGACATGCATCCCACGGATGTTTCCACATTCTGTCTTGGCATTGTGGGCGAGTTATGTAATTGTCATTATTTATATTATTCCTCTTGCTGTGTGTGTGAGAGAGAGAGAGAGAGAGAGAGAGAGAGAGAGAGAGAGAGAGAGAGAGAGAGAGAGAGAGAGAGAGAGAGAGAGAGAGAGAGAGAGAGAGAGAGAGAGAGAGAGAGAGAGAGAGAGAGAGAGAGAGAGAGAGAGAGAGATACAGTAGTGAGTGGGTTGGCAGATGAAGGCTTGTATGCCATCTCCGTGGCAGGGACACATACAGAAGCAGAAAGACGCGGGGAACAGTTGTGGACAAAAGGCACAGAGGGAGTAAAGATGAGTAAAGTGTCCTAGGGTACCTCGGTGTGGAATGTACGAGTCAAGTGTACACGCTGGAGATCACAAGGGCGCACGTGGCATCACTGGCCCACATGCCAGGTGTGTGAGAGACATCGTCATCATCCGCCGAAGAGTTTGGGTCAAAAGACACTGTTGAGTGTCCTCGTCGGCTAACGGAGAGGGGGGGGGGGGGGGTGACAGCGAAGCATATGCGAGTAATTTTTTGTCAACAACGGCCCACATTTGGTTCTCCTGCTCTAATGTGAATGCAATGTCTTCGTTCAAGTTGTTAGTGCAACAAACAAGGTGAGTTTGAAACAATCATGTTCTATTTTTGTATGTATGTTTTTGTATCTCTCTCTCTCTCTATATATATATATATGTATATATATGTATATATTTATATATATACATATATATGTCTGTCCCTATATATATATATACAGGTGTGTGTGGGTGTGTGTGTGTGTGTGTGTGTGTGTGTGTGTGTGTGTGTGCTTTTGGATACTGGAACTCTACTTATACTTGTGTGCAATGTAGTCAGCCCACGCTGTGTCTTGTTGCCATGGAAACTGTAGTGTAGTGCTGAGTGCTAAAATATGTTCACTACAGTTTGTGTGTCAGCTCTGTGTCGTTGCTCTCTCATTATCTGTCCTCTCTTTAATCCCGTCCCCTCCTCTTCTTCCAGGATGTCTGTCCTCTCTTTAATCTTTAATCCTGTCCCATCCTCTTCTTCTAGGATGTCTGTCCTCTCTTTAATCCCATCCCCTCCTCTTTTCCAGTCCTCTCTTTAATCTTTAATCCCGTCCCTTCCTCTTCTTCTAGGATGTCTGTCCTCTCTTTAATCCCATCCCCCCCTCTTCTTCCAGGATGTCTGTCCTCTCTTTAATCCCATCCCCCCCTCTTCTTCTAGGATGTCTGTCCTCTCTTTAATCTTTAATCCTGTCCCATCCTCTTCTTCTAGGATGTCTGTCCTCTCTTTAATCACAAATCCCGTCCCCTCCTCTTCTTCTAGGATGTCTGTCCTCTCTTTAATCCCACCCCCCCTCTTCTTCCAGGATGTCTGTCCTCTCTTTAATCCCATCCCCCCTCTTCTTCCAGGATGTCTGTCCTCTCTTTAATCTGTAATCCCGTCCCTTCCTCTTCTTCTAGGATGTCTGTCGTCTCTTTAATCCCATCCCCCCCTCTTCTTCCAGGATGTCTGTCCTCTCTTTAATCTTTAATCCTGTCCCATCCTCTTCTTCCAGGATGTCTGTCCTCTCTTTAATCACAAATCCCGTCCCCTCATCTTCTACTAGGATGTCTGTCCTCTCTTTAATCCCATCCCCCCCTCTTCTTCCAGGATGTCTGTCCTCTCTTTAATCTGTAATCCTGTCCCATCCTCTTCTTCTAGGATGTCTGTCCTCTCTTTAATCCCACCCCCTCCTCTTCTTCCAGGATGTCTGTCCTTTCTTTAATCTTTAATCCTGTCCCATCCTCTTCTTCTAGGATGTATGTCCTCTCTTTAATCACAAATCCCGTCCCCTCCTCTTCTTCTAGGATGTCTGTCCTCTCTTTAATCTTTAATCCCGTCCCCTCATCTTCTCCTAGGATGTCTGTCCTCTCTTTAATCCCATCCCCTCCTTCTTCCAGGATGTCTGTCCTCTCTTTAATCTTTAATCCCATCCCTTCCTCTTCTTCCAGGATGTCTGTCCTCTCTTTAATCTTTAATCCTGTCCCCTCCTCTTCTTCTAGGATGTCTGTCCTCTCTTTAATCCCGTCCCTTCCCCTTCTTCTAGGACGTCTGTCCTCTCTTTAATCTTTAAAATCCTGTTGCCGCCTCTTCTTCTAGGATGTCGGTCCTCTCTTTAATCTCAAACGGGTCTGCGGACCCCAAGGGGTCCCAAACCCATAGTCAGTGGGTCTGTGAAATAATTAGTGCAATTTAAAAAAATGTAATAATTAAAACATATATATATATATAATTGTGCTGTTTCGTTAAAAATACTTACAGACAGGGACCATTTACTCCAATCAAACAAGTGTATTGTGTTCATCACTCCCATCCATGTTAGCTTCAGGCCAATATAAACTCTGATGTGTCAATCATGACTCATTCACT
This sequence comes from Muraenolepis orangiensis, assembly GCA_027704905.1. Lineage (NCBI taxonomy): Eukaryota > Metazoa > Chordata > Actinopteri > Gadiformes > Muraenolepididae > Muraenolepis > Muraenolepis orangiensis. The sequence continues at coordinate 30,643,114 of CM051003.1, forward strand.
TCACTCGAAACAAACAGTTTCTGCTGCAGCGTAGCTTTGCTTATTAACCATCCCGTTAGCTTGCAGTGAGTCCACATCGTCAAGTTACACTAAGCCCAAACAAGCTAAATTGAGAAAATTCCACGACAATTATATCAAGTTAGTTTTTTTGATAACAACGACAGGAGACAGAAGATAAAAGATACAAGATATTTTTATTGGCCAATTGCAACAGGTACATTAGAATGCTTTCCCCATGATTCCCCCAAATTATCTTTTTATTTTTATTACAAAAATTGAAAGTGCCAGTAGTGCAGCAGCATCATGTCCAGCAAAGTATGTTAGTGTAATGTTAATGAAGTGATGTAATGTAATGATGTAATGTTATGAAAGTGGCCGCACTCCTAGCAGTTCAGTAGGCGCACTGCCTGTGGATAAAAACTATCCTTAAACCTGGTAGTCCTTGTACTGATGCTGCGCAACCGGCACGGTGTGCAGTGGTGTTGCCGTACAACACAGTGATGCCACTCATCAGGATGCTCTCTACGGTGCCACGGTAGAAGTTAATCCACTATTCCACTTTTTCTGAGGGACCGCAGAGCATAGAGGCTGGTGTGCCTTCTTCAGCATGACCTTCGTGTTGCGGGTCCACGCAAGGTCATCGGAAATCTGTAGCCCAAGGAAACAGAAGCAGCTGACGACTTCCACTGGTGTCCTGTCCAGGCTGATGGTGGAGTGGGTGCCCCGGTGGCTCCTGAAGTCCACGATGAGCTCCTTAGTCTTGCTGACATTCAGTGCGAGGCTGTTGTCCTCACACCATCGCATCAGCTGGACTACCTCATCTCTGTAGTGCATCATGTCTTCAGTTGCGAACAAAGCCATAAATCCAGCCAAGCTAAAGCGACATCTGATTACAAAGCACCTGGAATATAATTATATTTAATATAAGGACAAAACTAAATCATTTTCTTTTATAAAGAGCGAGGAATACATCTGCCCAAAACACGGGCATGGGCTTAATTACTATGATGTGTTCTGTAACGCTGTTATGATAACTTCTGTTAGGATTTGTTAAGAGCTTTCTGCCAATGATTTGAATAAGGAGCAATAAGCAATAACAATTCATTATTTCTCATCTATTTCATCTGTTTACTGTTCATAGTCATAGGACTATGTGTTGTTACCGTTGTTTCTGTTCATCTTGTTACTGTTTATAATCATAGGACTATGTATTGTTACTGTTCAGTCATAGGACTATGTCTTGTAACTGTTCATCTTGTTACAGTTCATAGTCATAGGACTATGTCTTGTTGCTGTTGTTACACAAACAACAACAACAACAAATCGTGAGGATTGAATCCTCTTTATTGGTCACATACATGAAGACATACAGTGAAATGTGTTCTCTGCATTTAACCCATCCTAGTATTAGGAGCAGTGGGCAGCTATTCATACAGCGCCCGGGGAGCAGTTAGGGTTAGGGTCTTCCTCAAGGACACCTCGACAGTTTTTGCTAGGAGGAGCCGGGGATCGAACCAGCAACCTTCCGGTTGTGAGGCGACCGCTCTACCTCCTGAGCTAGACTGCCGCCCCAAATTGCCGCCCCAAATTGCCGCCCGCTACTGTTCATCTTGTTACTGTTCATAGTCATGGGACTATGTCTTGTTGCTGTTGTTACTGTTAATTGTTTTATTGTTCTGAAAGCTTTTAGGATCAATAACTTGAAAAGTATAAATGCTGTATATGTATATGTATATTAGTGGTATTAAAGGATTCAAATTTAAATGTGTTTGTATTTATTACAAAGAAACAGGTCTAAAGTGTTTAGGTTGAACATTTTTTGAATACAAATAGTTCCAATGGCATCTAAGAGTATAAATGGTAGTCAGCATATGTTTAATCTGTGTTACAATTTTGAGGGGGTCCTTTGAATTTTAGTTTCCCTGTTAGGGGAAGAACTCCTGCTTTATCATGTCCCCTCCTCTTCTTCTAGGATGTCTGTCTGTGCTGCTGTCTTCTGCCTCGTCTGCCTGGTCAGCTGTGGATCAGCATCAGCATCATCATCATCATCAGCATCATCATCCCACGTCCCACCTCCTCCAAGAGGATGTGGCGTGGATGTGGAGCCTCCGTACAGAGTGCTCTGTGACCTGGAGTCTGTGTGGGGGGTAGTCCTGGAGGCGGTGGCCTGTGGCGGGGTGCTAAGCTCCCTGATTCTCTCTGTGGTGCTGCTAGTGAAGCTGCACTGCATCTGTGACACAGACAGGCGCTCTGGCTTGGGGCCGCTGCTGCTGCTCTTGGTCACCCTCATGGGCCTGTTCTCCCTCTCGCTGGCTTACCTTGTGGGGAAAAACCAGGCCCTCTGTGTGGTGCGCAGGGCCCTGTGGGGGCCTCTCTTTGCCCTTTGCTTCTCCTGTCTGCTAGTCCAAGGTCTGAGGCTCAGGAAGCTGGTGGCCGGCAAGTCCAGCCCATCAGGCAGCTCCCTGGCCGGGCTGGGGGCGGCTCTGGCCCTGGTGCAGGGGATCATCTCTGGAGAGTGGGTGCTGCTGACCGTTGTGAGGGAGGGTCACCCGGCCTGCGACTACCCACCTGTAGACTTTGCTCTGACGTGTGCGTACACCCTGGGCCTGCTCCTGGTGGCCATGGGGCTGTCGTTGTGCGTGGTGCTGTGTGGAGGG
>CM051003.1:30650770-30695770 GCA_027704905.1 Muraenolepis orangiensis
CGGTGCCAGAAAAAGCGGAATAGGCCAACGGTAGCTAGTGATCTTTTACCGTGACACTGTAGAGAGCTGACGAGTGGCTTTACTGTGTGGTACGGCAACACCACTGCACATTTGTGTGCACTTCCATGCATTGACGAGATCTTTAGGACCAGATGTCGGAAGAAGGCCATCTACATCACAAAGGAACGCAACTACCCTGGGCACTATCTCTTCTCCCCCCTACCATCCGGTCGCCGGTTCCGCAGCATCTGTACAAGGACTACCAGATTTAAGGATAGTTTTTATCCACAGGCAGTGCACTTACTGAACTGCTAAGAGTGCTGCCACTGTCATAACATACACTATCATACTTTGCTGGACTTTCTGGACTCATTACAGTAACTGCACTGTTCTTCACTGTACTGCACTGTATTCATGAGGCTGCTCCACTACTGGCGCTTTAAAAGGCTTTTTAAAAAGAGCGGTACGCAGTAAGAGTGGTACGCAGTAAGAGCGGTACGCAGTAAGAGCGGTACGCAGTAAGAGCGGTACGCAGTAAGAGCGGTACGCAGTAAGAGCAGTACGCAGTAAGAGCAGTACACAGTTACAGCAGTATGCAGTAAGAGCAGTACGCAGTTAGAGCGGTACGCAGTAAGAGCGGAACGCAGTTAGAGCGGTACGCAGTAAGAGCGGAACGCAGTTAGAGCGGTACGCAGTAAGAGCGGTACGCAGTTAGAACGGTACGCAGTAAGAACAGTACGCAGTAAGAGCAGTACACACAGCCACAACGCCTTCCAGTGCTAGCAGCGCTGAAACCATCGCCACATGTGCTGCTAGGGGCTCCGTCAGCAGCGCATGTGGGGAATACACAAACAAACGGCACAAAACTGTACGCAAATACAACTCGCCGATGAATGGGAGTCGGAGGCGGCGTGTTTAATATGGAACTCCACACTTTATTTTCCATTTAAGTTTAACAGCAGGGGAAACACATCTGCTACTTGCTACTTCAACTAGCACACCACAACAACAACAACAACACGGTACGCACCCTAACCGGTCCGTGGTGCAACACACACTAAACACAAACAGTGAATTATGTTCCCATAACGTTCCACCACACAAGCCCCCCCAGAATTCACTCATACACAAAGTCCGTGCGGTGGGGAGGAACGACAGGCCGACCACCACGACTCCGGAGAACGGGAGCCGGGGAGGCGACCTCTACAGGGGCGGCCGCTGGATGAGGTGGGACCGGAACCGCAGGCCCCAATTTGGTGACAGGGGTCAAGGCCGGGGGGCGACCCCGTCGCGGAGGCCGTGCCAGCACCACCGGCTGGTCCAAGTCCAGGTGAGCAGCCTTCACCCGGTCCACCGAGACGTGCTCGGCTTTGCCACCCAGGTCGACCACCAAGTGCTTGCCCCCGTGTTCCAAAACCCGGAAAGGCCCGTCGTAAGGAGGCTGCAGGGGGCCTCTGTGAGCGTCGTGCCGGATGAACACGTGCTCCGCTGAGCGAAGCCCCACGGGAACCCGGGACACCTGAGTGCCGTGCTGAGCAGTGGGGATCGGAGCAAAGGCCTTAGCGGCGTCCTGCAGGAAAACTCGCTGGGCCGTCGCCGACCAGGGGGCCGATGCGTTGGGAAGGAAATCCCCTGGAACCCTCAGCGGCTGACCGTAGACCATCTCAGCCGTGGAACACCGCAGATCCTCCTTAGGCGCGGTCCTCAGGCCCAGCATAACCCAAGGCAGCTTGTCGACCCAATTACCGTCCGTCAGCCCGGCTCTGAGGGCCGCCTTCATGGAGCGATGGAAACGCTCGCAGAGACCGTTGGCCTGAGGGTGATAAGCGGTTGTCCGGTGGAGCTTAACCCCCAAATCCCCGGCCACAGCGTTCCAGAGCTCGGATGTGAACTGGGAACCGCGGTCTGAGGAAATGTCCGAAGGGGTGCCGAAACGACACACCCATGTCGCAATGAAGGCCCGGGCTATGTCAGCCGCCGCTGTCGACGCGAGTGGGACCGCCTCCGGCCAACGGGTTGTCCTGTCCACCATAGTTAGGAGGTAGGAAAAACCCTGGGAGGAGGGTAATGGACCAACCAGATCGATGTTGACGTGGTCAAACACGCTGGCAAGCCACACACGTGCCGGCCCAAGCCCTCACGACCTTTTTGAGCCCCCGCCAGACGAATTTCGCGGCCACCTCAGCCTCCGTCGTCCATTCGATCTCCTGGATGGGGGCCTTACCTTTCAATGCCTCATACAGCGGCCGCATAATGTGGGCGGCCCGGGCGATGAAACGGTGGTAGAAGGTCACCATCCCTAGGAACCCACGGAGTGACCGGGCCGTGTGCGGGCGAGGAAACGCCGCGACAGCCTCAACCTTCGCCGGCAGGGGTGATGCTCCGCCTTTGGTGACGCGGTGCCCAAGGAAGTCAATGCCAAACACCCCGAACAGACACTTTGCAGGGTTGATTATCAACCCGTGCTGGCTGAACCTCGTAAAAAGGGCCCGGAGGTGAGACAGGTGTTCCTCCTCAGAAGTGCTGGCGACGAGTATGTCGTCAAGGTAGACAAACACAAACGGTAAGTCCCGCAGCACCGAATCCATCAGGCGCTGGAATGTTTGCGCGGCGTTCTTGAGCCCAAAAGGCATCCGCAGGAACTCAAACAACCCAAAAGGCGTTATCACCGCCGTTTTGGGAATGTCCAGGGGATGCATGGGCACCTGGTGGTATCCACGCACTAGGTCCACCTTAGAAAACACCCGCCTACCCGCCAGGTGCACCGAAAAGTCCTGAATGTGCGGCACCGGGTAGCGGTCCGGTGTCGTAGCGTCGTTGAGGCGGCGGTAGTCCCCACACGGGCGCCAACCGCCATTAGGCTTGGGGACGATGTGCAGAGGAGACGCCCAAGGACTGTCAGACCGGCGGATGATACCCAGGCGTTCCATAGTTGAGAACTCTGCCTTCGCTACTGCGAGTTTAGAAGGGTTCAACCGCCGGGCCCTGGCGTAGACCGGGGGTCCCTCAGTGGTGACGTGGTGCTCCACCCCATGCTTGGTGGTGGGCGCAGAGAAAGTGGGCTCCGTCAGGTCCGGGAACTCGGCCAACAACCTGAGGTACTTGTCCATACCATACAGCAAACCTGACAGCCCGTTGTACGCTGCTTTGCCAAGCGTACACACAAGGGAGGAAAACGTCAAGGCATCAACCAAGCGTTTGTTTCCCACGTCCACCAGGAGCCCGTGAGCACATAAAAAATCTGCTCCGAGGAGGGGAAAAGAAATGTCTGCTATGACAAAATCCCAGTTGAACCGCTGCCCCCCAACACATAAACACATCGGCCTCACGCCATAAGTGCGGATGGGGCTGCCATTAGCTGTCGTCAACTGCGGTCCGTGCCCCCCTCGAGCAACGTCCTCCCTTGACGCAGGAAACACGCTCCGCTGAGCGCCCGTGTCACAGAGAAACCGGCTTCCCGAGACACTGTCGCTAACGAAGAGCAGCCTGCTCGTGCCGCCAACGCTCAGGGCCACTACCGAGCGCCGGCCCTCTCGTTTCCCGGAGGCCTGTAGCTGCAGGGAGCGATGCACTTCTTCGCCTTGGCCCCGAACCGCGCGTGGTAACAACATTCCCCCGCGTCCCCACGCCGGCCTGGAACCGCCGCGGTCTGCTCCTCCCAAGCCCTCCTAACCGGCGAGGGAGCACTGAGCGTTGCAGCTAGCACATCTGCACCGGGCTGCTGGGTCGCCAGGAAAAAACGGTCAGCCTCCTCAGCCAGGGCGCGGGGTTCAGTAATGGTCGTGTTGGCCAGCGCCGTCTGAACCCGGGGCGGCAAGTGGCGCAGGAACGTCTCCACGAACAAAATCCGGGGATCCTCCCCCCCCAGCAGATTCAGCATCTTCTCCATGAGCTGGGACGGCTTGCTGTCCCCCAAACTCTGAATATCCAGAATCTGGCGTGCCCTCTCCTTAGCAGATAAGCTAAATGTCTTAAGGAGAAGGGCTTTAATCGCCTCATATTTGCCGTGGCGTGGAGGATCCGCGACAAAACCGACCAACCTGGACGACGTGGAGCTCCCCAGCGCTGCCACCACGTGAAAATACTTCAGGTCCTCGTCACGGACCTGGCGGCAGGCAAAGTGTGCCTCCACGTGTGCGAACCACGCTGTAGCGGCATGTTCCCAAAACTCCGGCAGTTTAATATAAACATCGCGATCAGCCATGTTCACTATGTCTTCGGAATCTATCTCGAAAACGTCGGGGTCACCAGTGTAGAGCCGATGAATGGGAGTCGGAGGCGGCGTGTTTAATATGGAACTCCACACTTTATTTTCCATTTAAGTTTAACAGCAGGGGAAACACATCTGCTACTTGCTACTTCAACTAGCACACCACAACAACAACAACAACACGGTACGCACCCTAACCGGTCCGTGGTGCAACACACACTAAACACAAACAGTGAATTATGTTCCCATAACGTTCCACCACAATAGAAAGATAATATAGAAATAATAAATATATATAATAATAAATAGACAGAAGCAGGCTAGATGCTGAGCCAGACCTGAGACTGAAGCTGACATTGATTGCCCCAGACATCAAAGTTGTTAACTGTTCACAGAGACAGGTGCAACCTTCCCATTAGAGTTGTCAATGGACACCAATGGACACACATGCTGTGTGTGTGTGTGTGTTTGAATGAAGTACAATTGCTTTCTGTGTGAGTGTGCGTGTGCGAGAGAGAGAATTACATACTGTACAGTTGTTATTTTGTTCATAATGTTCTCATTTGCTATGTAAGAATGATAGTTATTACTGTGTTCTTAATGTTCTCACTTGCTGTGTGTGTGTGCATGCGTGTGTGCGTGTGTGTTAACTACATTTGCTAAAATACATCTTAATCTTCTCACATGCTGTGTGAGAATGATAGTTATTATGCCCCTTGCATAGTATGAGAATTGTGTGGAAGAGTTTGTAGTTCTAGTGCTACCCCTTAGTACATTGTGGCTGTGGCCGACAAAAGTTAACAATAAATAATGTTATTAGGAATAAATGTGCCTCCTGTGTGAACTGTGCATGTGCATGAATAGACTGTGTTTTAACGTGGGTCATATGGTGGTACTTGGAGAGACAACTACTTTCTCAGGTGGTACTTGCTGTAAAAAGGTTGAGAACCACTGGTGTGTATTGTGTTTCATAAATTGATACTGTGGGAGGAAATGGGGAGTCAGCATTCCATTGTACTAGTTCCAAATGGCAAATACAAATCTTGAATCTTGAATCTATCTTGATACCTCATACCCTGTTCAACAGTGTAGGTTAAGGGAAGAGGCAGACAGACAGACAGGTGGTTAGAGAGAGTCAGACAGGTAGTCACATCTCTAGTGAGTGAGAGAGAGAGACAGACAGAGACAGAGAGGTCAGATGTTCATTCACCATGAAACAGCAGCTATGCCAGATCCGGTTTATCCGGCTTCCTGAGTGGCACAACACTGTCCCAGATATGGTACTCAACGGATGACTCACGCCGCCAGAATCCGGAATGGTGCAATGGCCTGTGCTGGATCACAGTCCCTTTTGCTGAACTACTGTTTAAATGGTGGTATCCCAAGGGAAGCACCAAAATTGGTAAGCAGATCTTTAATGGTGAAGCTCTTGTCTACCATAACTTCATCACCAGGTTCGAGGAGGACTTCCTGATGATTTCCTTATCAGATGTCCATATGGGTACTGAACCCAACACCAAGATTCACTTTTACCATCAGGCAGGCGATACCGCAGTATCAAGTGCCGTACAAATAGACTCCGAGATAGCTTCCACAGTCAGGTCATCAGGCTGCTGAACAAGGGCGTATAGCATATAACAATGTATATTTTATTACATTGATTTATATATACATATTGCTCTTTTCTGTGCCGATATATAGCATTTTATAAAATTATTTTTTCTACTTTTTTCTATTCTATTTTGATTCTATTTTTATCTTATTTTTATAACTGCTGTCTGTCGTCGGGTATTGCACATACGATTTTCACACCACTGCTTTATACTTGTGTAAACTGTGAAGTGACAATAAACTTGACTTGACTTGACTTGATTCAGGATGTTTTAAGTACAATGGAATGCTTAGTCTCCATTTTCTCCCGCAGTGAATTTCCTACAATTTAACACTATATAATATACTGTACACAATAAAAACAATAAAAAGAACAATAAAGTGACTGATGGATGATATATACATATGTTGAATTGTGCAAAAAGCATTTAAAAGCATTTTAAAGTAGCAGCATCATGAATACAGGTAAACCGGGCTAGGGAAACTGACAGGAATGCGGGACGTGATAAGGGGGCGTGGCTACCTGGGCGAGGGTTGGGGAAACTGACAGGAATGCGGGACGTGATAAGGGGGCGTGGCTACCTGGGCGAGGGCTGGGGAAACTGACAGGAATGCGGGACGTGATAAGGGGGCGTGGCTACCTGAGCGAGGGTTGGGGAAACTGACAGGAATGCGGGACGTGATAAGGGGGCGTGGCTACCTGGGCGAGGGCTGGGGAAACTGACAGGAATGCGGGACGTGATAAGGGGGCGTGGCTACCTGGGCGAGGACTGGGGAAACTGACAGGAATGCGGGACGTGTTAGGGGGCGTGGCTACCTGGGCGTGGGCTGGGGAAACTGACAGGAATGCGGGACGTGATAAGGGGGCGTGGCTACCTGGGCTCATACTCACACGACTGTAATGATTCAGGAAATGTATAATGTATATATAATGTATAATAATTACCATATTATCCCACCATAAGGAGTGATTAGGGCCTGAATTTTCACAAATTGGTACTACCCAAGGTGGCAAATTCTAGATTGGTATTTTAAAGAAGACTACATTTACATTTACATTTAGGGCATTTGGCAGACGCTTTTATCCAAAGCGACTGTATGTTTAGACTATATGTTTAGATGATATTTCAACTTGATAAACCTCTACAAGTGGTATCTTAGTCACAGTTAACCTTAAGCCCAGTTGTTAGTCTGTCTGATAAATATAGCGATCACATGGGCTCTAGTGTCAGCAGCATTAATTTTTCTACAGTTGTCATCATAAACTTCTAGTCCGATTTTATTTTTTTGCCTTGTGGCACCTGCAAATATAGATGCATGGAAAACATTACTGAGAGTGGCTAAAAAAAGAGGCTTCAACCCCATCATCGATCTTGAAAAATCTGTATTGTATCACAGGAAATGAAAAATGTTGGTATACCCAGACAAAAGCTTATTAACATTTGCCACAAACTCAAAGATAAACTAAGGATGTACAAATCAAGCAGTGAAAAATACACAAGTGGCACTGAAGATCAGAGCTGATATACGGAACCTAGATATAACTCAAGCATGACCACCACATGCATCAGGTCTTGAGAGTGAACAGTGCTCCAACATCTCTGGTGGAATTTCTCTTATACTGCAACCTGTGGCAGAGTAAGGCCTACAAAACACATTGAGCTGCCCTTTGCTGTCAAGTCACTTACTGGAAACGTGGAACTGATACAGATACTGAACAGACTTGGCCATAGTATTTCATATTCTCAGGTAGAAGAAATTGACACAGCTCTCTGTGTCTCTGAAGTCTGTACAACTTCAGAAGCAAGCAGCAAGTGAAGATGCCATTCCGCATTGAGGAAATTTTGAGGACCAAATGTCGGTCCATCATAAAGGACTGCAACCACCCTGGACACCATCTCTTCTCCCCCCTACCGTCTGGTCGCCAGTTGCGCAGCATCCGTACAAGTACTACCAGGTTAAAGATATTTTTTATCCACAGGCAGTGTGCCTACTGAACTGCTGGGAGTGCTGCCACTTTCACTTTCATAACATAGTCATTAACATTACAATAAAATACTTTGCTGGACTTTCTGGACTCATCACAGTTACTGCACTGTACTGCACTGTATTCACGATGCTGCTGCACTACTGCACTTAAAAACTGCTTTTAAAGATTTTTGTAAAAAAAACAAAAAAACATGTACATTCAACACATGTACAGATCATTGTCACTTTGCTGCTCTTTTTTGGTTTATTTTTATTGTATATATTATTTGTATTTTTATGGTGTTGTTTAGGAGTTGTTTACTGCAGGAGGGAATGGGGAGTAAGCATTCCTATGTACTTTTTACAAATGGCAATAAAATATCTTGTATCTTCCACTACCACAAAACATTAAGCCTGGTCTGTTCACAACATTGGTGTGGGACAATATAGACAGACAAGGGAAACAATCGGTGGTGAAGGGACATCACAGAGTGAATGGAATTGCTTTGTTGATCATCCTGCTGAGACCAGAGCTTTGCCTTGCATCCCAAAAACCAAGAGAAGAAGCATTGGAGTGTAGAGATGGAATTTCCCATTTACAATGCAGGACAGCGTGCCAATCCTCCAGTTGTACAGACGGTTGATACTGACCACACTACTTTTCTTCAAGATGCAACAGACAGAAACCACCTTGCCACCCTGCCTTTTGGATGTCTTATGTGGACATGGTTGAGATTCTGCTATGTCTAATTCGAGCATCAAGAGAGGGAAGTGGATGATGCATCTTGCAGCAATTAGACCAATCATTCCATGGTGTTTTGCATATGATAAGCTGAACTATGCTAGATATCTGACATTCTATTATGCACAAATGTCTTCCCTGGAGGTTGATCATCCTGCTGTTCATGCACACTTTGTAGAGGGTGGTTTTAACGTCCAGCTTGGTAGGACGTTAAATCGGAAAGATTCTGATTGACCAGACAATTGAGGAGACAGTAAACAAGGACACCCAGACTACCGAAGGAACCAAGGGTTTCAGCCTGAATATGGAGCCGTCACCAAATACAATCTCACTTCAGAAAACAGAAGTCAGTCTCTGAGGCAGCTCAGGAACATGACATGCAACAAGTCTCCTGGCTCATCCACTTGGTCCACTGCCTTTGTCACTTTCAAATCCAGATGGCTCGTTGCGCAAAACCAACAAGGCAGCTCTTGATAGAGAGTTAGAGAAGTCAGCTTTAGCAGTTGAAGATAATGGAGACCACTCTGCATGCATCATTGATGGAATGAGCCTTGTTCAGAAACTGAAAGGTGATGGCAGATTTTGTAAAGATTGCCAGATCTGTGCTGAACATTGCCCCCATTGCTCCGTTGCATGAAGGAGGAAAGAGTAAATATATAGATGTGGTCTTTGTGTACTGGAATACATCTATCAAGAATGCTGAGAGATGCAGTCGTGGTTCAGCAAGAAGCACTCAATGGAAGAACATTGCTCCTGGAGAGACATGCTATTGTCTCAACAAAAAAAGGAAAATTGGAACGTTACTGAAGAGCTAAAATCTTCCCATGAGGAGGTGTATACCTGTATGCTCCTACATGCAAATCATGCCAGCCAGAATGGCTATCAAACCTCAGTTATTGTGAGTGAGGGTACACATGCCATGATTCTTTGCATCAGATACTGTAAGAAGATAAACAGCCCCCTGTATTAGAAATGTGATGAGGATGAGGACAACTCAGTGCCCTTAAACTTGTTGAAGGAAACAGGACATTCCAAGAGTTCTTCAAATCACCTCATCCTGTGATGTATCAGGAACTATACACAAATATGGAGTAATTTGTCTGCAGGATGTAGTTGTCCAGCGTATGTGATGTCAATGATCTTCACTACCTGCTGTTTTGCACCAAAAGGGGTGAAGTAGAGTCCAGCCTACTGCCCCCTTGCAAGGACTGCTTACAGCTGCATACACATCAAGCCAATTACCAGGCAGCAGTCTGAAGGCACTGCCTGGAGAGACAACCAGACATACCAGACCCAAACCGGCATGGACGGAAAACTGATGACAAATGAATGATTACAATAAATCCAATAAAAAATGTTCACCATCTTGCTCTAATCATGAAATAGTATAGGTAATTTGTTGACTTGATTTGGGTTCCTCACTGAAATAGATAAGCAATAGCGAGGATGGTTATAGCTTTGATCTTACGGTTACAGGTGCTGACATTAGACTGGATGCGGGGACCCCCAGCACCAATGGCTGTCCTGGAACTTATGGCATGCAAGTGTGAGGGACCTCTCTAGCTTCCACACTGCTCCTGCCTTGACAACTAATTTAAGTGCACAGAAATGTGCAAGATACACACCTCAATCCATAAAACCTACAATCAGAGGGATGAGAGGATGATGTAGAAATTGCCATGACCCTGGATGACTATGATATTGAGGATGAATGATGATGATGAGGAATAAAACAGAATATTAATACTGTGTTATATTATATTGTTGATGGTGGTGATGATTATTTCAAAATATCAAACTAGAATTTGCCACCTTGGGTCATACCTGGCCTGGGCTCATGTTCTACTGTAAGGCCCATAATCACCCCTTATGGTGGGATAATATCGGAACATTATACATGTCCTGAATCATTACAGTCCTGTGAGTATTTCAGTTTTTGTTATTTGTGCAAGTGATGCTCCTACATGTCACAATGCTCAAATAAAGACAATAGTTTAGGCGAAGATTGTGGAAAAACTAATGTTGTTGACACCTTGAAGAGCCCCTGTGACCTCTGTATTTATCAGACTTAAGTCTTAAGCTTAAATGAAAGCTACAAACCATTTAAAATGATACTAAGCAAGTTTTCATAAAACATGAGTAAAGGTCCTGAAAATGAGCCTGAATAAGGATATGTATCATGTATATGTAGCAGCATGTATTATTATTATTATTATTATGTATCAGCGTCTAGAAGCCAATTTATTGTAGGCTTACTTAATGTGCTTATAACTGATACAAAGCTACCACTTACAAAAGGTTATCATACCAAAATATCATCTATGGACATCTATGGACTTTTCAAAAAATGTAACTAGATTTTGCCACCTTGAGTGGTACCAAAATCGTGTCTGGCCCATGGACTATATCCCTAACGTGTCGATCAGGTGTACATATGACCGAAGCTCAAATCTGTCCAAAGAGTCGGGTTATTTTGCCATCCTTTCAATGCGTACAAGTCTGGAAGTGAAGCCGAACCTTTATCACACGTTAGTTTAGAATAATATCTAGAACTAGCGACTTGATTGAGTATTTTTTTTACGTATTCAGAGAGAAAAGTCGTTAAGCAGTCGAGCACCCCATCCTTTCAATGTAAAATATGCCAATAAGAAGGACCTTTTGCCAACTGTAAAACTGCGCATGCGTGAAAATGACGTCATTGTTGGTCAACAAGAAACATCGCGATACCAAGTCTAGCTGTCGTCCTTTCATAGACTGATGGTTTGTTAATCGAGGTTTTGTAGTTGTTCCAATTAAAACGACTGGAGACACACCACTCATATTTACCCGGACATTTAAATACAGCTGTTTTTTGTAAACATAAACTCTTGTTCTTGGACTGTGCCATTGTTTATTTACATTGAATGTTGTCCCCGGAAGTAACAGTACCTCGTGGAGGTAACGACGGAAATGTGAAATAGGCCTATTAAGATCGCTAGATCATTTGATCACCAAATAAAACAGGGCGGATTGAGTAAGAACGGTTGCTAGGGACGCTTGGCACGTTAAAAGCCGGAGACGGGAAACAGAGAGAATACACTTCCGGGTCAAGAAAGGAACGCGCGACAGCACGTGAATCGCCAAAGTAAGTAAATCACTCCTCATATAGTTGCAATGTAATCATTGGTAAGATATAATATAATGTAGATAATCAGAATATAGCAGGGCATAATAATAGTGTACTGCTCCGTGTGTTCATGCTGGTCTAACATTGTTCATGCTGGTCTAATAACAAGACGTGCTTTGTCAATGTGTGTTCATGCTGGTCTAACACTGTTCATGTGTTCATGCTGGTCTAACACTGTTCACGTGTTCATGCTGGTCTAACACTGTTCATGTGTTCATGCTGGTCTAACACTGTTCACGTGTTCATGCTGGTCTAACACTGTTCATGCTGGTCTAACACTGTTCATGTGTTCATGCTGGTCTAACACTGTTCATGTGTTCATGCTGGTCTAACACTGTTCATGTGTTCATGCTGGTCTAACACTGTTCACGTGTTCATGCTGGTCTAACACTGTTCATGCTGGTCTAACACTGTTCATGCTGGTCTAACACTTCATGTGTTCATGCTGGTCTAACACTGTTCACGTGTTATGTTGGTCTAACACTGTTCATGTGTTCATGCTGGTCTAACACTGTTCATGTGTTATGTTGGTCTAACACTGTTCATGTGTTCATGCTGGTCTAACACTGTTCACGTGTTCATGTTGGTCTAACACTGTTCATGTGTTTGATTGATTGATTGAAGTGTTTATTTCGAATATGAAAGCAAAAATAATAAATAAGCCATTAAAGAAACAAAGAAAAATAGAATATATACATATTCGAAAAGGAGTGAGAAGAAGTAAAACTTATTAACTCCCACCCCTTCTCCATAAATAATACATAATAACAAGCTTCCTGGTCTAACCCTGTCTATACACTACTGTGTAATATTTACTAGTAATTCTGTTTCAGATTTTATAATATTATGAAAATATAAATATAATATATACATATCATACAATACTATATATATAATATACATATATTATGAAAATATAAATATAATATATACATGTCATACAATGTTGGTCTAACACTGTTCATGTGTTCATGCTGGTCTAACACTGTTCACGTGTTCATGTTGGTCTAACACTGTTCACGTGTTCATGCTGGTCTAACATTGCTCATGTGTTCATGTAGTAAACTGTTCTTATGGTTAGCCAGCAAGTTAGAAGGTTTATCCTCATTGTTATATTATTATACACTGCTCAAATCAATTAAGGGAACATGACTTAAATTAATAATAATATTCAATAGTAAAGTTGAAAATCTTGTAAGGTCAATAGTAACCAAAATCATGAACCCATTGAGTGCTGGATTTAACCTCACACTGCAAATCAATGTAACAATTTAGATCACAAGCTGATCCAGCTTGTGAGAAGTTTATTATGACAATTCTTATGTGGCTCAGTAGTGTGTATGCCCCTCCGTGATATAAAACTACATTAACATGTTATTGTTGTAGCAATCTCACAATAACAAGACGTGCGTGTACACATTGTTATTAAAACATAATTTGGCCTTATTGATAACTTATTTACGGTGTTGCGTTTATTTAATTTCAGACGGATTCTGCTGAGGTGATCTTTGTTTTTGAAAGACCTGCACGTCGTACGGCCGATGAGATTGTAATCAACAAGGTAGGCCTACTTTACCAAGTAGGGCGGATGAGGTTGTCATTAACCGGGTAGGCCTACTTCACCACGTAGAACAGATGAGATTGCCATTAACCAGGTAGGCCTACTTCACCACGTAGAACAGATGAGATTGCCATTAACCAGGTAGGCCTACTTCACCACGTAGAACAGATGAGATTGCCATTAACCAGGTAGGCCTACTTCACCACGTAGAACAGATGAGATTGCCATTAACCAGGTAGGCCTACTTCACCACGTAGAACAGATGAGATTGCCATTAACCAGGTAGGCCTACTTCACCACGTAGAACAGATGAGATTTCCATTAACCAGGCAGGCCTGCTTTACCAGCGAGGTCCAGTACAACTGGAACTGACCTGTATGACTTGAAGATATGAATAAGGTGAACAATAAAGCACACACATATTAAGATCAAGATATGGTGACATGGATAAAATGCGTTGTTTTATATACGCTATCATATGCTAAATGAACCTTACAAACCACTGCTTGTTGACAGGACAAACGACTGGCCCTCCAGAGAGACATTGACCAGGAATCACAGCCCAGAGAACCAGCCAGACCTTTGGTTAGTGTCTGGTGTCATTATGCAACACTGTTTTGTGTGTCCTGTTCCTAATTGTATATAAATGTTTTGACAGGTAGCACAGGGACTGGTCACTCCATACACAGTAGCAGACCACATTAAAAAGGAAATGGATGGAAGAAATATGCTGGCAAAGAAGAAGAAGAAACGGATACGAGGGAAAGACGAAGACATGGACTCGGTGGACGGCGAGAGCTTGAAGATGGTGAAAAGGGACAAGAAAGAAAAGGGAGGTGAGGAAGGTTCTCCCACAGTAGAGAAGACAACCAAGAAGAAGAAACCACTTGTCTGTGCTGATGTATCACAGCACACTCCCACCCTGGAGAAACCTTCTGGAAAGGAACGGAAGAAGCCCAAGAAAACAAACTGCACGTCAGTTCAGTCCAAGGCAGCTGGATGTTTTAAGACCAGAGAAGAAGCAACATTGGCCACAAAAAAGAAGTCCAAGAAGGTGATCGTAGATCAAAGTGAGGTGATAAATGTAGACGACAGCGACGAGGACGTCGTTATCATGACACCAAAGAAGACCATGAAGAACAAGGCGGGGCCTAAAACATCTGTGACTAAGAAGGTGGCCGGAGTACAAAAATCCCCAGGGTTCCATCAAAAAACCAAGAAGAGGAAAGCTCCTTTAGAAACGGGTCAAGACACACTCAAACCAATCCAGAAGAAGGGAAAGGAGGAGGAAACTAAGCTAACAGAAACAAAGGTGTCCAGTAGTGGTGTTGTCCTGGATGAAGAGAGTCCAAAGAACATGAAGAAGGAAACAAAGGCGGTGAAAAGTGAGGAGGGAGACGGAAAAGAGCAGAAGAGGAACAAGAAGAAACCTGCGAAGGAAGATAAATCGACAGTCCAGGATATGGCGCAGAATACCGAAACATTTGTCTTTGTGTCCTGTGACTCGAAGGGAAAAGGAAAAAAAGAGATGAAGAGGACTTCACAAGAAATCAAAATAAAGGCAAAGGCGGAAGTAGAGGTCAGCGTTGAGGAGACGAAGAAGAAGAAGAAGAAGGTAGAGGTCAGCGTTGAGAAGACGAAGAAGAAGAAGGTAGAGGTCAGCGTTGAGGAGACGAAGAAGAAGAAGGTAGAGGTCAGCGTTGAGGAGACGAAGAAGAAGAAGGTAGAGGTCAGCGTTGAGGAGACGAAGAAGAAGAAGGTAGAGGTCAGCGTTGAGGAGACAAAGAAGAAAAAGAAGAAGGTAGAGGTCAGCGTTGAGGAGAAGAAGAAGGTAGAGGTCAGCGTTGAGGAGGAGAAGAGGAGGAGGAGGAAGAAGAAGAAGGTAGAGGTCAGCGTTAAGAAGGGGAAAAAACAGATCAAATTGGAGGACGATACCCCTGAAACAGAACCTACTCCCGAGGTGAGTGCTTTTGTGTGGCAGATGAGCATGTCCTCGGCGAGTGATTTATTTTTTAATGCATACATAATACAACATAATTGGTTTCTGCTGCTTTGGGTTGCAGGAGATCCCCCACACCGACGTTGTGTTCTTGTCGGAAACGACTGGAAACAGGGACGAGGTGACCATTAATCAGGTGTGTGTGTGTGTGTGTGCACTCCTGCCTCCCTTCTGGGACTTTCCAATTGAATGTTTTCCATGTTGGACGGTTAAATGCAGTTTAATGCGTAATACATGATTTCAATTATTTATTTTTTTGATCTGTCATATAGGTCATTAAATTGTATCATTCAACAACCTATGAGTCCTGTGTAGACCTTCCAGTAACTTTTCTCTCCTTCAGGAAAGAAGACTGGCTCTGCAGCTGGACATCGACAAAGAATCTCGTTCCCAATCCCCAGCTAAAACTTCGGTTAGTGTGGGCACATTAAAGGGCCCCTATTCTTTTATTATTTTTTTATGTTGATTTAATCATTACTTGGCAAGACAAAAATCATCACAAGACAAATCATCACAGGTGGGTGTGTCCACCCACCCATGTGTGATGGACCGTTCAGCCCACTAGTTGGTATATTCCACTTGGTAGGCAGATGCATCTGGTGGTAAAATAAGGGTCTTTTACCTTTAAACTGTATACTATATTTAAAGACAAATTAAAAAATATAATGTAATTAGTATGCAGTGACAATAACTAAATATATTTTTGTTGATCTATTTGTTGTTCAGGGCTTGGGCCAGTGGAGCACAGTCAGGTTCAACAGCACCGAGAAACAGCACAAGTTCCTGCGGTTGATGGGCGGCTTCAAGAAGGAGACGCAGGCCAGCGGGCCCAGTGCTGGGGGGCCCAACATGGCCCTTGCACAGGACCAACAGCAGAACTTGCACCAAGCCCTTCTGGGTGAATTTCAGCGTGCGCAGTCGCGACGCCTGGACTTGAGTGGCAGAGGTGCGGGACTTGGTTTCTCCTGCCCATCCAACAAGATGTTTTCCATAGACGCCAACGCCAGCCGGTCGGTCCGCTTCGACGATTGATACGAGGGACCATTTGACTGGATCACACAGGGGTGTAACAATCGACATAGGTTTTGGACATCTGAGATCCGATCTCAAAAACCACATGTTAATGTGTGAACAATGTTTTTTAATTTTTTTTTTATCCGTATTGAGATCCTATCTCAAACCACATTCGGGGGTGGTTTCATGTAGTCTAGGCCACAATCTCAAGTGTTGCAATTGTAGCAAAATAAAGATATTTTTTTCCATTTAAAGGGTCAATTGATGGACAACTACCTAACTAGACATTTGTGTTAGTCAGCTGACATTGTGCAAATATTTGTCAGCTAACTTCTTCCTGATGAACTCATGTAACAATACCACGAGATGGCAGCATAACATACTTCCCCTTAGCTACATACTGTACAGGATTAATGACCGCTACACCCAGGAGTTACTTTTAAAGGTCAGATTGAATAAAATATTTTTAGTCTGCAATGACTGAACATTTCAATGTAGTCATCCATGAGTTAGCCGTGGTAGCAGAACAAAGCGTGACCTACTTTGCAGCCTGCTAGACACATTTTCTGCTCATACCAGCTCCGTGAGGATTTCCCAAATCGTGGGAAATGTAGGGGAGGAAGGCAGGTGAAGTGGTGGGTGGGTAAACCCCAGACATTTGAAGGAGCATAGGATTTTGTGTAAGTAGTGACTATACCCAGAGAATTTATGCAGCTAAGTCTTTTTCTTATTAGAAATAAAATTGGCTTTTTGGAGATTACTGAAGTCTGACCTGGTATCCTTAACATTATGAGCAAAGTAATAGAACACTAAGGTTAGTTTGAGAAATGTATAAACCAATCAAGTTTTCTTTTGGATCTTACTGCTCTACTAATGCTGGCTTTTTCTCTACTACTGATCTCAAGAGCTGATTATTTCAGACAGAATAAAGATCAGTGCCGACAATCATTTATCTTAAATTGGGATTGTGGTGAGATGAAGTCTGGGTTTCCTGTTGTCTGAAGTGAAAACACGGTACTGAACAAGGTTTGTTTCGATCACTTTATTTAATTTCTGCCTTTTGCCATGTTTCATTTAAAAACAAATCACAGGGAGAATGCATCTACTGTAGTGCCCGGTGTGGTCTCTTGTATCACAATAAGCATTCCATTTAGATTG
This sequence comes from Muraenolepis orangiensis, assembly GCA_027704905.1. Taxonomy (NCBI): domain Eukaryota; kingdom Metazoa; phylum Chordata; class Actinopteri; order Gadiformes; family Muraenolepididae; genus Muraenolepis; species Muraenolepis orangiensis. The sequence continues at coordinate 30,668,200 of CM051003.1, forward strand.
GACAGAAGAAACACCTTGGCTGATAACCATGATTGACTTTACACTGCATTGTGTTAAATTTGGACCATGTTTAAACAAAAAACAGCCACATGCCGAGTGAAATGTTGTTTGCTCATGTAAAGCAATGGAAGGCCCAATTCATGTAGACGCGCTTGGACATTCTTTAACATAAGTGTCCCAACATGACCAAATGCAGCTTTTCAAGCTCGTAGACAATATGGTGTTGGGCGTAAAACATACATTCCAAAGGGGAGCATGCCAACGACATGAACGTGGTTCAGATAAAGACACCAGGGAGCCAGGAGGACCTGGGATGGAGCTGTGTTCCTTGTGGAAGAGAGGGATACACCCCCCTCATGCATGCAGATACTCAGGCTGCACCCGTGCTACCTTCCGCAACTCTTTGGCGTGTGTGTGTGGACACTGCATCTCGGACCAGCTGATGGGCACCATCTGGCCACCTGTAAGTCGGATGGTGAAATTGAGGTGCTTGTTGATACACAACCGTAGCAGGGGCACAGGATAGGTAATGGTTAGGGTGCTGGACAGCTGAAAGCCACTGGGTTTGATCCCCTCTCAGTTCAAGTTGAAAAGTATAGGCCCTGTTTACCTGCTTCACTGTGTGCCACAACCACACCCAGTTCATTCTCTGCTGTAGTCAACAAGTAGTTGGACTGGACATCACCCAGGGAGATCTGAGTGGTCAAGGTTCGACAACCAAAAAGGAAACTGCAATGCAATGTTAAATGAACACCAATAAACTTAAACAAATTAGACAGTTCAGTCGTTATATATATTTAAAAACTTGTCAGCTTTCATACAGTCTCATGACTGCATGAATATGAGGAGAACCACCAGGCATACATTAAACGGTAATGCTTGAATGAAAAGTTGTGAAGTAGTATTGATTGATCCATTAATCAGTCTACAACATCCAAATCTTGCCACTCCCAACGTACCTTTAACTGCGCATCTGTTCCCCCACAAATAGTTTTAACCAAATCAACATCTGCCTGTAATATAATATCCCAGTGATGTAGTTGGCTTATGGCTACAAATCATTAGTTGATATACATTCACTGTTGGTATATAATTACACTTACTTAGGACGTTGGCATTCAGACAGATCATTTTAGTTTCCTGCTACAGGAAAAATGTAGTTTACCAGTGCTGGCCAAGTCGGCGTTCATTGCCAGCCAAGGAGGGATATGAGCAGACTACGCTATCAGTGCTCTTCTGGATCCCAGATTAATGGTCAGCCGTATCACGTTGTTGTGGCTCCACTGCTCAGGTTGTTTCCAGTAGAGACCCATTCCATTAAACACTGCAACATGATTGGTAGACAGACATGCATTGAAAGTGAAAGCAAATGAAGCGCTCCATTCACTCAGTTGGAGCTAGCCTGCCGTCAGACTTCAGATGTTACACTCAAGTGATTTGTGAGACTAATGAAAGGATACCACTTTAGCCAGCACAATGTCTCCAGGTCTGAAGCTTTTGAAAGTCTCCACCTAAACAATGTTAAACAGATAAGTTAAATACCACTGCATAGCACACATAAATTCCTGTATCCGTATAAAAACAAGAGATTACAACTGACAAATGTACCTTATCTTTTTCTGTTGCACGCACATCTTCTTTTCTGTGAAAGAAGGCGTTCATTAATTTAGGAAGTAAGACACACAGATCTTCAACCTCATTAAACATGATCTTCAACCACACTAAACATGATCTTCAACCTCATTAAACATGACCTTCAACCTCATTAAACGTGATCATTATGTGTGTTACCTGATGGTGCCTCTGAAGCGGTCTTTCAGTGGTGTGGAACCAACATACAGTATATGAACCTTGGCGAAGCGGGGATTGATGCTGGTTACCTGAGAAAAGTCATTAGGTTGTTACGATTATTATTGTTATTAAAATATACCTTAATGGCAGTCAAAGGTGAAGTATAGCATTTAGCAATTAGGATCTGTTCAAGGAATTGATGGCGCCTTCACAAATGTTGTTCTTTTCTTTATCAATTGGATCCAACAGAGAAATAAAAAATGTTTCTTAACCTTTCCATTGATCGCGTCTGTTTGTGATAATGGGTGGGACAATATGGTCCAGGTTGACCAATCTTTAATCACAAAAAGAGACTGCTTCTATGTCTGGAGCCGTACCTTACAGGTGACGATCGCTCCTACGTCTGGCAGTAGCTTTGCCTCGGTTTCCCTCACCACGGAGATCACTGGTAGCTGTCAAGAGATGGAGACACCAACAACCACACACGTACAAGAAAACACACATTTGTGAATAAGTACATATTGGAAACCCTTGTGAAAGAAAGACCTGTGACTGACAGACATTGTCAAATACGTGGATTGGTCAATAACATTCCAAGGGTGTGCATTATATTCTATTGGATCTGTTGTACATTATTTTACAATAATATTTAATTTAGTCTTTAAATGAATTATGTTTTCTTTGTATCCAAGTCAGTTAGCACTCTGTGCTAACTAACACTAACTAGCTAGCTAGCTATCCAACATGAAGAGACTAATCTTCATGAGAGACTCACCATATAGAGACTAATCTTCATGAGAGACTCACCATATAGAGACTAATCTTCACGAGACTCACCATATAGAGACTAATCTTCATGAGAGACTCACCATATAGAAACTAATCTTCATGAGACTCACCATATAGAGACTAATCTTCATAAGAGACTAACCAGCCTCTCTTCATAAGACTAACCATATAGTCACATCTTCATGAGACTAACCATGTACAGAATAATCTTCATGGGACTAACCTTACCTCTTCTCCCTCGTTCTTTTTCAACACATAGCCAACTAGTGAAGAATAGATGACGCTGTGACGCATGTGCACGCCTGTACCGGGTTTGCAGTCATCTATGCTGCAAAGCTTGTCACCTGTACAGACAGACAGACAGAAACATTATTAAGTTATATCAACACCTACTTCACATTGCTGATTGGTCAATAACGTTATTGACCCATTTCCCTTAATACATTTACAGTTAGTTATGTACTGCTGGTAAAAATGTACAATTTAAGATCTCCACATGATAAAACATAACATGTTTATATCCACCTGTGTCGTGTCATGTCAAAGAAGATCTCCACATGATAAAACATAACATGTTTATATCTACCTGTATCGTGTCAAGATAATTCTATGCATAATAAATCATAACATGTTTATATCCACTTGTGTCATGTCGAACATTTCGCTCTAGGCAATGGGCAGGATCGCTAAAAAACTAGCAGCAACTAACTCTTTACTTTGATCTCGAAGACGTACATGACAAAAAGTTGCATCTACTATTTAAACGTATGTTCCCGACGAGACTCATATTAAAGAGATTAAAAAAAAATCGAAATATGGAAGATTGAATCCTCTTTATTGGTCACCTACATGTAAACACACAGTGAAATGTGTTTATCTGCATCTAACCCATCCTAGTTTTAGGAGCAGTGGGCAGCGACTATATATAAAGCGCCCTGGGAGCAGTGTAGGGGTCTGGTGCCTTGCTCAAGGACACCTCGGCAGTGCCCAGGAGGCGAACTGGCACCTTTCTTTTTTCCAAGTACCAGTTTTCAGTCCGTACTTTTCGGGTACCGTTCCGGGGACTAGAACCGGCGACCCTCCCGTTCCCCCAAGCCAAGTCCCAAAAGACAGAGCTACTACCGCCCCTAAAACATCATATAACAATGTCTTATGCTGGGTATGGGCGTAAAACACCATATAACGATGTCTGAGATACTAATATTTAGGAGAACATAATAACAACATATGATAGTCAATATGTAGTTCTAGGTGTGGAAGCTAACACGAGCTTAAGACTAGTCGAGCATGCTGAGGACCAAAAGGTATTTAGTAGGATATATATAATATATAAAACATATACATATATTGGTAATATTGGTTATGGTTTTTCGCAGTATTGTATTACATCAGTAATCTAGACTTTAATGTAATTTGATCAGAAGCTGCTGAACTCACCTGGAAAACACATCTTCATGGGCGACATGTTGGCAGGAAGACCGGATGTGACGACGAGTAATACTGGTGTCTGATTGGTTGTTAAAATTGTATGCAGATAATTGACGCAAGGGTGCGCCATGTTTATTGAGGCATATAACTATTAAGAAGTTAGTTTACTTGATAGATATTTAATTGTTTATGAAGCATTTTCATGGAATTGCCTTCTTTCTTATTTCCACCCTGTCTATCCATCTTATTTTGACCCTAAATCATGACACACCTGACTACACCTATACGATACTATATAAAGTATAGTTATAACTTTACTACATATATAATTGCTCAACGAATTCAAAGCATGCCAAATGTACTAACCATTGAACTACAAAGTAGTATACCAAGTACTTCAGGTAAGCACTGAAGCTGTGTGGCGAATGTCTACGCTCTACTGAGGACCCTCTAGATTCAAGATGTTCCACTGCTATTTGCAACGAGTAGGCCTTCGATGGAATGCTTACGACACATTCCCTCCCGCAGTATGAATTTCCTACATCAATACTGTTCTAAACTATATAATACTTTACTAAACAAACTCTAGTTGTTGGTTATATACTTTGTTGTATTGTTTTACAATATGCATGCAACATCATGCAAGCATTTCATATATTTGTGTTATTGTTTTACAATTACACTTGGGTCTAGTGGAACAGCAACAGTTGTGGACGTTGTGCACAATGCATACATATTGATAAAACAGCCAGTCTTCATGGAATGTATCACATTGAATTTATTCTTTTACACATAATACAACATAAATCCTGGAGTGCATAGCAACCATTTATTTTAACAATGGATTTGCTATAGTTCTATATATATATATATATTCATGTTCCCATTAAGCTTAGGACACCCAGGGTGCCTTCACAATATTAGTCATTTGATGAAAACTGGGATTTTCGGTAGAGACAGCATAGGATTAAAAGGATGACGATTTATCTTTTTTTAAAGGACAAAGCATGAACTACTTATTCAGTGTAACAGACTACCTCCCAAGCTTTTTCTTTTACAAGTTATTTTGATAATTGACTTTTTTTTTACTTTCACAAAATAATACAGCAGGGCCATGGTGGTCAGTTGGTCCCACTTTTGGTCAGGGGTCAGTGTGGTCCACACTAGAAATACTCATCTTATGTACACATTGTGTGTCAGTGCTCCACAAGAAAGAATGTATGACCAATGGATAATGGATGTATTTAGTTAGTACTAAGAAAAAGAAAGACAAAGAAGGGAGAGCGAAAGGGTTCTAAGGTTCGAGCGCAGTGTGGATTGAATATATTGTATTTTATACGACATTACATAAATAGCCTTAGCATCATTGGAACGCTCAAATGATTGATCCGTTGTCTGGTACAGATCCCTCTGAGAGCCCAGGAGGAGGTAGTGGCTCTATTTTTTGGCTTTGCCCTGAGCGGCAACAGCTTCCATGGCCTTCTTGACAGTCTCCTCATCTCCCAGGAATTGCATGGGCCCCACAGGCTTCAGGTTCTTGTCCAGCTCATACAGAATGGGGATGCCTGTGGGCAAATTGAGCTCCATGATGGCTTCCTCTGACATACCTGCAAAAACAAAACAGTTGCTGTTCATTTCTATCCAGGATGTAAGAAAGATCCTGCTCTTCATAATTTCATTAAAAGGAAAATGTATCTTCTTTCTTCACGCATGTCATGCATGTTTCCTACCTCTGTCACGCCTTGTGACCTACCCTCAAGATGCTTGACGATCCCTCGGAGGCTGTTCCCATGCGCGGCGATCAGGACCCTCTTGCCCTCCTTGATCTGAGGGATGATCTCTTCATTCCAGAAGGGCAGAGCGCGAGCAATGGTGTCCTTGAGGCTCTCGCAGGTGGGCAGCTGCTCCTCCGTCAGGTGGCTATAGCGACGATCCTACAGCACCACCACCAGGTTTACGTTATATTGACATGTATTTCTACTATTATTGTGCATATAGATATATATTTTAGTCTTAAAATTCTTATTTTTATTACTCGATATTGAAATTATGATTATTTTGAATTATTCTTATTACGGTCATTCCCTTGGGATTCATAAACGACATCTTATCTTATATATGGGGAGATGTTAACACTAGGGATTAAGTGGTCGAGCCAGGCTTGGTCTCAAGAACAATGTTTGATGCACTTGCTCTCGTCTTGGACTCTGAATTTGACCTCTGGGATCAAAGCAGTGTTCGAAAATGCTTAAATATTCAGAGAAGTTACATTAACATTACATTGGCTTCTTCAAAACATGCATATTACTACTCTATGGTTAAATGATTGCTGATTGGCCAATTCCCTTTCAATCAATATAAGGATAACTACATGGTCTGGGTCTCATGAGTCTCGACTTGGTCTGGTCTTGATTCATGACTGACTCCATCTGGACTACACAGGGCTTGAGGACATAACATGTCTGTGTGCATGAGAGATGTAATGGGAGGATGAAAGATTGACATTCAGTTTTCTGTTGGGTGTCACCTTGCTGATTTTGCTGTAGAAGTCGTGGCCCTCGTCCATGGGTGGCGGCGGGGTGTCAAATGACCGTCTCCAGATCTTGACCTGGGCCTCTCCATGCTTGGTGGCCGTCTCTGCCTTGTTGAGCCCGGTCAGACCGCCGTAGTGGCGCTCGTTGAGACGCCAGGTCCGATGGACAGGCAGCCACATCTGGTCGACGGCGTCCAGGACATGCCACAGGGTCCGGACGGCCCGTTTCAACACAGAGGTGTAGCACACATCAAATTCATAACCAGCATCTGTGGAACAAATAAAATAATGGTTAAACCAAAGGCTAATTTACTCTCCCGTCTCAACAGTTAAAGATTTAGCATAGGTCTACATGCTATGTTCAATAATACATAAGCCCATGCTATGGTAATGAACTGTCGTTAACAAAATGTGTGACCATCATTGAGATGAAGACCATTGTTTTTTTCCCAAACAAAGATGCCTGGTGCATAGTTGACTTTGCCTTAGAGTTTTGTCCAGGACACGCAAAGCCAACAAGAGTGTGTGAGAACACATGAATACGTGTCCTTGGTCATGTCCTGTCCTCCAACACGTGTGTCAATAGCACAATTCAAAGCACTTTTTTTTCTAGATATGATAAGAAAATGTGCTGGGGAACCAGGTTGAGGTCAGCAGACGCCAACAAGATCAGCAGGATCGTCAGGAAGGCTGGCGCTGTCCTGGGGGTCCAGCTGGACTCTTTGTTGGTGGTGTCTGAGAGGAGGATGCTGCGCAAGCTGCGTAGTATCCTTGACAACAACTCTCACCCTCTCCATCAGGTGCTGACCTCATACAGAAGCACCTTCAGCAACAGACTCATTCCACCCAGGTGCACCACAGAAAGTCCTTTCTTCCTGTGGCCATCCGTCTCTATAATTCATCTACCTCGGGTCGTGAGAGGGACAGTGGAGACTCAGTGACCTGAGGCCAACGCACTGTTATTATTATTATTTTTTGGTCAACGCACTGTAAATCCTTTCACTGAAATTTTGCACTGTAAATTCTATTTCACTTTTCACACTTTTTCAGTATTCATCCGAGTTATTTATTAGTATTTTATTACTGCCAATTTGCACTATACGTATGGTTGTGTATTGTATATACCTACGTATTACTGTAAATTGTGCAATTCATCTATCAATAAATTTAGATTTATATAGTTATAATATATTTTGTTTATACTAGTTTTGTTTAGTTAGTTTGTTATTATTATTTAGTTTTTAGCTTTTAGGTATTAGTATATTTGTGTGTGCATTTATTCCCCGTTTCATTTTATCATCCCTCATCACAATGCGAAAAGTTATAAGTCAGGATAACTATGGTACGTTTATACACACACATTTGTATTGTTTCAGACAACAATTCAAGCATATTGTTTTAAATGCTGTCGTGTTTAGACAAGACCGTGTCGTGGGATGAATAGTATGTTCCATTTATGTAATATGTAACATTCAGCCATCACTGGAATTATGCCACCATCTATGGAACATCACTCTTTTATATTTATTACTACTTTATCTATGGAACATCGACGCTTTTATCCAAAGCGACTTACAATAGTATGTTTTAACAAAAGTCAAAGTCAAAAGTGCATTTCATTCCTAACAAGTCTCCAAACATTGAGCCAGTGCTCAGGTACAAGTAGGTAAAATAACTTGTCAAACAATATCTTACCGACAATCTACTTAGAAAGACGCTAGTATACTAGTAAAACGTGATGAGAGGATGCGCTAGGAAGCATCCTCTTGTGTGTGGAGGAAGGATTCGGGTGATCGATCAATATCCCATCATTGACTGTGTTGTCGCAGTTGGGTGGCAGTGGTCCTACTAGTAGGCCAATCGATTTTCTCAAGCGGTTTGGTTGAGGGTGTATATTCTATGATTTAGAAAATATGTTCAAGGTGTAAATAATATGATATAAATATGTTGGTGCAGATTATATGATATAATTACGTCCAGGCTGTATATCCTCACCTTTGAGCGCCTGTCCACCTCGCCGGGCCTCCTCGACCCCGGTCTCACTAAGTTCCGCGTCGAACCATCCACAGAAGCGGTTCTCCTGGTTCCAGCAGCTCTCTCCGTGGCGGATCAGAACCAGCTGGTAGGCGGCCATCTTGACTCCAATGTCCTCTGAGATCCACTTCCGGTAGATCAAGGGGAGACGATTCAGAGATGTGCGCAGACGTCTCTGGTGTTCCTTGTAGCGCGACACACGGCCCCAGACGAGACGATGCAGTGTTTCTGTTAGTCAGTTCGATGTGTGGATGGTATTCTCTGTCCCCGACACACGGCTCCAGGTGACGCAGTTGTTCTGTTCGTTTGGGCCAACGGATGGGACGTCTCCGGCTTTATAGAGTCCACTGGTCGCTCTGAACTTGACCGTTGCGACACAAGGCGGTTCCGGCTGCTCCACCTATCAGAGTGGACTTGGTGAGCAGGGGGAGGAGTCAGATATGGACGACGCACTGAGTTGCACGTCGACAACTTTTCAAGATTCTTTATTTCTTTAATTCTTTGAGTTGTTCTTCATTTGACGTCGACAGCTTTTTAATAGTTCATAAAATATATGATTTACGATTCTAATTGGTATATTTGTCACAATGTGTAAGGTACAATGTACAGTGAAATGTTATGTTATCGTCAGCTCCGAATATTTATATTTTAAATATTTAGGGAAATAGTGTACCGTGTCCCATTCAGGGACTCTTATAAATATAACAATGTGCATTTTAACATTTCAAGGAGCCAAACATGAGCACATCACAGAGGGAGTCTCAAGCAGCTTCATGAAATTGTGTTATTCACCATTAAACGGAGTCAAGATTCAAGATTCAAGATTACTTTATTTATCCCGAGGGAAATGAAGGTGCAACAGTTGAGACAGGGGGAATAAATGCACACAAAATATACTAATACCTAAAAACGAAATAACAACAAACTAAACTAAACTAAACTAGTATAAACAATATATAACTAAATTCAATCTAAATGTATTGACAGATGAATTGCACAATTTACAGTATTATTACAGTAATACGTAGGTATTTATATACAATATACAACAATACGTATAGTGCAAATTGGCAGTAATAAAATACTAATAAATAACTCAGATGAACACTGAAAAAGTGAAGTGAAAAGTGAAATGCAAGTCAAATGCATGAGTCAAATGCAAACTTCGTGATAAACATAGAAACAAATAACAATGCCATACGCTGGCCACTGCAGTGTGTTCATAAAGTCTAATAAATCCCCCCCCCCCACACACACTTTTGAATTGAAAATCAGATTTTACTATGGTTGATTTGAATGAATGTAACTAGGTTATTATTTGGTTAATTTGAATAATTGAACTAGGTCATTCGATGGCTGATTTTAATTAATTGAACTAGTCATTAGATGGTTATTTGAATGAATGTTACTAGGTTATTCTATGGTTAATTTAAACGAATTGAACCAGGTCATTAGATAGGGAGGGTATGACGTTGGGTCCATTCAGAGCACCGCTTTGTATTGTTGACATCTGTTCATTGGCTGAAGACCTTCATCGTCGTTCATGTCCCGCCCCATACCGGAAGCTGACAGTCATCTGATTATCTTCCTTGTTAGCTCCTTACCAGCCAACACAACACCCGTCCACATTATATGTTTTACATTTTTATTCTCTCTAGTATTCAGTTCATATTTACACCTCAATGGACGAGACCAGTCCCCTCGTCTCTCCTCTGCGCAATTCAAGTGATTTCAGCTACTGTCCTCCAGAGCCCAGCAGCCCCCGGGGCTCGGTGGGTGGCACCCCGGGGTCAGTGGTCACCAGCCCCCGGGGCTCGGTGGGTGGCACCCCGGGGTCAGTGGTCCGACTGCCGGCTGGAGAGAGACAGCCGCTGCTGGACCGAGACCACCGCGGTGGTTCCCCCCGAGAACCACACAGAAACGAGTTCCCAGAGGACCCCGAATTCGGAGACATCATCCGAAAGACAGAACGGGCAATAGACCAGGGGATATACCCAGAACGGATATACCAGGGCTCCAGTGGAAGCTACTTCGTTAAAGACACCCAAGGGGTAAGGTTGACGTTGACTGTCTATATGTATGATTCATAACTAACATACTCAACAGTTAAAGTGAAAAGGCCTACAGTGCTGATACACCCTAAGTAGGGTGAGAGGCTGTCCTCCATTTGTAATGACCATTTGTTATCCAGGTCCATATGTTGACAACAAGGATATACTATTTGTTATGTCAGACCATCTCGCTTATAGAGGAGACTTGTTGTTAATTCAAGCACACACCCCAATAACACAAAGTTAGCTGTTCAACAGATGAACAATACGACAGATAAGAGATAAGATACTGGATCCTACCTGGAGCGATACAATGGGACTTTTTAATATTACCACACGGACGGAGGGATGTGGCAATACCTGATAATATACTTTATTTGTCATGGAAACATCCTGGACTAATCATGCCCCTATTCAAGGTATTTCACTGGGTTTGAAATGTAAGACGTGTATTTGTGAACTTTATTATGTGGCTGGATGCAGGACATTTGAATTTACCATCTAATATGTGGTCACTTAATAAAGATATAAGATATATGTGAAAGTGAAATGAAAAATCCTGACATTAATAGCTCTTAGCATGTTGTATATGTTAGCAAGTATATATCCTTAATGTTGATAACACGCTCTTATCACAGCTACTTAAGCAGGTGACCTAGCAGTACGAAATTGTGTTATTCATCTTGTTAATATGAATACTTGTGAACTGCTCTATTTTTGTATTTGCGTACCTCAGTGTTATGCTATTGTCTGCTTCAACTAATGTACACCTTGTAAGTCGCTTTGGATAAAAGCGTCTGCCAAATGCCCTAAATGTAAATGAAAGGAATGCATCCCATTGGTCAACCAGCTTTAGTGGTCATGTGCTACGGGTTCGCTGAGGATGTACCATTTGAGCATTAGTCCGGGGCGGGCTTGTGATTTCATAATGGTTAACTAAATCTAAATTTGGAGGATTGAATCCTCTTTATTGGTCACATATATGTACACACACACAGGTAAATTAGTTTCTCTGCATTTAATCCATCCTAGTATTAGGAGCAGTGGGCAGCTATTATTTATTTATATTATATACAGCGCCCGGGGAGCAGTGTAGGGGCCTTGCTCAAGGCCCAGGTGGCAGTGCCCAGGTGTTTTGGGGACTTGAACCAGGGACCTTCCGGTTCCCAAGCCATGTCACAACAGAATGAGCTATCTTGCCGCCCTGAACTTAACTTGAATACAATTTTGACAACATTTCCTTACTTCCTGTTTGCAAATCACTTTTCTTCTACCCAAACCACCCATAAAAGATCATTGGAGTGTTCAAACCTAAGAATGAGGAGCCTTACGGACAGCTCAATCCCAAATGGACCAAATGGCTGCAGAAACTTTGCTGTCCCTGCTGTTTTGGCCGGGACTGTTTGGTCCTTAACCAGGGCTATCTCTCTGAAGCAGGGGCCAGCCTGGTTGACCAGAAACTAGAGCTCAACATTGTTCCTAGGACAAAGGTAAGGAGGATAAACGCATTTGTCATTTATTCTAATCAACACGAACACTGACACACAACTCATTAATGTCTGATAATTTACCTTGATCTGTCCCTGTTACTCTAGGTGGTGTACTTGGCGAGTGAAACGTTTAACTACAGCGCCATAGACAGAGTCAAGTCCCGGGGAAAGAAGTTAGCCCTGGAGAAGGTGCCTACAGTTGGACAACGCTTCCACAGGATTGGATTGCCACCCAAGGTAATTGTCAATATAATAATAGTAATTCAGGGCATGAAGGAAAACATAGATGGTCATTATAAACAAAAAACATTTAGTATAAGGTAAGATGTACTTTAATCATCCCAGATTAGGGGCTGCTATTTGTGTATTTGTTTACTCAATTATTACCCTACGGAGCTGAGTATTGTGTGTTTCCATCGCAACAGGTTGGCTCTTTCCAGCTGTTCGTGGATGGCTACAAGGACGCAGACTTCTGGCTACGGCGGTTCGAAGCTGATCCTCTGCCCGAGAATACCAACCGTCAGCTGCAGCTGCAGTTTGAACGGCTGGTCGTCCTTGACTACATCATCCGGAACACAGGCACGTTGGGATTCCATGAGCTTGGCACGTCCAGTGCTCTAACACCGTTGTTGAGTTGCGCAATAGTAATCTGAATGGAGAAACAAAGCAAAAAAGAGTCTTCCTAATGAATAGTGTCCAAGAGAGTGTCAGAAGTTGAGTATTGAACGTTGTTTCGTTATCGAGGAAAGAATTATAGTTACACAAATGTAATTTCTTTCTACATGTAGATAGGGGGAACGACAACTGGCTGCTGAAGTACGACTGCCCCATGGACTCGGTCGGTAATAGGGTAAGGACTAACATGCGTTTGGATTCAGCAAACATATTCCGAATGTTTGTCGACATTCCTCTATAACAATCACTCAAACCATCATTCTGTCCTCCTTCCTACATCTGTGTCTGCAGGACACAGATTGGGTGGTGGTCAAGGACCCCATCATCCAGCTGGCCGCCATAGACAATGGCCTCGCCTTCCCCTTAAAACACCCAGACTCCTGGAGAGCCTGTAAGCACCTTCCCTGAGATGGTTGCACTGCTGCGTTGTCTGTTTTAACACCGAGTGGTGACTCAAACCATGTTTAGCTTTCACACACCAATGGAATCTCACAATCTAGTGAGCTACTCCTACCCACGTTCTGAAAAGGTGGCTTTAGGGTTTTCATTTTTACCACAGTTCTTATGTCTCATGTCATTTGGGCTCTTGGATACATGTACTGTACTTACTCTTTTCTGATTCCTTAGACCCATTCTACTGGGCATGGCTTTCCCAGGCCAAGGTTCCCTTCTCACAGGAGATCAGAGAGCTGGTTCTGCCAAAGCTCTCTGACCCCAACTTCATCAAAGACTTGGAGGAGGATCTCTATGAGTTGTTTAAGGTACGTATGCTTACTAATGTTTCACAAGTAGTAACGAGACAATCGGGCATGGTGGTGGGGTTTGAGCTGCGTGAATCAGGAAGTGGAATGTGGAAATAACCTCATCTTTGGATAAGCGAAAAGAGGAACAATGAGTTTTGATTATTATTCTTTGTGATGTTTTCTAGACGGTTCTTTTAATCTACATTATTTGCATGTCACAGAAAGACCCAGGTTTCGACAGAGGGCAGTTCCACAAGCAAGTCGCTGTAATGAGAGGCCAGGTAAGACGGAAAAACAAATGAAAAAGAACCTCCCACGTCCCAGGTTTCAATAATTTGAATAATATGACACACCTCCAACCACTGGACACTAGTGACTCGTCTGAATCGACGAGTAGTTTCAATATCAAGCTTGTTTTCAGGCTTATTCATGAAACTGCACAACCCATCATTTACCATCTTTCCTTTTGATTTGGATTGAGCTGAGCAATACCAGTAGTTTGCCGTAACTTAACGCCTCTGCCTTCGGTAATCCTTTCCCTCCCTTCCAGATCCTCAACCTGTGTCAGGGTCTAAAGGATGGGAAGAGCCCCCTCCAGCTGGTTCAGATGCCCCCGGTGGTGGTGGAGACGGCCCGGGCGCCCCAGAGGGCCAACAGCGAGTCCTACACACAGAGCTTCCAGAGCCGGCGGCCCTTCTTCACCCGGTGGTGAAGGAGGGAAGGAAGTGCCATGCAGCGGGGAACACAGCGTCTTTAGTGTGCAGTTTTGAGAAAAGGTGACCAAATGGAAATCATTTCTACCCTTCACCGCTGCTCCTTCAAATGGACATTTGGGATGCCAGGGGCAGATGATGGTAGGGGGGTTGAGGCCAAAAGGAGATCATTTTCCCTGAAGGATGTTTCTCCACGTTTGCCTCAGTGCCTTGAGTAGATGTGATGATTACTGACTAACTTTAATACATAAAGATATGTACCTATGAGAGACTCTGGAATCCACTGAGTGAAATCCCATATTTTTATTTTAAAAGCACCTCACACCCTCTTGAACCTGGCCTTGTCCCAGTGTTAAGATTGGTGGAGGAGCCTCAACCGCTCTAAGATGAAACGATTTAAAGCACATGCAGTTGAGCAGTAGTATTATCGATTTCACAGAGAACTGAAGCAAAGCTTTTCAAGCCGCCCCACACCACCAACACAGTTCGGCCAAACCACCACCTTCAGATCAGAGCTGTAATTGTACAGCTGACACTACTTGCCTTCCAAGATCTGACCCTAACCATTATTCAGTCTTAATACCTAAACCTAAGCATCTCGAGTAACTTGTATAACCCAATACCTACACTGCTTAACCATATCTTCAGTGTAAACCGACCACTTTATAACCATATCCCTTGACATAGCAATTTATTACCTAATCTTTGATCTAGAAGTTCGACAATTCTATAGCCTAATCTAAAGTGTGACTATGTGTTAATTAATGTATGTATAATTATGTAATATATGTTACAATTTTGAAAATGTTTGGCAGAACTGTGGGTGGGAAGGTAATGTGTTTTTCCCCATGGTCTGTTGGAAATGGAAGCTAACAATCTGTGGTACTTATCCCAGCAACAAAAAAAACTAGTGCATGAGTTATCATTTGTCTAAATCATCTCCTATTTCCCATTTGTCACCCTGTTATGAAGCTGACACAACGGCAAAAAATATAAGAGCAATAATTGATGTAACTGCAAGCAGAGTGTTGCTGCTGCTCTTCCTCAATGCTTCTCCTTTGCAATTCAGAATTGGTCAAACATGATTTCAGGATTTATGTAAAAGCAGATGTTTTCACCCATATGTGACATGAGATGTAGTGTGGCAAATGATTGTATAATCTGTGGTTTTATTTAATGAGAGATAAAAACAAAACCTTATTTAATTAAAAGCATAGACTATTGTGTCTTTTACAAAATTAAAAAAAAAACACAGGTCTGGTATTACACCCCTTATTTTTGTCTTGTCATTTTCACAACACAAATATGCAATTCAGAAAAAAAGGCTTTTTATCCTTGTGTAATAAGCTCAACAACTCCCTCGATCTTACCATAAGATGTTGTTTGTATATGTTGGCATTACCCGTCACTGATGCTCTGCCTTTAACACCATCCTACCGGGCAAACTGGCCACTAAACTCTTGGACTTAGGACTTTCCGACCCACCCGCTACTGGATCAAGAACTTTCTGAACAACCACCCCCAGACTGTTAGACTGGGCCCCCATTACTTATGTTTCTCAACTGCTGTTGGGTGAAAGAGTGCACCGCAAGGATTGCTATGCAATTTCATTGTACTTGTGCAGTGAAAATAAAGGCATTCTACTTCTGCTTTACTTCTACCATTAAAAATCCTGTTCCCAAAAACAAACAATAAGCCTTTCATAAAGTCAGGGAAAAAAAGATACGCATGTGCACCTGACAGTGGCCTTGAAAGCATTGCACAAGCTAAGTTTATCTTACCCAATCATTATCTTATATTTGAAAAAACATTTTGTATGCCATGAACCAAGCTTGGTTTCACTGGCCAGGCTCACAAGAAACAGAGAGAGAGGGAGAAAGTGTGTGTGTGTGTAAAAGTGTAATAGTAATTTTATTTGTAACATTTGTTCCATTTATTAAATTAAGGACATAAAAACCAAAACGCCTCATTTGTTGAGTTGTAATTAAAATGCAAATCATTCAATGTTCAAACCAGGACCTAATGAGATCTCTCAAGCTCATCCTTTGTTCTTATGTTTCCTTGTATATGTATGTACAACATATCAACTATAATAATTATAACAATAATAACTTAAATAATTATAATAATTAAAACAATCATAATTATTATCATATCAACAGTTCAATAAAAAGTATAACTGTTCAATAATAATAATAATAATATAAATAATAACTGTTCAATAATAATAATAATGATAATAATTATAATAATAATATTTATAATTATAATAATATCAACTGTTCAATAATAATCACGAATTGATATGAATATAGGAAAAAACTTGATCTGCAATCGGAAGTGAGGCTAAGGCTGATATTTTTAAGATCTACTAGCCTAGTCTGTCTGGATCCGCTAATACCGGAAGTGACTACAGCTAAGGCTAGCACCAGTGATCCAAAACAAGAGACACCCTACACGATTAACTAACCCTAACTGTAACTCTACTCACTAACTTTATTAGTGATCGTTATCAGTATCGGATTACTCCAATGGAGGACGTCGAGGGAGGGTTATCGTCTGGTGGAGGAGGTCGCTTTGACTGAGAGATTGAGTTGGGGAAGTAGTCAGGTACAATTATGTTGTCTATTATTATCTGTCTTCTAGTCAGGTAATGCAATATGTTATCTATTATCCATTATTATCATCTATCTTCTAGTCAGGTAATATTATATTATCTGTTATTATCCATTATTATCATCTATCTTCTAGTCGGGTAATACGGTATTATATTATCTGTTATTATCCATTATTAGCATCTATCTTCTAGTCAGGTAATATAATATTTATTTATCCATTATTATCATCTATCTTCTAGTCAGGTAATATTATATTATCTATTATCCATTAGTATCATCTATCTTCTAGTCAGGTAATATTATATTATCTATTATCCATTATTATCATCTATCTTCTAGTCAGGTAACATTATATGTTATTATCCATTACTATCATCTATCTTCTAGTCAGGTAAAATATTATCTGTTATCTATTATCCATTATTATTGTTATCTATCTTCTAGTCATATTATCTAGATTCTGGTAATATGACATTCTAGTCAGATATGATCCACATTCTAGTCAGGTAATATGATCCACATTCTAGTCAGGTAATATGATCTACATTCTAGTCAGGTAATATGATCCACATTCTAGTCAGGTAATATGATCTACATTCTAGTCAGTTAATATGATTTACATTTTAGTTCGGTAATAGGAAATAAGTCATGCATCACATTCACCCATTCATACACACATTCGACAGCCATGCAAGGAGACAGCCAGCACGTCAGGAACAGTTAAGGTGAGGGTGTCTTGCTCAAGGACATCTTGACAGTTTTTGCTAGGAGGAGCCGGGGATCGAACCAGCAACCTTCCGGTTGTGAGTCTACCTCCTGAGCTTTACTGCCGCTATTATAGTCAGTTCATATGATCTACATTTTAGTTAGGTAATATGATCTACATTCTAGTCAGGTAATATGATCTACATTCTAGTCAGTTAATATGATCTACATTTTAGTTAGGTAATATGATCTACATTCTAGTCAGGTAATATGATCTACATTTTAGTTAGTTACTATCTACATTATAGTCAGGTAATATTATCTAGTTTCTAGTCAGGTAATATGATCTACATTATACTATCATTTAAATTCCAGGTAGCATAAGCTGACACTACATTCCACTGTGTATGAGTGCTGTCTATCTCCCTTTGCATGTATATGTGCTGTTAACATGCATGGAAATCATGAATATTGCTAGAAACGAGAGGTTCAGCTCTCTCATTAGAAACCACAGCACTGTGGTTTCTAATGAGAGAGCTGAACCTCTCGTTTCTATATGTCCTTCCTTTTTAAAGCGATACCAATGATGCACGGTGCAGGGGTGTCCCAGGAGCCCTCACTGGCTGCAGGGGAGCGAGGAGAGCTGGTGCACATGTCCTCGAAAGACATCCCCGGGTCACCGGACCCATCCGAACCGGGAAGCCCACGGTCAGCACCTTGTTTTGACCTCCTCAAGATGGTCGTGTCGTACAAGCGGATGACGCTGTTTCTGGAGCCAGTTACCGATGCAGTGGAGCTGAGTCGCTTCCTGCTTGGGTACGTTCATATTTATAATTGGCCTCGGGTGGACGTACAGCTAACGTCTAAAGCCAAGCCTACCTATAAGTGTGACTCAAATGTAAGAAAATAAACAAGATGTCATTGAATTGTTTAAATTGTCATAACTCCATAGTGTCTACAGTCCCTCCTATTGACTATTCTCCCTCTCTCAGGTGGAGGATACCTGTGTGCTCATTGCTTGTCTGCGTGGTTCTCAACTTCTTCTTCCTCATGTTAAGTGAAGGTAAGAAAGTAAAAAATTGATCCACTCCTCTCTGACGGTGTGTGTTTTGCTAATCTTATGATCCGCCATCCGTGTCCCACTCTGGTGCCAGTGGGCTGGTTTTTAGTCTGCGTGATGGCAGTGTCCACACCTGCTGCCCTGGGATACCTGCAGGCCAGGTGTGGGGGCAGTACGTCAGAGGAGGAGCTTCAAAAGAAGCACTGTCACGCTGTTCACCGCCGGGACCTGCAGATGGTGCATCTCACCAAACAAGAGGCCATGCTGGAAGTCAAAGACCTGTGAGTCCCAGTAGACACAACATCTATTTATATATATATTCATAATATACACTAGAAGTGGGTACATTTACTAATTGGTGTTTATGAGCATTGGAACTTCATATGCATTAGCTGTGAGCTCATTTGGGGATTGCAGTAGAGGGGAAGTGGGTGCAGAAACTGTGTTTTCTTAACATGTAAACTCTCTCTTTGGCAGACTGAAGCATCTGGATGACTGGCTTAACTGTGCCTGCCTGAGTGCAGAGTCTCTTTTCAAGGTTCTGTACTGGGACAGCCACTTGGAGTCCTCAAGGTATGGTAATGGTAATGGATGCTTTTATAGCACTTTTATCCAAAGCGCTTTACAAGTCATGCCTCACATTCACCCATTCATACACACATTCAACGGAGGTGGAAAGTTTTTGCTAGGTGGAGCCGGGGGATCGAACCAGCAACCTTCCGGTTGTGAGGCGACCGCTCCACCTCCTGATGAGTCAACAACATAGAAGGTGATGCACACTAGTTGCTTCAACTCAGTGTGTGCACTATGTGCAGGTTCTATGGAGGGGTCTTATTTGTGACGTGTCTGCTGTACACGATTCCTGTGGGCTGGGTGCTGGCAGGGCTCATCAACGCCCTGTTCCTGTGGAACCGAGACTTTTGCAGAGGTCAGTTGCAAACCTTTCCTTGATTTTTCTCACCTCACCCAAGTGCGCAAACTGAAGCCACTTTGTAAGGCTGACTGATGGGTTGATGCCTGGTTCTAGTGCTGCCCAGCCTCAGAGGGCTCCTCCACCTGGGCCGGGACCAGGCCTGTGAACAGGAGACGGAGCGGGCAGAACAGGAGCATGGCAGCTTGCAGGACAGGACCCCCACGCCCACTAGCTTGGAGGTGAGGAGAAACTTGGATGGCCTTGGTGGGTGCTGTGTGTGTGTGTGTGTGTGTGTGTGTGTGTGTGTGTGTGTGTGTGTGTGTGTGTGTGTGTGTGTGTGTGTGTGTGTGTGTGTGTGTGTGTGTGTGTGTGTGTGTGTGTGTGGTGTGTGTGTGTGTGTGTGTGTGTGTGTGTGTGTGTGTGTGTGTGTGTGTGTGTGTTGGAACTCTTAGTTACGTTAAGTTATTTTTTAATGGCATGGATGGAGTGTAAAACACTTAATGCAACAGAACATCCATAATAGTAGGATTTAGGTTTAGATTTTTTGACAGGTGAAAGTGCTAATGACAAGACATATGCCAGACTTTTGTAACTCTTAGTTATGTTAAGCCTTTCCACGTTAAGCGATGCAAAGAAAGATCAAGTCAAAACTCAATTTAAATGCACAACAATGCTTAACAAACTCAAGACAGCCATAAACGAATCATTCAACAAGTGTGTGGAAACAAAATGCAACCAGCTCAACCAGAGGGAACACTGTGCAAAACCAGCAAAGACAAATTAGTCTCACTCACAAATGATCTTCACTTAAAGACGAAGTCCATTCTCCTGTCCTTCTGGATGAATGTTTCGATAACCCGGTCATAAAGCTGATCACTGCTTTTCAGATCCAAAATAAGTTTCCTTTCAATATTTCAACCTAAAACTAATATAACAGATCAACAACACAGATATGATTCTCATTTATTCATTGTATTTAAATGTTATTAATACAATTAATTCCATTTATTTTTTGTTTCATCTGAGGGTTCCAGGATCTTGTCTGAATATCTTGAAGGCCCTGACGCTTCACCACTGCTGTACATGCATAAGGCCTAAGTTTCAGACATTTTCTTCCACTGTGGGGGGTGGGGCTGATTGTTTGAGTTTGACCGCAAATTATAGCGCCCCCTATCGGCAAAAAGGGAACCAAACTTTTGGAAGACTATTCCTTACAAGGGTCCATAAATGTGTGACACATTTAAAAAAAAAAATTTAATCACAGGCTGGCCATTTATAAATGGTGTTGTCGCCCCCTTTGGTCAAAGGGGCACATGCGCTTAGGCAGACTTAAATAAATCATGTGACGTAATTTCTTGAGCTATCTACACCACATTTGGTATAATTGCTAACCGTGATGTCCTATATATGCCTATAAAGTAACAAAGCCTTATCGTATATAGCCCTTCGTGATCGGAGTTATGATTCAGAAATGGTAATTTACTCAATTAATTTCCACATAACATGGATATATTTTGGAAATATTTTAACTATCTGTATAGGAAATACAAAGTTCAGATCAGCCCCTAGAGCACTAGGGAGCACTTTAGAGGACTAAAGGGTCTTCAATTTGGTTCAGTGGTTCTTCTTTTTTTAGGTTTCCAGTTATTTTCACTGTTGAGCAGAGAAAATTATGAGTGCAGATTATGGGTGCAAGAGGCCAAAATGTTCAAAATGTTAAATAAGGCATATATATTTATAAATAGGTTTCAGACATTTAAGTGAAACTTGTAGATCCTCTGTGAATACCAAATAATGTATACATAAACAATAGGTATTCACAGGTACTCTGTGAATACCTTCACCTTTGTGGACCCTTCACTATTCTTCCAGCCCACACTTCCACATTTCTGAACATAGGGCTATGCAGATGTGATCTCAAAAACACCAAATAGCCTACTAACTTCAAGCTTTTACTACTTTTGAGGCAAGTCTGTTTTTAAAAACGAAAATGTATTCATCAAACCACACACTTAAAGCCTATCAAGTTGACGGAGCATTCTAAAACAAGCAACGTGAGAAAATTGGTATTCCTTCTGTTGACCGGTGATATGCCATGTTGGCTGTTGAGCTGTGATAAGAAAACTGCGGTGAGCAAAGTTTACATTAGATTTTTTTTGTCGTGGTTTCATGAAAAAAAAATCCTGCAATGGCGATAACTTCTTTGACATGGATCAATTAATACAAAAAATATATATTGATATTTATAGTCTATTAATAATATGACAATACAACACATTTGTTGAGTAAAATATATTTGAATATATTTTTATATGTCCCTCCCCCCTAGAAAGTAACACCAGCGATTGTCTAACCAATGAGAATCTGGTCTGGGGAGAGCGACCAACCAACCATGTGTCAGCCCTAGATAACACATGTGGTATGAAACAGTGACACCTAACAGGTTTTTTTAATACTTTATTTTTGTATTGTTTTTCAATTATACTTACAAAAGAAAAACCGAAAAAAACACAAAAGATTCTAGATTAGCATTCTAGCATTATTTCAACAAACATTAATTCCTGTAGCATATTGTATACATGTTCAATGATTTGAGACTCATGTTTTCGTTGACATGTAAACATCGTCCATTTCTCCCATTATTTCGTCATCGCTCCTCCTGGGTTCTTATCCTAAGAGTTAGATGTTCCATCTCCTGTATTCCTTCCACAATTAACAACCATTCCTCTTGTGTTGGTGGATCTGTTGTGTACCATTTCTTTGTTATGGCCTTCTAACAAGCTGCCAACAAGATCTTAAATAAATATATGTTCACTTAACACAACTCCGGTCATATTACCAAAGTACATTACTATACATGACTTAGTTATGTCATAGCCCAACACTTTAGTTACAATCACATGGACATTTCCCCAGAACTTGTGCCTTAGACATGTATTTGCTTTTAATTTGGGGAGTAATGAAAAATATAATTCGATTTTTCCAACAGGGTTCTCTCCAAGTACGTGAGGATTTTGTAGACTGTTGTTTTCCAAATCTACAACCATTCATGAATAAGTTATCTTTACTATCCCTGATTTTGTTAATGGTTGGTAGTAATGTGGGATCTTGTGTATTTTTACGTTGTTCTTCGATTGCAGGCTAATTTTCTTTTTCGTTCTTGTAGGCAGTTTTCCATAGATTTTCTTTGATGGATGTTGTCTTAGCAACAAGCCTCCCTCTTATAACGGCTTTAAGAGCGGCTTTACAAAATAACGGGGTTAACCTCACCCATATAATTTTTATTCAAATATGTTTTAATATATTTGTTGATTTGCTTAACAACTGATTTATTGTTCAATAATCCTATATTCAACCTTCGTAATTTCTGTAATAAACGAGCATGATCAGATACGCCCGCTCCTTCAATGTCACACTCCTTTACTCTACTCTACTGGATAGGTCATCTTTATTCATAAATAAATAGTCAATTCTTGCATAGCTTCTATTAGGTTCTAAGGAGTAATGTGTGTAATCTCTTTTTGAGGGGTGCAGTTCTCTCCAAGTATCCACTATACCAAAATTCTTTAAATATTTGTTTTAATCCTCTTTAGAACATAATTCGTACTCCTCTTCTTGTTTGTTGTGTGATTCCTTTTCTTATTCATTTTATGACTCTTCCTTATTTTCCCTCCTTTCATGCTCAAATTAGAATGATTAGAATCTTGTTCATATTGGTAGGAGGTATAGCGGAGTTAAGAGCAAATGGCTGTCTGCCTGCTTGCTTGGCAAATTTTCAAGACAAACTAAAGGCTGGATAGAGGATTCTTAATTCCTTCGTTATTTAACATTATTGCTTTCTTCTGTAGGACTTGTCTCCTGGCAGTGTGGAAGAGGCCGAGGAGGCGGAGCCTGACGATGACTTCAAAGATGCCATTGAGGTAGACCGCCTATTTTGATATGCATGGGTCCAATATTATTGTAAGGCCAGGGATCCAACAGCAGAGTTGGGAAGAAATACACCAAAACTGCAGTTTGAATACGCATGGGTGCACACTTTTTTCACTTTGTATTACATGTGATTGCTCAGGTGAGCTTGGGTGTAGGAATGAATGGGACAGAATTTGGATGTACAAGAGTTAGTGTGTTCTTGTGGACAAGCTAGTAACTCTACTGTGAGGGTTTAGTTTAATCTCCATAGAAACATCCCTTCACCTGCTTATCCGATGTGTTAAAGGTAGTTTGCCATTTGTTTAAAGTTAGAGTTGATTTTGCTGACTCACACCCCTGTTCTTGCTTCCTGCTGCTGAACTCAGGAGCACGCTATTTCGCTTCAGGTGAGTGCTTCCCCCTCCTGTTGAGAGGAGGCTACTGCATCAAAACTTACTCTCTGTAACATGCAGGGTGTCGGTCCTGCCTGTGTGTATTGTGTGCATGGTGTATCCTAGGTAGAGAGCGAGCCCTCTTTTTCAGTTGGGTGACATTGTTTTCTTGTGTCCTTTGCTCTCTGATAAGGAGACACCTTTGACCTTAGTGGTGAGTGGAACCCTCATATCCACCCTTCTCATCCATCCATGCATCCTTCATGATCCTTTCCTTCCCTCTTGGTATTAATTAGTATAATGATAGATACCCAAGTATGAGGGATTTTTCAGTATATGACATTATTCTCATTGCCTGAATTGTCATTCCTACATTCAGTGTTGTCCCAATGGATTTGTCTCCCATGGTCAGTGAGTCACTGTCCTAATTCAATGTTTCACTTGTTTGTTTCTTTGTGTGAAAACTCCCCTGTGATTGCTCATATCGATGAAACAATGTTTATTTGTGGGGCTTGTTCTCTGTCTTCCTGTCTTCTCTCTCTCTCTCTCTCTCTCTCTCTCTCTCTCTCTCTCTCTCTCTCTCTCTCTCTGTCTCTGTCTCTGTCTCTGTCTCTCTTTCTGTCTCTCTCTCTCTCTCTCCCTCTGTCTCTCTTTCTGTCTCTGTCTCCCTGTCTCTCTCTCCGTCTCTCTCTGTCTCTCTCTGTCGCTGTCTCCCGCTGCCCACAGGAGGATGACGATGGCACCCTGGGGACTCCTGACTACGACTGCATCACCGACAATGGCCTCTTGAGCCGCAACGAGCCTATCCGCAGCAAGGTGTCTAAGCTGACTGAGAAGCTGCGCAAGCGCTACCCCACAGCCAGTACAGGTCAGCCTGCAACCACACCCTCGCCCCCTATTCTATATATACACACACACCTCCACCCTACACACACACACACCTCCACCTTACACACACACACACACACGCACACACACCTCCACCCTACACACACACACACCTCCATCCTACACACACACGCACACCTCCATCCTACACACATATGCCTCCACCCTACACACACGCACACACCTCCACCCTACACACGCACGCACACACCTCCACCCTCCCTCCGTACATACTCACTCAGAACCCCCCCACCCCACACACACACACAGGATGGCCCTTGTAATGAGTGACGTAGCTAAGTTAAGACATGTTGTTAAAATTCCGCTCCCCTTTCTCTCCTCATTGACCCTCTGAAGGAAACTGTTCAAGCTGCAATGCTGTGTTCTCAGTGCTGAAGAAACGAGTAAGAATGATTTGATTGGTTGTTCGTAGCATGTTCCGTTGTTTTGTTAATTGTGCACTAAATTCAGCCTTCAGTCTTGTGTGCAAGACGTGTCTTGTTCTACTTGTGCTTCCTGTTCCAGAGGAGTTGCAGTAACTGTGGCAACAGCTTCTGCACTCGCTGCTGCTCCTTCAAGGTGCTACGCTCCTGCATGGGAGCCACAGGTAGTGTGTGTGTGTGTGTGTGTGTGTGTGTGTGTGTGTGTGTGTGTGTGTGTGTGTGTGTGTGTGTGTGTGTGTGTGTGTGTGTGTGTGTGTGTGTGTGTGTGTGTGTGTGTGTGTGTGTGTGTGTGTGTGTGTGTGTGTGTGGACCCACAACTGTCTCTCATAACATTTATTAAACCCCTTGTTACGTACCACATGTAGACTGTAGTGACTTTGACACAGCGGCCTACTTCCCCATGTTCATATTGGGGGGGGGGGGCTACACCTGTGTTTTACCCTGCTGTGACAGCTGTGTGAAATGGGCACTCGTGGTCGACCCGTTATGTTCACGCTAGGTTAGTCCGCTAGCCCCCCGGTATATAACGGAGCTCCTACGACCACTGATTTAATGTCACCCGCTTGTTGTCCTTTCAGCTCCAGAGGCCCAGAGAGAGACGGTGTTTGTGTGCGCTCCCTGTAACTCCTCCCTCATCAAGTTCCTCTAACCTTGTCCTTCACTGGGTTCTCCTTGCTCTCCTTTACCAGTGGTTTTGCAACCCATTCAAATGCCTTTTTTTACATTTGATTTTATGTTGGCTTACTGTGCCGAGGGGAATGGTGGAACCTGCGTAGCCGACTAGCTGGCACTGTAGGTCAGGGGTAGAAAACTGGACCTACTGGAAAGTGTAATGATAAACACTGAGCATGAACACTGCCAGTACTGAACAGGTCATTCGTAATTGTTTTCCTATGCTGAGCAAAGGAACGCATACAAAAATCAAGTGTAGGGAATTGCAAGTACAAAAAAATATAGTGCAAAACATGTTTAATCAACTGATATTATATTTAACTGGATATCTTGGTTACAGGTCTGTGTAGCATTGTTCTGTACTGTTGTAGTTTTAATGCATAAAATGTAATTATGTGGTGTTTTTATAACCCAAAAATTGGATAACAGAGGGAAGTTGTTTTTGTCACAATTTGGAGACAAATGATTGTAATTGTTTGATGTGCTTTTGTTGTAATTATGGAGTCTGTCATATGGTTTATTGTAATATATTTAATTTAAGCTACTGGACGATGTCAATTAATTATTTGTTCTCGGTGGTCTGTGCATATTTAGCTTAAGAAAAATAATTTTATTATAATATACTTTATGGTGATTTCTGTTGATCTGATCTGTTTCCTTTTGCACATCTGCTGTCTTTTAGGTTTTTTGTTGGCTTTCACCTAAAAATAAAGATTTAACACAACATTTGTTACATTGATTGACCGCTCCACACTAATAAGGCTGTGTGCTAATCACTCACTACTCCCTACCTAGTGCACTACATAGTGTGTTCGCCATTTTGTAGTGCTGTCTGAATGTAAAGTAACAATTGTTATACCCTAAATAGGGCACTCAATGTATCCTACAATGCATCATGAAAAGTAGTGTATACCGATAGTCACTACCCAAATACATATAGACCATCATGCATTGGCTTGTAGAAAAATGGCAGGCAATTATTTTTCTCCCTTCTTTTTTTGTTGTATTAGATACACTTTATAGGGATATACGCTAATTATTATGTATTGTATGTATTTATCACAAAATGCATGTCAGTATTTTTTGGTAAGAATTATTATAATCTATCATAATATTAGTTGGTCCACCAGCCCTAGCCAACGTAGATCTGTCCCGTTTAATTATGCAACAGCAGTGACATTAATGTGACTTGTGTAGTGTCCCAAAGTGTTTTTTTGTGTTTTGTTTAATTTTGCCGATGAGCTCAATATTTAGTGCCCTACATTGAACTCCCGGAGTAGGAGAGTGATTTTCGATACGTATTTCCGCCTCTCTTGTTACCCTCCCCCTTCTAGTATTACACGTCTTTTCACCCTCCCTCTTACGTATTTCCGCCTGTCTTGTCCTCCCTCCCCCTTCACGTGTTTCTTTCGGCCTCTCTTTTCACCCGCCCCCATTTCCGGTCTCTTTTCTCCCGCCCCTCATTAAAGCGACTGTTGTAGGGACTTGTCCCAGCGGCCACGGATGGCAACATGGCGACAGAGGTGAGAAGATTTTATACAACCTGCTGTACTTGGTGTAGATTAGTAGAATATTTTATATATTCATTTTATACATCCTGTTCGACTTGTTGTAGATTACAATAATATTGATATATTGCTTTTATACATCCTGTTGTACTTGGTGTAGATTAGTAGACCGTTGAATATTGTGTGGACGTCCTTACAAGACACAATGCTTCACTA
>CM051003.1:30698270-30836402 GCA_027704905.1 Muraenolepis orangiensis
GGAGGCGTGTGTCGCCTGCGCCACCGCCTACCTCATCTTCCTCTGCATGGAGACACGCTATGAGAAGGCAAGCTTTCACAGGACTTCTCCACACTTGAAACACCTCATGATACACCAGCACTCCTTGACCATGTCGTACATCCCCCCCCCTCCCCCTCTACCAGGTGCTGAGGAAGATAGCCAAGTACATTCAGGAGCAGAACGAGAAGGTTTACGCTCCCAGGGGTCTGCTCATCACCGACCCCATTGATAGGGGGATGAGGGTTGTATCCTTAATATGTTTTATGTGTGTGTGTGTGTGTGTTTCCGTGTTTTCACCAAGATGACCGCTAGGTGAATAAGGCCCGAAACCTGGGCCCGTAGCATACAGTGGTCAGGTTTGGCCCTAACTGCTGCTCAGATTGAGATCTCCATCTACGAGGACCGGGGCTCGAGTGGCTCCTGCTCGGCCAGCAGCTCTACGTCTGGCAGCACTGCTCCATGATCCTCACCCTTCCAGTCCATAACCTGACATGTCTACAGCCAAGTTCCCACCCTTCTGGTTCACGTGTTATGTTCATTACAAAATAATACCTATATATGTTGCCAACACTGACGGGACACAGAGGGGGAGTATTGGTCAAGCCTCATGCTTCCATGGCAACCATGACTCCACTTGCTGTCCGAGCAGCTAAAACACCTCTTGACTGTCGGATATAGCCATCAGCATCAGCCAGGCTGAAACGGCCTGGATGGAGCTGAATCATATGAGCTTCCTTCCTTCCACACACATATGAATACATTCTGCAATCTCTCACCTGGGTCTTAGGACAGGCATTACTAAACATTGTTTAGAAGTTCACAATATAATCCACAGCCCCCACTCAATGCAGAGCCAGGAATTACATCGTCGATTGCCTCCATCTCCCCCCTGGGCCCGAGTAACTGAGTTGCATGTTAGCAGTTTGGTAGCAGCCTCAGCCAAGTTCTATAATATATCGTAGTAGAAAAGTTACTTTCATGTCCACATAGCCACACATTGACATTCTGGATTCTGTGAGTGGACCCACTTCTCCTTAATATATTGATTATGCAAACACATACTGTAAATGACATGTAGCGTTCAGAAATGAATGAGCCGAGTCTTCCTCAATGCCACAGTCCTTCCATCGCTGTTCAAGCCTCCAAAGAACCATGACTGCCAAAATTGCCCAGTAAATGTGAATCTGTATTTATTTTTGGTGACACTGTTTTTGTGCTGAAAAAGATGATTTTTCATAAAGCTTGTTTTAATACATGTGAACTGTTTGTGACAAACAACCAATAAATCTTCCTTCATTGCAACCGTTTTTAAAAAGTTGGAATTATTATTCTCCAGGACAGTTTGCCTCTGTGTCAACATAATGGCAGACATTCTTAGCAATAAATCAAAGCTTTCTATGTTATACTTTCCACTACTAGGGTTTAGCTTTACAACTGAAGCAGCTTATATTCTATTCGCCACAGAGCATCTTTCTCCAGCACGCAACCGAGTGAACTGAGATTCGTGAACTTTGAATGACGCTACAATTGTTACAGCTGTGATGAAACATGATATATTTAATGTAATATTTGACCTTGGCGAGAAACACAACACAAGTCTTGTGGTCATAGCTTTAGGAAGACAAATAATTAATCGAACTGATTGTAAAAATACATACAATACAATAAGGTCAGATTAGCACAAAACCATGTAGTACGAAGTATTAATTTAAACGACAGAGTAGCCAAGAAAGTATACTGCTATTATTTATTTGCTTTGTTCCACAATGTGTTCAATTGTAATTGAAGCTGTCCTCAGATTCCTGTAAAACTAAGTATTGAGGAATGATCACAAATCAAATAATCAATGAACAATGCAATGCACTCTGAACCCGACAGCAAAGCCGTTACTACAGTAGTGATTTTTCTTTATGTGTAAGAAGCATAGCACAGTGACAAACAATTACTGATGGACTCACGACGCTGAAAACATTTGGACTATGACCCAGGGGTCATAGTTTGTTCGGAAGGGTTGTAGAGCGTACCTATGTATGATCATCTCGTCCTCTGGATGGTCACCTCAACCACGACTTCATCTTTCCAGGGGGAAGTGGCTGCCTCACCACACCTCCATCGGGCCAAGACACCTTCATTACGCTCACAGCATCATTTCCTTTGATGTGAAGGCTGAGGAGAAGTCACAGCCAAAACAGGACCCAAACCCAACGTGAGCCACCAGGCAACCGACCAGGCTGGTCAGGGTGGGCCCTGTAGAAATCCTGGATGAGATCAGGGTCCATGATGAGCTGACTAGAAAGCCAGGAGCGCTCCTCCGGACCATAGCCCTCTCAGTCCACCATAAACTTGAAAATCATGGCCACGGCAGTGCACAGCCAGCAGCCGCTGAATAGTCCACTGGGGGTATCCGTCAACCATCTGTGGAAGAGTTGGAGTTGGGACAGGAGGCATCAGAGTGCTCGAGAAGACAGGCTTAATTTTCTAAATATGAAATACAGGATGTACTCTCAGTTAGGCGGGAAGCTTAAGTCTGACTGCAGTCGGATTGATTAGACCGTCAATCTTGTAAGGCCCGACAAAGTGTGGTGCTAGCTTCCTAGAAGTAGTCTGGAGAAGAAGGTCCGAGTTGGACAACCAGACCCTCTGCCCGGGCTGATGAGCTGGAGTGCGGCGGCGGTTAGCCCCACAGCAGGCGCGGTCATTGGACTGGAGCAAAACGGTCCGGGGGGCCTTCAAAACCTGGCGGCACCAGCGAAGGTGAGCCTGAACAGAGGGGACTTTCACTTCACTTTCGCTTCCTGGGGGGAAAACAAGGGAGGTTGGTAACTCAGGGAACACTCAAATGGAGAAAAATGGAGAAAAGCGTTCAGCTTGATCGTTAGTCTGGGGGTGATAACCAGAGGAGAGACTGATGGTGGCGTCAATCCCCTTACAGAAGGATTGCCAGATCCGAGTTGTGAATTGCTGTCACAGTCAGAGCCGCAGTCGGAGACAATGTTCTGGGGGAGGCCATGGAGTCAGAAGACATGCTGGGTCAGCAACTTAGCCATCTCAGCCGAAGACAGGAGCTTGGGGAGAGCCACTAGGTGCACGGCCTTAGAAAATCGATCAACAACAGTGGGCGACTGGACACAGGAAGTGTACGCAGCAGGCCGGCCGGAGCCTGGTGGGAGGCCTTGCTGCATACTGTACAGGCAGCAACAAACTCCCGAATGTCAGCTCTCATGGTGGGCCACCACAAACGCAGACTCAAGAATGTAAGGGTGCGATGAACTCCAGGGTGGCAGGCATACCGGCTGGTGTG
Organism: Muraenolepis orangiensis; assembly: GCA_027704905.1. Classification (NCBI taxonomy): domain Eukaryota; kingdom Metazoa; phylum Chordata; class Actinopteri; order Gadiformes; family Muraenolepididae; genus Muraenolepis; species Muraenolepis orangiensis. Next base: position 30,701,593 of record CM051003.1, read on the forward strand.
GCCCCACTGGATGACCGGGCTCCGGACCTAGTCAGGCACCCTAGAGGGGAAGGCCATTTCCTGGACTGGGCTGGGTAAGTTGAGCCTGTCTGACTGTCTCTATGCCCATGGTGACCACCCTGACAACCATTTTGGTTATCTCCTCAGCCGTGTACATGCGGGACAGAGCGTTAGCCTTCACATTGCGGGAACCTGGGCAATAAGACAGTGTGTGGTTGAAGCGACTGAGGAACTGAGACCAACATGCTTGGCGGGAATTCATGCGTTTGGCAGACCGGATGTAGGTCAGGTTTTTCTGATCATACAAAATCAGGAAGGGGTTTTCAGCGCCCTCTAGCCAGTTGCGCCACTCTTCCAAGGCCACTATGACCGCCAGCAGCTCCTTGTTGCATATGTTGTAGTTGGCCTCCGTGGGAAGGTAACAGCGAGAGAGGAAGGAACAGGGTCCTCTTCTGGTCCACCACAGACCTCTGGGAAAGCCTGGCTCCGATGCCTGTGCCTGAGGAATCCACCTCTACAATAAATTGCCTAGTGACATCAAGATGGAGGACGATAGGGGCCAAGGTGAAGTGCTTCTTAAGGGCCGTGAAGGCAGTGTTGGCAACAGGGGTCAAGAAAAAAGAATAGAGGGTGGATGTAAGCTGGCTAAGAGGGGCAGCAACCTGGCTGTAATTGCGGATAAAACGCCTGTAAAAATTGGCGAAGGCCAGGAAGCTCCTAGCGGGTGGTGGGCTGAGGCCACCCCACAATGGCCCTGATCTTGCAGGGATCTTGCAGGATCTGTGAGATGAGAGGAAGAGGATACTTCTTTATGGTAATGTAATTCAGCTGGCGATAGTCAATGCAGGGTCGGAGATCCCCACCCTTCTTCTTAATAAATAAAAAACCCTGACCCTCGTAGGAGAGAGTAGTATTAAAAAGTCTAGCTAGGTTTGGTGGTGAGTGGGGAATGGACAAGCGGCTCACAATAACTCGTCTGTTACCTGGTGAGCCTGTTATTTTGGAGTGCTGGGCACTCGAGGCAGGTGTCAACGGGGTGCCCCTTCTGTCCACAGTACATACATAGCCCCCTCTGCATGGGCTCCTCTTCAGTGGCAGCCAGAATGTCAGGTCATGCAGGGTGACTAAGAGGAGCAGAGGGAAACCAGGACTGCGATTGGGTAGACTGACTGGTTGGAGGATAACTAGAGGGCCGGGCTGAGGGCAGTGGACTACGGCGGGCTCTCTCTCTTCTACGTTCTCTCAGGTGGCTGTCAATGTTAATAGTAAGTAAGGTTAAGATTAGGTTGTCAAGGGTCTCTGGGTTGTCTCTCAATAATTTATGTTTTATGGCCTTGTTTAACCCTGTGAGGAAAGCTGTCTGAAGGGTCGTTCCATCGGCTCCTAACGGCTAGGGATCTGAATTCAACAGAGTACTCTGCTACGCTAAGACCTCCCTGTTGGATGTGCATAAGGCGAGCAGCATGTCATGACCAAAAACTAGGTGTTCAAAAACCTTCCTAAACTCCCCTCAGAACTCAGTGTAAGAATCTAGAAGTGGCGTTGGACTCCCAAGCACCCTCAAACCAAACTAGAGGCAGACCAGTGTGTAAATTAGAGAAAATGATCCTAAACTGGAGAATGAAAGTGCCACATAACTCAAAATTACCATCAAACTGCTTGGGGCTGGATAGGTTGGGTTCTCATTGGGGAAGAGGAAGGGGAGCTGGAAGGGGCGGGGCATCAGGGACAGCTGCTGGCTGCAAAGAGGATGGGTGGCGGCTCTGCTGGCGGATTGAAGAAACGGGCCATCTGAGCAGGCAAGGGACGGAGCTCGCTAGACCTGGTCTGCATGTTCAGGTTGGTGTTGGTTGCCCTGGCTGCGAGGGTCTCAAGACTCCTCTCTGTGCTGGTTGCTTGAGCGCGTGCTTGGCTGGAGAGGGCAGCGATGTTGGTGTGAAGCATCTGCATAGCGTCAGTGGCATCTTCGAGGAGCTCCTTGTGATGTCCAAGGAGTAGCCCCTGATAGGAGATAGCTTGGCGGATGGCAGAGTCGGCTGGGTCTGTCATTGCCAGTTCTTACTGTTATATTTGTTGGTTTGGGACCCAAAAGCACCACTTTGGAGGCGCAAGTAAAATAAAATCAACAGGCAGTTTATTGTTGTTCTCTTCAAAGTTCAGTGGGCAAAATTGTTCAAACTCAGAAGTGGCCTTTCAAGGTAAAGAAACTCAAAAACTCAGACAGATTCACAATGTCCATAGAGCTCAGAAGAAAGTGCAGACCAAGCTTTTGTAGGGAGTCTAATAAGGATTAGAATCAGGTGCGGTGATTCTGGATGAGGAACAGGTGCGCGTTGTTCACTGCATAGAGCGCCCCTCGTGGAGTGTAGTGCGCGCCGACGTGCCAGGGGAGTGTCACAACAAGTCAGAAGTAGGCCTACACATGCACAACAATTCAGGTAGATAGGTAGGTAGGTAGACACTTTACTTCATAATTTAGTCAAATGTATGGTTTACTAGTGCATAAACACTTGAATAATCTTACTCTTAGACTTTTTACCGTTTTTAATTAATGTTTCAAATATGAGTAACATAATTAAAACTCGTAAACACACACATTTATAATTGTATATTATAATAATTGCACTTTATTATAATTATTATATAATATAATTATATTATTATTTCAGTGCCATCCAGTGAAATGCATTCAATAAAATCAATAATTATCATCAACATTATTTGATTAAAAAAAGCGTAAGATAAAGCATCATACAGGCGGCAGTATAGCTCAGGAGGTAGAGCGGTCGCCTCACAACCGGAAGGTTGCTGGTTGAGGTGTCCTTGAGGAAGACACCCTAACCCTAACCGCTCCCCGGGCGCTGTATAAATAGCTGCCCACTGCTCCTAATACTAGGATGGGTTAAATGCAGAGAACACATTTCACTGTATGTTTACATGTATGTGACCAATAAAGAGGATTCAATCCTCACGATTTGTTGTTGTTTGTTGCCTTATCCCAAATGGAACCCTAAGGCCTACGCACCTCCTTTAAGTCTGTACTTTGGTGACGTATTTCCGGAGGGGCGCAAGTGCACAGGCCGGTGCGCACCGCATTGTGTAAGTGCACAAGGGTGGGTATACCATGGATATAAATTGGAATCCTTGAACGGAGGCGTTCCGCTGTCCTGTGAAGAGATGCTCGTTCTCCGACCGCAGTTTTATCAAATGGAAAGTCATGTCGTTTTCTGTTTAAAAAATAAACAATCTAAAAATTAAAACCTTACACAAACACAAGAGGCTATATATAGACAGCTCTTTAGTTACTCACTTAGAAGATCGTTAGATAACATTAACGTTACACCGCATCGAAGATCAAATAAATGCAAACTTACAGAAACAATAGCGTGTGTATATATATATATATATATATATATATATATATATATATATATATATATATATATATGCACAAGTAAGACAAACAGCTTTTATTGTTCACAGTGTCAAACGTCACGACGTGACCAAGTGTGGTCTATTCCCTTCTTCTATGTGCCCTTATGAGAAGGGCGCATGAAGGGCGGATAGGGGGGCGCTGTTGAGCACCCCTTGCAATCGCTCATTGAGAAATGGGACACCCTAAACCCTCGAAGGGCCTCGCGGGAACGCGCACACGAAGGACACAAGTCCGCAAGGGTGGGTATTGGGACAAAGTCCTACTTTAGTGGCAAAGAAACTACACCTCCCAGAATACCTTGTTGGAAGAAACTACACCTCCCAGAATCCCTTGTTGGATGATGCAGAATTTCTGCGACGTTGTTTAAAACATCAACACTTATAAGGCTGTGTCCTAAATCACTCCCTGCTCCCTACAAAGTGCACTACATAATGCGTTTGCCACTTTTTAGTGCTGTCTAATTGTTAAGTAACAATTGTTATACCCTAAATAGGGCACTCAATCTGTCCTACGATGCATCATGAAAAGTAGTGTCCACCGATAGTCACTACCCAAATACATATAGACCAGCATGCATTGCGCCAAAAGAAAAATGGCGCGAATATTTTTCCCATTATTTTATTATATTTGGGAAATACGCCTTATTTTTATATGTATTTATCACAAATGCACGTCAGTATTCATTGGTAAGTATTATTATCGTATCATAATATGTGCAGGTCCACCAGCCATAGCCGACATAGAAATTACGCGTTTAATAATGCGACAGCGATGACGTCATTAAAGCGACACGAGTGTGTTTTCCCTTTGCTGATGAGCTCGTATAGAGTGGCCATTGAACTCCCTATGAAGTGAGGGATTTCGGACACAGCCACAAAGAAACTAACTAAATACGGTACGTTGCTGTTAATGGAATATGTATGCTGTGTATATATATATATACATACATATATATACACTGTGTATAATATATAGTGGCAGAAATTAATAATATGCGCAATTTGGGTTATGAATGTTTTGTTGACGTTGATCTGGATGATTAAACTTGTTGGTGGGTATATAGTAAGGCTGCACGATTAATTGCATTTGTGATAAATCTATGCGATACGACAAAACACCAACAAAAAAAACCCCATTTACCCAGTTAATCGCGAAAGATATGACGTATGATCTCAGTACCGTGACCCAAGCCAGCGGGGTTTAACGGCTTTGATCAATGCGTTGGAGACGTGCGGCACAGCGTTCCCTCCCGTCGGTAGCCATGTCCATATGGACCTTATGGCGACACACACAATGCGAACAAAAGGGCGAAGCGCTGCTGAAACCAACGGAGTTTCTCGCTGCTCCAACATACGTGTGGTCAACAAGCCCAACAGCGGAAACCATCTCCTATATTGATATATATATATATATATCTATTATTATAATAATAATAATAATCCATCACAATCAATGTCTTCGACTGCCTTGCACTGTAATCACAACTACCTACCTTACTGTACCTGCCGTATATATTTGAATTTTCAACTGTTGATAGAACTGCATATCCCTGCTCACTACCTGCTGTATATACATTTATATATATTTATCCTGTTCTTCAGAATTGCATACCCATGGTCACTACGTGTGTGTGTGTAACTGTTTTTATTCCTAGTAGACTGTCTTTTAGCGACTGTAAACTAATTGATATATTACCATGCACTTTACTGCAACATTTGCACTCTGGTTAGATGCTAAATTATTTTTGCTGTAAAAAGTGTATATATATATATATAATGTAGTAATTTTTTATATAAAATTGATATTATTATATGTATGTTATATTTATTGATCTATATTGCTTTTTTTTTGTCTCGTTTCTCTTACTCTAGCCATTATTTAGCTATGGAGTTGGATGAGGGGGTCACCTCTGAATCCTCAACTACGAACCCCAAGCAAGACAAGACACGACAAGACAAAGCCCGAACTAAACCCCAGACTGAACCAAAACCTACTAAACCCAGAGCTGGGCCTCGCTACACTGACAAATCACGGAAAAACAAGAAAAACAAACCTGGGCAAGAGAATAAAACCGAAGTTGTGACTGAAGACACCATCCAAGGCACGGAGGAGCAGCTGAATGGACACCCTACCCAGCAGGTCGGGTCTGGAGGAGAGAACCTGGCCCAGTCTGGAGGAGAGAACCTGGCCCAGTCTGGAGGAGAGAACCTGGCCCAGTCTGAAGGGGAGAGCCTGGACCAGCAGGTTGTGTCTGGATTGGAGATGTTGTCTGTGCATTCGGACCCTGATGAGGACAGTTGGGATACCCTGTTCAACGACGACGGAGATTGCCTTGACTCACACCTGGAGAAGGAGGTTGGTACTTGTGACTTTGTTCGATGATCTACAATGATGACTATGATGATGATGATAAAGGCATTCTCACATTAGAACACAATAGGCCTTTTTTCACAATAATTGGCAATACAGGTAAACACATTTCTGTTGAACTGTCAATAAAGTCCAAACCATGGTGCTTTCCTAGCAAATTAATAAATATATCCCTTCATCTCTTTTTATGGCTCTCATCTTGTTCTCCTTTGGTCCGCATTTGTAGGGAATTTGCGGAAATTAAAATAGGGCTGTTTTTGTTTGGAGTTTGTACACTGAGGTACACAAAGCGTAGGCCCATATTTTGTCAACTTTTAGATGATTATGCACCCTCCCCCTACAGCTGGCTGTTAAGGAAGGCAGAAAGAAGAAGAAGTCCATCCAAGAGGCCAGGGTTAACAATGACGACATGGAACCAGACCATGGACTAGATGATGACATCGACATGACAGACATGGAACTGTCTCACATCGTCGAGGTCTACGAATTTCCCCAAGAGTTCAAGACGGAGGACCTTCTCAAGCTGTTCCAGTCCTACCAGTATGTGCTCTCATAAGATCGTAACGTCATTTCAGTAGCTGTTGTAACTCATAATAATTCTTCTCTTTCACTCACTCACAGGCAGAGAAAGGTTGACATCCAATGGGTTGATGAAAGTCATGCTCTTGCTCTGTTCTTCAGCCCTGCAGCGGGTTAGTAGGCTTGTTTTGAATCCAAAAAAGTCCCATTTTAATATAAAATCTATTAATATAAAAAGCAACATGGTTCATTTGTGACTTATTTCTTTCTATTTTTTATTTCCCAAATAAGCCCGGGATGCCTTGACATCAAAACAGCCACTATTAAAGATGAGACCCCTCTCCAAGTCCACTGCTGCCACCAAGGCCAAGGCCAGGAGTTGCTCAGGTACAGACCACACTCATTTACCATGGTCAAATGGATGTATGAAGTCAAGTGAGTGCCAAAATAATTGGATCTGGGGGGATTGGTGTGTGAAACATCTTTTGTATGCTTTTTGCAGCAGCACTACTGGAACATTTTTAAATGCGTTTTGCACAATTCAACACGTGTATATCAGTGTACAGTATTGATATTATATAGTATAGTATATAAGTACAGTACATAGTATGGTATATACCGTTTTTGAAATTCATACTACGGGGTAAGCATTTCATTGTACATCTTGAATATTGGTGTCTGAGATGTGTGCATCAAAATGTTTTAGATGTTTTTTTTAGATGTGTGTGTACATTTTGTTAGTCTGCAAAACCCGTGCCAGCCAATTCAGCTGCATGTTCTCGCCCCCCCCCCCAGACTACCTGCTGCCCACTAGGGAGAGACCCCAGACCAGTGCAGCGCTGGCCCGCAGGTTGGTGATCGGAGCCCTGGGTGTGAAGAACCCCCAGAGCCAGGAGGAGCGTGATGCAGAGAAGAAGAAACTCCAAGACGCCAGAGGTACACCGAATGCGCTTTGCGTTGTTTATCATGTCTGCTTGTACACCAAATGTAGCTTTAAGCTGACTTACCTTAGTTCATCATTTTGAAGTAATTTGTTTGCAATGCAAGGTTACTTCCACAAGTGGGAGCTGTCATAAAGAAAGTGTTAACTAAATCAGAGGTCCAATAAAAGGAAAAAAAGTGAATGACCGTAGACAGTTTGCAGATCTTGATAAGTCTCTAATTACGTTGTGTCCCTCAACAGTAGCAGCCTAAGATCATAGCATGCAAAGCCACAAGTGGTTGTCACAAGACTGCGACCTGTGCTAACCAGCTATAAATGGGCCCCTGTGGGCCTGTTGCTGATCTACATGTGATGGCTCTAGAACCGACCATGGTGTGTTTAGAGTGGATTAAGAAAAATGTTATTTTTATGCATGACGTAGATCTGATCAGAATGTAGGGTTTTGGATGTGATTAAACAGGAATGTGCTGAAACCTGCGTGTCTCTCCGTCAACTACTTTTTGTTTCAGAACAAAAGCGTATGGCTGCAAAACAGCGTGAAGACGCCTGGGAAGGACATTGAGTGGCGAGGACAGAGCCTTGGACAGACCGAGTGGGCAGTCTTAACATAGCGCTCCACTGTGGACCATAAAACCCAACTCTATACTTTGAAATCTGCCCACCTCATTCTCTACCCGCCGGGGAACGGTTCATTATCTTTAAAAACAATTAAAATAATTTTTATTTGTTTAATTTCAAACAAAAATAACCTATTTTGACCAACAGCCCGTCATTTTGTCATAAAAAAATTGTCGACATGCGTCTGTAGCAGTCAACACTTCCACCAGCCATTAAAATGGCTGCTTGAGGGCTCCTCCCGAAGACAATGACACCGGAATCTGGTTATTGCAAGAGCTTGAATAATAGTAAACAGAGCAGATGGTACATGCTAGAGCTCTTCCCTCGAGTGTGTGGTGATGGCTGGTTATAGAGAAATCAGTCTGACTCAGGCCAGATGAGGCTGCTTAAACCAGCCACCAACCACACAGCATCATTGGGAATAGAATATACTTTCTAAGATGAGTTGCCTCTTATCATTTAGGTCACCGAAAGTGATGCAGGGCGATAACACTTTTATATGGTTTAGCTACAGAGCCAGCTTTTTAAGCTATTTAGCACTGTTTTTTTATGTTAACCAAATGACTGAAGGATAAAAGTCAGACTCTGCTCTGTACTTTTCCATGCTTCATGCTTTTTGAAATATCTTTCAAATGTATCTTCAGTTAATGTTTATTTCCATAACAATGTATTTGTTTTATTTTGTGCAGTCTGATTAAACAGCTGTGTCTAATTGTATTGTGTTTTTGTTGTTGTAAGATGGTGTCTACTGTTCCATTGGGTTATGCCAAGCTCCTCTTACCTATACTTTGTCTCAACCATGGTTTCCAGCACCACTGTGAGACCTAAGCTTGTCCACAAGTTTTATGAGTAGGTAACGCACCCCGCATTAGAATAAGTTCACTAAACACAAACCACAACTGAGCAACCTGTAAGCCGAGAGCGAGTCATGTGGCAAACAAGACAAATGTGTGGACAGCAGCAGACCACACACAAGCAGAAGGGCTTCCATGTGGCACTGGGGTCGTCTGCCCATGACAAGGTAGGGGGACATGGTCAACGACCATGTCTTCAAAGATAGTTATCCGGGCAGCAACCGTGAACATGAACCGCTTGATTGCGCTATACTCTCCATGTACCATTCCGCGTGGGCCAAGTGTGGCTGCTGTTTCATGGTGAATTGCCATCGGATCTCTCTTGCTCCCTGTGCTGTCTGTCATTGTACCACATCCTACTCTGAAGCTTGCTCTTTGATATGCAATAACTGAGTTAGCAGGACAAAGATCAACTCTAGCTCTCTCTCCCATGCTCTGAGTGTGTATAGGATCTATATTAACAATATCTCCTCAGGGAGAGTGTCTGCCTCTTGCCTACACCGTTGAACAGGGTATCAGGATGAGGTGAGGTATCAGGATAAGGGAGGGGAGTAAGAGAGAAGATAAGGGAGAGAGTGAGATTATCAGAATGGCGAGGGCAGGAGTGGAGTGAGCCGATCCCCAACACGGGTTGTGAATATCCTAAATATTCTTAAATTTAGAAATCCATAACACATTTTCCAGCCATTCTCATTTAGAATTTTTTTTATATATTCCCCCTTTTCGTATTTTTTTTAACCTCTTATACATGCCTACATTTCTCCTTTGTTTATATCGATCGCTTTGGCAACGATGTTTATTTTCAAACAGGTGTCAAACCAGCGAAGTATACACAGCTGGGCGAAGGCGCACTTGATTTTGACTTGAAGGCTAAATAAAATGCTTTATATATATATATACACACACACATCTCGATACATATATATACACACAGAATTAACAGAAAGTGCATATAACTACCATTCTTAGTGAGCAAGGATTTTCATGTATGTAGACTTTGTGGTTTTGCCACATTGGCTAATTGTCTTTTTACTGCCCCCCCCCATGCCACGCCAATAAAATTCCAACAATGTCCATATTTCCAGGACAGCCTCCCAAAGTGTCTGCCCTGGCGGTGGCTATCGTGTGCAGTGAGTCTAATGCTGAATGATTGATTCACGTCATTCATTGCGCCCAGTGGCGGCCGGTGACACCCGAAGTATGAGGGGCGCAGGGGGTAAAACATTTTTAACCATATCTGCTGTGCAATACCGCATTTTCCCAGACGGTGGCGCAATTTCTCCATGTAAACGACCGAGAGGGCGAATTAAAGAAATAAAAATAAAAAACTATACATAATATAAATATAAACCTCACTGTTACTCATTCTACTCTGTATTGTATATATGTATATTGACTGAACATTCCTTTACTTACTGCTTAATTTCTTTTTTTACTTACTTTATTTTTACTGTATGTAGCACAATCTCAGGGGCTCATACAGAAACAAGCATTTCATCGTAAAGTATTCTGTATTTTGTTGTGACAAATAAACAAACTTGAAACTTATGGTGAAAGAACATTTATTATATGGTGCTTCAATTAGCAATTATGAACACAGTAATACCTAGTAGAAAATAAACGTAAGAAAAAAATATGGTCTTATATTAGAAAGACTACCCAGTGTGCCATCAAAATAATACCTAAATATGGTCTTACATTCGATTGTGCAAAAGTAATTAGAACAAAATAGAAGATAATAAAATAGACCTGATACAAGTCCTGAGATAAAATGCAATACAATGTTAAGCTTACAAATTAAAAAGGTACTGGGTCCTATGTACACTACACAATATACAGTTTAATCTATGTACCTATGCTATACTAACTATACAAGAACTACACAACTATAACTATAACTATACAACTATTCTCTCCTCAGACAGCAAGACGCGAACTGACTCATTAACAAATGCTTCTAAATTAAACTAATTAAATAAAATACAAATGCTTAATACATTCGACCACAGCATATATTAGCAGACAAACACACGGAGGACCCTGTAGCTAGCATTGGGGAAGCACGTGTCCGCGATAAACTTACAAAACCCCAATCCACACCGTTTACATACAAATGACACAAGCTGCATGTTTATACATCAAGACCAACATTTCTTATCCCATTTACTTTACGTTTACATCGTCCACAATAAAAAATAAATGTAAAACTATAACCGGGACAACAAAAACGTACCTCTCCTCAGACAGCAAGACACGAACTGAGAGCAGAGTAGTGATGTGTCGGTCGCGAACGACGGGAGCCGGCTCGCACCCGCGAACGAGCCGTTATTTATTTTTTTACGGGTGCTCCGCGTACATGCAGTGACTGAATGTCACTGTCATGACTGCATGGCATGCTGTGCATCACGTGAGGATAGATAAGGAGGGAGGGGCGGCGTGTGCTGATAGCTGAACAGAGGGAGAGGTGACACTTCACACGGTGAAGTGTCAGTTTGCGTCGCGCAAATAAGATGAGTGAAAGTAGGAAAAGAAGCTGCATTTTAACAATTGTGCAAACACAAAGGCATAATGCAGAATTTGAAACATGAAGCTCTGATATAGAGCAGGGTCCACAAACCACCTCCACAGGCACTTGAGAACTGTGCATCCAACAGTTCAGTTGGAAGAAAAAAGGCAGGCCAGACTGCCTGCTTCTGCTTCTGTGGGTCTACTCCACCTGTTGTTGCTGCAGCTACAGGATCTACCACCCATGCATCAGGTACCCAAAAACCAACAGCTACACAGACCTCAATAAGCCAATTTATATGCAATGAATGGCAATGGCAAAGGCAATGAATGACCCCAGCTAGACAGAACATAGTGGATGAAGAATTGGCCAAAATGATTGCAAGTGATTTCCAACCATTTTCCATTGTGGAGGACAAGGGATTCCGAAGCTTCACACAGGCTCTCAATCCAATGTATTTTCCTCCAAGCAGGAAAACACTCTCAAAAAAACCATTCCGAGACTGTATGATAGAGAACGTGCTTCACAGCAGGCCAGGGTTAAGGAAGCTACTGCAGTTTGCCTTACCACTGATTGCTGGACATCAAGAACCATCACCTCTTTCATGTAAATAAAAGGTATATGTGGTAAAATAGAAGAGCCGTTTGGGAGCCGAAAGAGCCGGCTCTTCTTGGTGAGCCGAGCCAAATGAGCCGGCTCACTCAAAAGAGCCGGAATTCCCATCACTAGAGCAGAGCAGTACAGGCTTTACAAATAAGGTTCAACTAGGCTACAATTGAGTGGCGCATGCGTGACTGGTTTCTTTGCTACAATTGAGTCACTCAATTTGAGTGGCGCATGCGTGACTGGTTTCTTTGTTCGGGCGCAAGAGAATACAGATCGTATTTAGGACCCTTGATAGGCTACATTTATTAGCTTGATCCATTTTCATTGGCCGCTTGCGCGCAGTGACGAGGAGTTAGTGGGCGCACCGGTCTTGCGCCCAGGTGGTACTAGATAGGTACTAGATTTCTATGAGAGTGACGTCAATGACGTCACGCACAAAACAATGATTTATATTTGCTATATTAACGTTATTGTGCATTTTAAACACAAACATACTTAAAATGAGTAATTATTATTCATTTTAAACATGTTTAGTTTATTTTTAGGGGTCAAAAAATCTAAAATCAAAAAACACAATTCTTTATTTTTTATTTTTTCCTCTCTCAACCAGGTGGGGCGGCGCCCGAGCGCCCCTATGGACGAGCCGCCACTGATTGCGCCGCCGTAAAAGGTTGAATAGGTCGGGTGATGACGTTAGATCATAAACTGGTATAGGGGCAATTTACAAACTATTTCGTATTTCCTATTTGCCACTTCCACTCCGGATAGCTTTAGTCTACGCGCACATAATAAAGATTCTGATCCGTCCGTTTGGCTGTCACAATGAATCAATCATTTATTTCCAAGATGCATAACAAACAAAACTACATGCGGTCCATGCGGTGATACAAACTCAAAGATTAAATAACTCAAGAATGGCTCCTACATCCCGGCCCCTAATTGTCCATTATTCTAAAAAGGGACAATTATTCTATGCAAATATGTTAACATATTTCTGAACATGTCTTTATATAGTCCATGTAGGAATCAAAATATTCCAAAAAGGGGGTATGTTCCACGAAAAAGCGTATAATCCAAAAAATGGGTATGATCCACAAAAAAGGTGTAATCCATCAGCGTATAAACAAAGGTTCGGGCATTGCCCTCGAAAAAGAAAAAACGAAAGTGTGTGACGAAGTCAGTAGGGGCTAGTCAATGTCAGTCAATCTGCTTCTTTCAGCAAGCATAGTTTGCTGATGGGCCTTTCTAGGGTATTGTACTTGGTCTTGACCTTTACCTTGCGTACATGCCCTCTGCTGTCAGGCATTGTCTCTTCCACCTTGCCCATGAGCCAGGAATTTCTTGGTGATGACTCATCCACAATGAGGACCACGTCCCCTGGAGCTAAGTTCTTCCTTACTTGGTTCCATTTCTGACGTTCTTGAAGCAGAGGGATGTACCTGCCGCCATCTCCTTCTGCAGTACGAATCCTCCTTTGTAAACAAACCAGGTGGTAGAATGGGTTTTCCTTTCAACTGCAGTAGATGGTTCGGGGTCAGAGCCTCAAGATCGTTGGAGTCATCTGAGACGGTGGTAATAGGACGATCGTTGAGAATGGCCTCAGTTTCACATAGGGCGGTTTGGAGACTCTCGTCATCCAGAGTCTGCTGGCGGAGTACTGAGTACAGCACTTTCTTTATTGAACGTATTAGTCGCTCCCAAACGCCTCCGTGGTGGGAGCCAGTGGGTGGGTTGAATGTCCACTGGATTCCCTCATCGAGCAGTGCATGTTGGATCTTGCTGTGGTCCAGGTTGGAAAGCGCCTCCCGCAACTCCCGCTCAGCTCCGACAAAATTGGTTCCGTTGTCTGATACCATCTCTTTAACTTGACCTCTTCTGCAGATGAACCGCCGCAGTGCTGATATGCAGGAGTCAGTATCCAAGGAGTATGCCATTTCGAGATGAACGGCACGGCTCACCAGGCACGTAAAGAGTACGCCGTACCTTTTGACCAGGCTCCTCCCTCTCTTCACCTCTATAGGCCCGAAATAATCTGTTCCCACATGCGTGAATGCTGGCAAGTCTGGAGAAATGCGATTCCTTGGTAGGTCGGCCATCTTCTGCTCTTTCACTGTGGCGTTAAATCGTCGACACAGAACGCAGTCATTGACGATCTTCCTGGCAGCAGAGTTGGCTCGCATTATCCAGTACTTCTGGCGAAGCCTTGAAAGCATGTGGTTTCTTCCAGAATGACCTACAACCATATGTATATGGCTCAGTAGAAGATGGGACAAATGGCTGGTTTTAGGAAGGATAGCCGGATGCATTCTACTGACTCTTCCTCCAACTCTCAGCACGCCGTTCAGTAGCATTGGGTCCAGTCTGTAAAGGGTGCTCCTTTTATTTACAGTATTCTCTTTCTTCAGTGCAGATATTTCATCCTGGAAATGCTGCTGCTGTACGTAGCATACGTACAGCAGTGTCTCCTCAGCATGTGCAAGATCTTCAACTGAGAGACTCTGTGCTCCTAGCTGAGCTCTTGTCTTGTTCATCTGGTCATCCAGATGGTCTTGTGGTTTCTGGTCTGGATTCTTTGTGCAGGTTGCAGCCTGCAGCTCCTTTCTTTTGAGGCTTAGATTCTGAAGTGTTTCTTTGAACTTCAAGATCCATGCTGTAGCCTTCTTCAACTTATCCCATGATGAGAAGTGCTTGATAAGCTTGGCAATGGGATCACTGTCATGATCCATCATGGCTGTACTGAACGTGATAGTGCTCTTCTTAACTTCTGGGTCGTCCTCGCCGAGGGGAGGCAGCTCCTCTGGGGACTTTGGCCAGTCTTTCTCAGGCCTCGGTAGGAAGTCTGGGCCGTTCAACCATCGACTGGATTTGAGGAAAGAATCCATGGTCAGGCCTCGTGACGCGTTGTCTGCAGGGTTGACTGCTGTATTTACATAGCGCCACTGTGATCGGTCAGACAGTTCTCGGATGGTCGAAATCCGGTTTGCAACGTATGTCTGGAATCGGCTGGTTGTGTTGTTGAGGTACTTGAGGACAGACGTGCTATCAGTCCAAAAGACAGATTCCAGAAGTTCCACTTCCAGTTCCTCTTTCAGCATTTTATCAATGTGGACTGCGACCACTGCTGCCGCCAGCTCCATTCTGGGTATGGTCATCTGCTTCAGTGGGGCTACCCGTGCTTTGCCCATGACAAAGACAATATGGACGTCACCTTCGAGGTTGGTCAGTCGCAGGTAGCTAGCTGTACCATACCCGTGTTCGCTGGCATCACTGTAGTGATGTAGTTGTGCAGTGTGTGGTTTTCCAAAATTACTGGGTTTAAGGCAACGGCTGATGTGGAGGTTTGACAGCTTGCTTAGATCCTCCAACCATCTCTGCCATGACCGAGCGTGGGCCTCTAGGATCTTGTCATCCCATCCACAATTCATCTTGCAAAGATCTTGCATGATCCTCTTCGCTGGGAGAACCAGTGGGGCGAGGAATCCCATGGGGTCGTAAACAGAATTTGTCACAGACAGAATACCCCTCCTGGTTAAGGGTTGTTGCTTTGTAGCAGTCTTGAAGGAGAAGGTGTCGGTTTCCACATGCCACTGGATTCCGAGGGCTCGTTCCACCGGTAGTTCTTCTCGGTCGAGATCGAGCTTCTTCACTTCCTTGGCTTTATCTTCGTCTGGAATGGCAGACAGAACAGCACGGCTGTTACTGATCCACTTCGTAAGTCTGAACCCTCCAGTAGAACAGACGGCTCTGAGATCTTGAGTTAGGGAGATGGCTTGCTCGTCATTCGGAACCGACTTGAGGCAGTCGTCAACGTAGAAGTTCCGACGGATGGTGCGTAGGACTTCATCACTAGCCTTACCCTCATTGTCATCCGCTGTTCTCTTGAGTGCATAGTTCGCACAGCTGGGTGACGAGACCGCTCCGAATAGATGGACCGTCATCCTGTATTCAGCTAATGGCTGGCTGAAGTCGTTGTTGGGCCACCACAAGAAGCGCAGGAAATCAACATCTTGCTTCGTTACTTGGACTTGATGGAACATGCCTTCAATGTCTGCCATGACGGCTACTGGTTCCTGGCGGAATCGAAGGATGACGCCCAGTAATGTGTTCGTGAGATCGGGACCTTGTAGCAACTCATTATTGAGAGATGTCCCATGGAATAATGCAGCGCAGTCGAATACCACGCAAATTTTCCCTTTTTTCTTGTGGTACACACCGTGGTGAGGTATGTACCACACCTTTCCATCTTCTCTGTGCAGCTGTCCTTCTGGCACCCGCTCGGCGTGCCCCTTATCCAGGATGTCACTCATGAACCCTTTATAATCAGCAAAGTATGTCTCGTCCCTCCTGAATCTCTTAATGAGGTTCGTGGCTCGCTGCTCTGCCATCCTTCTATTATTTGGCAGATTCACGTCCTCTTTGCGAAATGGCAATCGTAGTTGGTAGTGACCATCCTTCAACGTAATGGACTTAGCTGCAATGTCCAGGAATTGCTTGTCCTCTGCAGACGGCTCGGCCTTCTCATCGTAGCCTCGCTCTGGGAAGTCTTGGTTGTACTGTTTGATGAGAAGTTCTTCCAGGTTCGCTATGGTGACTCGGTTTGACGTTGTACGTGGTCGACCCTGCTTGTCAATGGGCAGGCTGCCGCTCAGGGGACCATTAACCACCCATCCGAGACAGGTTCTCACTGCATATGGCCCGTTTCCTTTGCTGTTAATTATTTCCCATGGCTCCATGGCTTTGACAGCATTAATCCCGATCAACAGTCCAACTTCCTCCTCAATAGTAGTCAGAGGTACATCTTTCAGATATGGCCATTCTTTTAGACCCTCTTGTGTTGGTATGTTTTCTTGTGACAGCCAAGCGGACGGATCAGAATCTTTATTATGTGCGCGTAGACTAAAGCTATCCGGAGTGGAAGTGGCAAATAGGAAATACGAAATCGTTTGTAAATTGCCACTATATTAAGTAGAAAAACTGTTTGCTTCCGGTCCACACTTCCCACGCAGGCCACCACCCCTTATCAAGGTAAACCATACAGGTGAATAGCTCAGGTAGGTCTCTTAAAGGGAAAGTACACATAGTTTCAAATCATAAGAATAGTTACAATAACCATAATCAGTGTAAATAATATCATGACTTGTCAATCAAGTTATCAGTTTTCATTTTCATATTTCGTAATCCATAAAGCATTTTCATAATTCAAATACTTGCATGATACAAACTCAAAGATTAAATAACTCAAGAATGGCTCCTACAACTGGAAAGTAACGAGGCCCATTTAAAATTATGTATTTGTAACAACGTTATTCAATTTGAAAAAGGAATTAGTAACCCTTGTCGTTACCGCCAAACGTTATGCGTTACAGTAACGCGTTACTTCCAACACTGGCCATGTGTGGGCCAACTTACAAACATAGAAAAGCACAAAGTAATTTACAAGAAAACATTACTTTCTTGTATACTTACCTGTATATAAATATATATAAATATACCTACAATTCTGCACATATCTCATACCTACTCTATAAGTAATTGTATACCTGTTTTTACATCCTATTTAACCACTGTACATTGTATATTACAATGCACTTAACGGTTACATTTGCACTCTGGTTAGATGCCAAATTATTTTTGCTGTACTTTACTACTGACATTACATTTGAATCGAATCTCTCAGATGCTGTCTATCTGAGTGTGCGTGTGTGTATAGGATCTATATGATTCATTCAGATTCAGATTCAGATTACTTTATTTATCCCGAGGGAAATTAAGGTGCAACAGTTGACACAGGGGGAATAAATGCACAGACGAATATACTAATACCTAAAGCTAAGAACTAAATAACAACTAACTAAACAAAACTAGTATAAGCAAAATATAACTAATGTATTGTATTGATGAATTGCACAATTTACAGTATTATTACTGTAATAAGTAGGTATATACAATACACAACAATATGTATAGTGCAAATTGGCAGTAATAAAATACTAATAAATAACTGGAAAAGTGAAAAGTGAAATTGAATTTACAGTGCAAAATTACAGTGAAAGGAATTTACAGTACTGAATCTCCACTGTCCCTCTCACGACCCGAGGTAGATGAATTATAGAGACTGATGGCCACAGGAAGAAAGGACTTCCTGTGGCGTTCTGTGGTACACCTGGGTGGAATGAGTCTATTGCTGAAGGTGCTTCTGTATGAGGTCAGCACCTGATGGAGAGGGTGAGAGTTGTTGTCAAGGATACTACGCAGCTTGCGCAGCATCCTCCTCTCAGACACCACCAACAAGGAGTCCAGCTGGACCCCCAGGACAGCGCCAGCCTTCCTGACGATCCTGCTGATCTTGTTGGCATCTGCTGACCTCAACCTGCTTCCCCAGCACACGACACCGGAGAAGATGGCACTGGCTACCACAGACTGGTAGAACATCTTCAGCATCGTGTTATAAACGTTGAAGGACCGGAGCCTCCGCAGGAAGTAGAGACGGCTCTGGCCCTTCTTGTACACAGCCTCAGAGTTCTTGGCCCAGACCAGTTTGTTGTCCAGGTGAACTCCCAGGTATTTATATTCCTGAACAACTTCAGCGGACACACCCTTGATGGAAATGGGTGTGGGGGTAGATTTCCTCCTGCGGAAGTCCACCACCATCTCCTTCGTCTTGTGTTGAGCTGCATGTGGTTCAGCTCACACCACTCAACGAAGGAGTCCACGACGCCCCTGTACTCCTCATCGTTTCCCTCGCTGACACAACCAACAACTGCAGAGTCGTCCGAGAACTTCTGCAGATGGCAGGACTCTGAGTTGTACTGGAAGTCTGAGGTGTAAAGGGTGAACAGGAATGGGGAAAGAACCGTTCCCTGTGGAGCACCAGTGCTGCTGACCACAGTGTCAGACACACAGTCCTGCAGTCTGACAAACTGTGCACGACCCGTCAAATAGTCTGATATGAACGATTTCTCTCCTCAGGGAGAACGAGGGATGGATGGAAAAGAGAAAGAAGGAGAGAGGGAAGATATAGATGTGTCTACCTGTCTGCCTCTTCCCTAAACCTACCCTGTTGAACAGGGTAGGAGGTATCAGAGCATGGTAGGGGGAGGAAGAGAGAAGGGAAATGAGGGAGAGGATGAGATGATAAGAAAGGCGAGGGCAGGGAGAGAGAGAGGAGAAGATTGAGCCGATCCCCAAAACTGGTTGTGAATATCCTTCAATTTAGAAATCATTAACACCTTTTCCAGCCATTATCTCATTTAGCTACTTTCTATATTCCCCCTTTTTGTATTTTCTTTACATTTTATAGTAGGCCTACATTCTTATTTTCCTTTGTTTAATTTGGGTCGCTTTGACAATGTTAATGTTTATTTTCCATGCCTATTTAGCGCCGTTTAATGTAATTGAAATGCTGCTATCTAGCGGCATGAACGGCATGAACCAGGTGTCAAACGATATATATATATATATATATATATATATATATATACGTCAGCGGTGAAGCGTCAGGGCCTTCAAGATATTCAGACGAGAATATGGAACCCTCAGATGAAACAAAAAAAATCGAATTAATTGTATTAATACAATTGAAATAAAATGAATAAATGACAATCGTATCTGTGTTGTTGATCGGTCATATTACAGTGCTACGTTGATTTGTTTGTCTTTCTCGGTCCATGCACTACGCATTTGAGTGATTTGTTTGTTGAAAAAAAATCAGATATTTTTCTGGGTTGCTGGGAAGAATATCCTTCAACCAAAGTAGTCGCGAATGCTTTAGCCCGTACAGTTCTACAGTACTCTAGAACAGGGGTCCCCAACATTTTCAGCCCGCGACCCCCAAAATAACAGTGCTAGAGACTGGCGACCCCCCACTATCATCGTCCGACGATCGCGAACATTGTGTGTGGCTTTTTAGTTTTTTCTGAATTCCTATATTTGACACCCTTACATATTAAACGGACTTACATAATAAAAATATCTATGCACACGTCACGGCATTAACAATAAAAATAATAATAATAATAATCATTAATAATCAATAATAATTCTTTTTTTTTTTTATTAAAAAAAACAAAGAAAAAACACCTCATGGGTCACATCAAGAGGATTCTGAAATCATCTCGCGACCCCCCCCCCCTCGGGGTCCCGCGACCCACATGCGGGTCCCCCCTGGGGGTCGCGGGACCCCGCGAGATGATTTCAGAATCCTCTTGATATGACCCATGAGGTGTTTTAAAAAATAAAAAATAATTTTTTGATTATAATTTGTATTATTATTGTTAATAATAACGTGTGCATAGATATTTTTATTATGCAAGTCCGTTTAATATGTAAGGGTGACAAATAAAGGAATTCTGATTCCGACAGATTCACGACAGTATAATTTGCAGCTGAAAAAAAGCCACACACAATGATCGCGATCGCGATTACCCCCCCCCCCCCCCTGGACTTAACGATGTTCGCAATCGCGATTACATTTCTACGTAGGTTTTTTACATCGAAATGGCAACAAGTGAAGATGATGTTGTTGCGGAATTGTTGTTAGTACCCTTTTCAAGACGACCATTCAGTGAAAAGATGGACATTATAAAAAAGTTTTAACGATCCCCGTCACCACGGCATCTGTGGAAAGGACATTGTCTGCCCTCAGACTAGGGCTGTGCCATATCGTATTGTTTATCGCGATAAGTCCTCCCCACGATAAGTATTTTGTCATACCGCGGTAATGACGATAATTAATGACGTGTTTACATATGCGACAAACGTGGGCATGTAGAAGGAGAACAACAATGGCGGAAGGCAGAGTTCCAAACGTAGGCGAGGAGGAGTTAATCGAGAAAAAAGGAGCTGGAATTGGCTTCTATTCACGGCTATCATATCACTCCGCGAGTGATATGACTTTTCCTGACTTGCTGATAGAATTGCTGAATTGTTTGCGCCAGTTGCCAAGCAACGCCTCAACTTTGGAGAACTATTTTTTTCTCCGCGGAAATAAATCATAATAAGTCCGGACCGACTACCGATTTATTAATGAGCGGGACCGACGACCGATTTATTAATGAGCGTTCCGTTCATTATCCCTTACGTATTTGATGATGGTAAGGATTAAGATTATTATTTATTTATTTTTATTTTTGGTCATTTATCATCATTTATCGTTATCGCGATAAATACCATGAAATATCGTCAGATAAACACATATGGAGGAACAGAACAGGACAATCCCGACTCACTGCATTAGCTTCCATAGCTATTGAAAGGCAACTTCTTTTGGATCTGAAAAGCAGTGATCAGCTTTATGACTGGGTTATTGAAACATTCATCCAGAAGGACAAGAGAATGGATTTTGTCTTTAAGTGAACATCTTTAGTGAGTGAGACAAATTTGTCTTTGCTGGTTTTGTCTCAGTGTTGCATCTCGTTGAGCTGGTTGTTGCATTTTGTTTCCACACACTTGTTGAATGATTAGTTAATGGCTGTCTTGAGTTTGTTAAGCATTGTTGTGACTTTAAATTTAGAGTTTTGACTTGATCTTTCTTTGTATCGCTTAATGTGAAAAGGCTTAACGTAACTAAGAGTTACAAAACCGAAGTTCTCTGGCATATGTCTTGTCATTAGCACCTTCACCTGTCAAAAAATCTAAACCTAAATCCTACCATTATGGATGTTATGTTACATTAAGTGTTTTCCACTCTATTGAGCCATTAGCACATGAGAGAGCAGCTTTATGAGAGGAAAACACTTAATGTGGGGCCTGCTCGCGAAGCCAAGTCAATTATTTTTTGTATAGCCCTTAATCACAGTAACAGTCTCAAATGACTTCACAGGCCATATGTTTACAACACCCCCAAAACCCAGGCCCCTGAAGGGCAAGAAAAAAACTCCCTTAATTATGGAGGAAGAAACACAGGAACACAGTGTCAGGGACCTCCTTCCAGGGATGGTTCAGGAGTAAAGAATAACAGAAAGTGCATATAACTACTATTCTTAGTTACAGCTAGGATTTTAATGTGTAGAGATTTGTGGTGTTGCCACAGTAGCAAAATGCATTTTTACTGTATTATTTGTATACAACCCTTAATCACAGTTACAGTCTCCAATTACGTTACAGGCTTCATATTGACAAAACCCCCAAAACCTTCGAAAGGTCCAGAAAAAACTCCTACTCACCAGCTCAAACGAGATGCAACACTGTGCAAAACCAGCAAAGACAAATGAGTCTCACTCACCCACAATGATGATCACTTGAAGACTAAATCCATTCTCCTGTCCTTCTGGATGAATTGTTCGACCACCCGGTCATAAAGCTGATCGCTTTTCAGATCCAAAATAAGTTGCCTTTCCAATTCCATGCCCTCTTGTCGGTCCCAAATAGCAAGCACTCCCAGCAGTATAGCCTCTTGTGGCTAGTAGAGCCCGTTAGCCATGGGTTCCCAGTTGCTAGCCTGAAAATGGCGAACATAGCCTGCTTTAACAACTTGATTCAGCTCAAGATTGTCAGGTGTTGGACAGCCTTTTTTAATAATGTCCATCTTTACATTGAATGGTCGTCTTGAAAATGGTTCCGACAATAAGTCCGCAACGACATCATCATTGCCTGTTGCCATTTTGACGTAAAAAATCTACGTAGAAAAAACGTAGCACTGCGCTAGATCCACTCTCGCTCCAGCAAGTATACCTTCTAGCTCCCTATTGAGCTGTGGGGAAATCTGAAAGAATACGCCCATTGGCTACAAATCACTGTATGATTGGTTGATCAAATTGTCAATCCAAACGTACGCTCTCATTCAGTCTAAGGGCCAAAGCAATCGGGAATACTTTGGTTGAACGATATTCTTCCCAGCAACCTAGAAAAATATCTGATTGGTTGCATTGTTTTTCCAACACAAAACCACTCAAATGCGTAGTGCATGGACTGAGAAAGACCAACAAATCAACGTAACACTGTAATATAACAGATAACAGATAACAACACAGATACGATTCTCATTTATTCCTTTTATTAAATTGTATTACATTTTATTAAATTGTATTACATTTTATTAAATTGTATTACATTTTATTAATACAATTAATGAGATTTTTTTGGTTTCATCTGAGAGTTCCAGGGTCTTCTCTGAATACCTTGAAGGCCCTGACGCTTCACCACTGCCTTAATCACAGTTAGTCTCAAAGGGATTGTTAAGATATTTGTTCTCATATGTTAAAATTAGTATGCACTCATAGTACATGTTTTATATTATAATACTTTGTGCACCTCTATTATAAGAGTTACGTTGTTCTGTGTACACGTGACATGTAAATGACATGATATGTATGTTGCTCCTTTCTGGCACGAACCTTGTTCAATAAAGATGGTTGTTTGCTGCAGTACTGATCAGAGTTGCCGGTGCTGTAAAGAATGGTAAATAAGTCATACGAGGAAGATACTTTAGTGTGTAGTTTTCTTATGGACGAAGATAATATACTGCACATAAACATGGCGGGTGAAGAAACAGAACGTCCTACAGGTTATGGGCCCAGGCGTGGTGGTACCGCAGGAGGAAATGGCAGAGACTAGTTTTCGAGATGAAAACTACAGACTTTGGGAAGTGAAGTTCCTCGGCCACGTGAGAATGATGGGATTAAAAGACACGATACTCTGCACCAGTGAGGGAGGTCCAGATGCAGGGGAAAACGAAGAATGCTACGCAGAGCTAATCCAATTCCTGGACGTCAATTCCTCATCGTTAGTTATGAGAGAGGGGCAGATGACGGCAAGAAAGCACTGGAAATACTATGAAGTCATTACGCCAGTCAGGGTAATCCAAGGATTATTGCCCTGTATACAGAACTAACGTCACTAAAGAAAGAGTCCGGTGAAACTGACAGATTACATCATCTGAGCTGAAAAGGCAGTAACTTCCCTAAGAAATGCTAAAGAAGTTATTGGTGATGGGCTAATTATAGCCATGATTGTAAAGGGAATTCCAGAGGTGTACAATTTTTTTGCCATTCATACGACACAGAGCAGTGATGAGCTGACATTTACCCAGTTCAAAAGTAAACTATGGAGCTACGAGGAGAAGAGAAAAGTTTGAAATCAGACAACGTGATGAAAGTAAACATATCATCGATGACATGTTACGGATGCGGAGGCCATGGTCACATGGCAAGAGAGTGTCGTCGGAAAGGAGCCAGTGTAGCCAAGTGTCAAGTCAAGGATTCCTCCCAGACACTATTAGAAGAAACAGGCTGATGGTAGACTGTGGAGCTACATCCCACATCATAACGGAGGAAAACAAGCTTACGAGACTTGATGAGACTTTTGACCCAAAGTCACACTACATAGAACTAGCTGACGGAACCAGAATGAACAATGTGGCAATGAAACGGGGCGACGCAGAGGTGTTTTTACAGGACTCAGAAGGAAGATGCGTCGGAGTCACACTGAGGAATGCGCTATTCATACCATCGTACCCACAGAGCATCATCTCAGTACAAGCAGCCACAACTGACGGAGACAAGGTGACTATTCAAGTAGGACAGAACATGCTCATCAACAGAGATGAAGCCGTTTTCTGCATAGAGCAGCTTGACTTGTGATGTAAAAACATGGCATGAGAGTATGGGTCATTGTAATGTAGATGATGTGTTGAAATTACCAAAGGTGGTAGAGGGTATGAAGATCACAGGTAACACTAAATTAGACTGTAGTGTCTGTACTGAAGGAACACTTACCAACATCAGAAATAGGAAACCTGACGCAAAAGCTAGTACCCCCCTAGAGTTAGTACATACTGACTTAGCAGGTCCCATTGACCCAACTGCTCAAGATGGACATAAATATGCCATTGCATTCACAGATGATTTCTCAGGGGCAGTTTCTGTTTATTTCCTTAAAAACAAGAGTGAGACAACATTAGCAACTGAAAGATTCCTTGCAGATAATCAGATCAGATAATGGTACAGAATTCACGAGTAATTATTTTCAGTCACTGTTAAGAGATAGAGGGATAAGACATGAGACATCGTGCCCCTCTTACCTTCATCAAAACGGCACAGCCGAGAGACAGTTTAGGACATTATTTTAAATGGGAAGGTGCCAATTATTAGAGAAGGGATTACCAAAGGCACTGTGGCCTTATGCTGTACAAAACGCAGCTCACATCCGAAATAGATGCTACAACGAAAGGACCAACAATACCCCTTACTTCATGTTAACAGGTAAGAAACCAAATCTTTCAAAAATGTGGGTGTTCGGCACAGAGTGTTATGCGTATAAACACGATCATAACCAGTGCACACCAGTGCAATTGTTGATTATAGTTACAGGGCGGTATGTGGAGTCCCTCAAACATATAGAGAAGCCCTGAGGTCACCAGAGGCACCCGGATGGGAACGAGCGATGAATGAAGAGTTCGGCTCACTGAAAGAAAATTACACTTTTGAACTTACCTTTTTGCCTGGGGGCAGAAATACTGAAAGAGGGAAAATATATAAAGCTAGATATGTTGCTAAGGGTTACAACCAAACCGAAGGCATAGACTACCATGAGACATTTGCCCCAACAGCAAACCTTACTTCAGTACGGGCATTGACAGGTTGCAGTTCAAGATGACCTCATTGTCCATCAGATGGACGTCAAAACAGCATACTTACATGCTCCTATAGAGGAGGACATATTCCTAGAACAACCTGAGGGGTTTGAAGAAATATCAGAGACTGGGGAGAAGTCAGTATGTAAGTTAAATAAATCCCTTTACGGTCTGAAACAGTCCGGAAGAAACTGGTACAAACTCCTAAATGATCATCTAGAGAAAGACAACTTTACAAGAAATCTATCTGACCATTGTGTATATAGAAAGGAGGTAGGAAATGAGACGATTATCGTACTCATCTGGGTTGATGATTTAATCATCGCCGCTAGCAGTAACAAACTGCTGAACAGTTTCTAAGAAAACATGAAAGTCCAGTTTAATATGAAGGATCTGGGGAAAATACCATCATTCCTGGGAATTCAGTTTGAACAAAGGGGAGAGGAAATCAAAATGAATCAGAAATCATACATCCAAAAAATTCTTGATCGATTTGGAATGTCAAACTGTAAACCGAGATATACACTGTGTGAATTAAATGTAGAAGGTGACCAAAACGAGGAGAGTGACAAAAACAATGTAAATCCCAAAGAATACTGTGAGATTATATGCAGTTTGATCTATGCTATGACTTGTACAGCCGGTAGTTCAATTTAAGTTCGGTAGATTCAAGAGTTTTTTCTTTGGAAACTAATATGGATGTCATTGTTTTTCGGTTTGAGATGATGAGAACAAGTGGGGGTGTTAATATATGTGTTCTCATATGTTAAAATTAGTATGCGCTCATAGTACATGTTTTATATTATAATACGTTGTGCACCTCTATTATAAGAGTTACGTTGTTCTGTGTACACGTGACATGTAAATTACATGATATGTATGTTGCTACTTTCTGGCGCGAATCTTGTTCAATAAAGATGGTTGTTTGCTGCAGTACTGATGAGTTGCCGGTGCTGTAAAGAATGGTAAATATGTCATACGAGGAAGATACTCGAGTGTGTAGTTTTCTTATGGACGAAGATAACATACTGCACGTAAACATGGCGGGTGAAGAAACAGAAGGTCTTACAGGGATTCACAGGTTACATATTTACGACCCCCCCCAAAACCCAAGCCCCCCGAAGAGCAAGATAAAAAACTCCTTGTGCGGCATTTTGGCTAAACCTGGTGAAAATACATAAATGAAAAAGCTATTGAATAGGTAGCGCACAGCAGAAGAATGCCTCGTTTTGCCCTCGAGGTGGGCGTTCCTAAAATGATGTGACGTCACGTGAAAGCCAGGACTACCGGAGTCGACGGGAGGCGGGTCTATTTGAGGCTGCGCTGCAGCGTGTGTGCATGACTCCTCCCGTCTCGTGCTCCCCCTGGTGGTTGCTAACTACGGTAGCTCGTATTAACGTACCTTTGCCTCAAAATGGCCGATCCCATAAACAACGCGTCTACACGTATCGGTGCCACGAAATGGCCGCTCCGATACAACAACGAGCCTACCACATGCCACTAGGGGTGGGTGACACCACCAAATATTGATCCGATCAGATCGCAAGTATTTCCAAGGCCGGGATCGCCGATCCGTTTTTAATTGTAAAGAGTCTGTTGTACTTCAATGCAAGGGAAACATATTTTAGGTTGAGTGCATCATAAATAGACTCAGGGCCGGCTCTAGACAATTTGCTGCCCTAGGCGAGATTTTAGCTGGCGCCCCCCCCCCCACCCTATAGAATATAAAGAATACATGAAAAATCCCCGGGAAGATTTTTTGGAACATTTTAAAGGGGGCGCCTAAAAAAAGAACAAAACATATACATATATTTAAAAAATATATATATTTAAATTTATATATATATATTTAAATTAAAAAATAAATAAATAAAATTAATCTGATTACATTTTCATGATTAAAGACAAGAAGGCAGTTTTTAAAGGCAAACAAAAGTATTTTTACTGTAGAAAAATTGAGAGTGCAAACATTCATAATAATACAACAAATGGCAAGTGCACACATTTACGGAGATCTATAAATGTTTTACAACTTTCCTGACCTTTATGAACAGAAAGCATAAATAACTACCATTATTAGTTAGTGCAAGGATTTTCATATGGTTGTAGAGATTTGTTGTTTGCCACAGTGGCAAATTGCCTTTTTTCTGGTCCACCACTGGGGGTCGCCAATACTCGCGAAGCGAGCTGGACGATAATCATTGAGACATGTTACCTTGGTCTTTTTGGGTAACGGCACAATGGTTGTCGCTTTGAAGAACGCTGGGACGACAGACTGTTGCAGTGATGCATTGTAGATGTCGGTGAACACAGGAGCCAGCTGGTCAGCGCAGGTCTTGAAGACGAGGGATGGAACTCCGTCTGGGCCGGCTGCCTTCACCCTCCTGAAGATTCTGCGGACCTCAGACTCGGACAGTTGTAGAACATAGTCCTCTGGGTGGATGTTCAAGTTGTTGGTCGGCTCATGGTCCCTTTCAAAGTGAGCGAAAAACGTGTTATGCTCGTCCAGTAGGTTAGGGTTGTTGTTGGTGACTGCCCCTGGCTCCCCTTGCAGTTGGAGAGGACCCTCAGTGCCACATACGTCTGGTGCCAGAGCCCCCAAACTGTAATTCCAATTAGTTTTTGTAATCCAATTGACCCTTCTTGATGGCTTTTCAGAGTTCGTACTTGGCCTTCTTGTATTGATCGGAGTTGCTGTTGTGAAAGTGGTACTCCATTCCTTAAGTTTGTTCAGTATTTCAGCATTCATCCATGGTTTGCTGTTTGGAATGAGCGAACAGACCTGGTCGGGAAGCACTCTTCCACTAGCCTGTTAATGTATGCCGTGATATTATCTGCGTACACATCCAGGTCAGTGATTTCTAGCCCCCCCTGCAGGTGTAGTATGGCTTCATCTGTCCAGCGACGCACGTTCTTTACAGCTGTGGGCGTGGACTTCAACTTCTGAAACCGCCACCATGAGAATAGCGGAGATTTCCCTTGGCAAGTAAAAAGGGCGACACTTGATTGTCAGTAATTCCAGATTAGATGAGCAGTGTTGAGAAAGCACCTGAGCGTCCGTACACCAGCTGTTGTTCACCAATCAGCATACGCCCCCACCTTTGTTCTTCCCCGTGGACTGTTCTGTCGGTCTGAAACAAAGAATCTCGGTGGTTGCACTGCTTTGTCAGGAATCACGGAGGACAACCACGTTTCCGTAAAAATCATGGCACAAAAAAGGGCTTCACAGGTTATATATATGTACAACACCCCCCAAAGGGCAAGAAAAAACTCCCTTAATTATGGAGGAGGAAATATTGAGAAGGAACAGAGTGGGGACCCCTCCTTTCAGGGATGGTTCAGGAGTGCAATGGGTGCCTTAAATCTAAATGTACATCGTAATTTCCAAGAAAACATTGAAGTTCAAATAATTAAGAGAAATAATGTGCCCTCTTGATGAATGAGGGTAGGATTGTTTTCTATATAAAATACACGTATCAGCATTTATTTAATTCCTGGGAAGAACACAACTTTCTACAACTTTTCTTTCTTTTTCTATTTTTAAAATTATTTTAAGGACAAGGGCGCATATAGACGCAAACACAAACTTTAAAAGTAATAAATATAATGAAATATATATATATTTTTGGAAGCTTTGATGGAGCCATCCTCCTCTCGTGGAGCAACAGGAAGTAAACAGCTCTGGTCATGTGACAATGTACACTTCACATGTGACAAAGCACAACATTAAGACCCTTAGGTATAATAGGTAGTAGGTAGCTGACAGCAGAAGAAAGCCTCGTTTTGCCCTCGAGGTGGGCGTTCCTAAAATGATGTGACGTCACGTGAAAGCCAGGACTACCGGAGTCGACGGGAGGCGGGTCTATTTGAGGCTGCGCTGCAGGGTGTGCGCATGACTCCTCCCGTCTCGTGCTCTCCCTGGTGGTTGCTAACTACGGTAGCTCGTATTAAGTACCTTTGCCTCAAAATGGCCGATCCCATAAACAACGCGTCTACACGTATCGGTGCCACGAAATGGCCGCTCCGATACAACAACGAGCCTACCACGTGCCACTAGGGGTGGGTGACACCACCAAATATTGATCCGATCAGATCACAAGTATTTCCAGGGCCAGTTTTTAATTGTAAAGCGTCTTATGTACTTTTATGTAGGGATGATGCAAACATGTATTATAGTAAACAATATTAAACAAAAAAGACAAGTGCACACTCTTAAGATACAATATATTTGTATTGGTCAATTGCAACAGGTACATTGGAATGCTTACCCCTCATTCCCTCCCAATTCCCTCCAGCAGTATACATTTTCAAAACAATATCATAACAAATCATATATATACAACAACAATTAACAAAAAACAAGCAAAACTACGGAGAACAATGAATGTTTTACAACTTTCATGACTTTCATGAAAAGAAAGTAAAGAATAACAGTGCATATAAGTACCATTTTTAATAAAAGCAAGGATTTAAATGTTTGTAGATAGTTGTTTTTACTGGCCGGTCGCAAATGCTGGCGAAGTCAAGTCACTTGTATTCGTATAGCCCTTAATCACAGTTAGTCTCAAAGGGATTCACAGGTTACATATTACGACCCCCCAAGCCCCCCGAAGAGCAAGAAAAAACTCCTTGTTTACTTTGGTGGTCCCAATGGACGGAGGCGCGTTAACAACACAAATCAACAATCTTCTCCTCCTCGTTTTGCCCTCGAGGTGGGCGTTCCTAAAATGATGTGACGTCACGTGAAAGCCGGGACTACCGGAGTCGACGGGAGGCGGGTCTATTTGAGGCTGCGCTGCAGGGTGTGCGCATGACTCCTCCCGTCTCGTGCTCCCCCTGGTGGTTACTAACTACGGTAGCGCGTATTAACGTACCTTTGCCTCAAAATGGCCGATCCCATAAACAACGCGTCTACACGTATCGGTGCCACGAAATGGCCGCTCCGATACAACAACGAGCCTACCACGTGCCACTAGGGGTGGGTGACACCACCAAATATCGATCCGATCAGATACCAAGTATTTCCAGGGCCAGGATCGCCAATCCGTTTTTAATTGTAAAGCGTCTGATGTACTTTTGTGTAGGGGTGATGCAAACATGTATTATAGTAAACAATATTAAACAAAAAAGCAAGTGCACACTCTTAACAATATCATATCAAATAAAATAAAAAATATATATATACGAGCCTACCACGTGCCACTAGGGGTGGGCAACACCACCAACTATTGATTCGATCAGATACCAAGTATTTCCAGGGCCAGGATCGTCGATACCGATACCTTTTTTTTAATTGTAAAGTGTCTGATGTACTTTCATGTGCGATGCAAACATTTATAATAAACAATAATAAACAAATGGCAAGTGCACACTGCACAAAATTATCTATGGAGAACAATGGATGTTTTGCAACTTTCATGACTTTTATGCATATTACTACCATTCTTACTTATAAGCAAGGATTTGAATATGTGTAGAGATGTGTGGTGTTGCCACAGTATCAAATAGCCTTTTACTGGCCCCCCACTGGGGGTCGCCAATGCTCGCATAGACAAGTCAAGTGAATTGTATTTGTTTAGCCCTAAATCCAAGTCACCCAGTCTTTAAGGGCTTCACATGCCACATATTTACAACACACCCCAACCCCTAACCTCCCGACGGGCAAGGAAAAAACTCCCTTAATTATAGAAGATAAAACTTCCAGTTATGATTCAGGAGTGCAATAGGTTACATAAATAAATCTAAATATGGAGGACTGAATCCTCTTTATTGGTCACATACATGTAAACACACAGTGACTTGTTGTGATTTGTTTCTCTGCATTTAACCCATCTTAGTATTATGAGCAGTGGGCAGCTTTTGTATATACAGCGCCCGGAGAGCAGTGTAGGGGTCTGGTGCTTTGCTTTTATTTGATTAAATTAGACGGAAATGTGTTATTACATCATTCAGTACCGTTTTTAGAACCTTATAACTGAAAAGTTAATCACAGTCACAATTGTGACCAAATGGATTACATGAGAAAACTAACTTGTCAAGGCCACGGAAGTTGGTTGCGTCGGTCCACGAAAACCAACCATTGCAGAACAATTACGTAAAGATATGACTAAAACCTCACCAATTAAAACTACTCAGTGTTTAGCTAAGCTTTGACTTAATGTACACTACATGTGTACTTTGACGGTTTCCATTCTTTGCTCTCCCCGGGGACGGGGGCGCGTTTAACAGCACAAATCCACAATATTCTCCTGTCTGGGGTTTCTTTCTCGAACGGGTTTCTAAAGAAACACAACCCGGGCTTGTCTCCTCGTCGGTTAGTGCTTCCGATCACACAACAACGGTCCGGCATTTTGGCTAAACCTGGTGAAAATACATAAATGAAAAAGCTATTGAATAGGTAGCGGACAGCAGAAGAAAGCCTCGGTTTGCCCTCGAGGTGGGCGTTCCTAAAATGGTGTGACGTCACGTGACAACCTGGACTACCGGAGTCGAGTCTATTTGAGGCTGCGCTGCAGCGTGTGCGCATGACTCCTCCCGTCTCGTGCTCCCCCTGGTGGTTGCTAACTACGGTATCTCGTATTAACGTACCTTTGCCTCAAAATGGCCGATCCCATAAACAACGCGTCTACACGTATCGGTGCCACGAAATGGCCGCTCCGATACAACAACGAGCATACCACGTGCCACTAGGGGTGGGTGACACCACCAAATATTGATCCGATCAGATCACAAGTATTTCCAGGGCCAGTTTTTAATTGTAAAGCGTCTCATGTACTTTTATGTAGGGATGATGCAAATATGTATTATAGTAAACAATATTAAACTAAAAAGACAAGTGCACACTCTTAAGATACAATATATTGGTATTGGTCAATTGCAACAGGTACATTGGAATGCTTACCCCTCATTCCCTCCAGCAGTATACATTTTCAAAACAATATCATAACAAATCATATACATACAACAAAAATTAACAAAAAACAGCAGCAAATCTACGGAGAACAATCAATGTTTTACAACTTTCATGACTTTTATGAAAATAAAGTAAAGAATAACAGTGCATATAAGTACCATTTTTAATAAAAGCAAGGATTTAAATGTTTGTAGATAGTTGTTTTTACTGGCCGGTCGCAAATGCTGGCGAAGTCAAGTCACTTGTATTCGTATAGCCCTTAATCACAGTTAGTCTCAAAGGGATTCACAGATTACATATTACGACCCCCCAAACCCCAAGCCCCCCGAAGAGCAAGAAAAAACTCCTTGTGTACTTTGGTGGTCCCAATGGACGGAGGCGCGTTTAACAGCACAAATCAACAATCTTCTCCTGTCTGGGGTTTCTTTCTCGAACGGGTTTCTAAAGAAACACAACCCGGGCTTGTCTCCTCGTCGGTTAGTGCACCCGATCGCACAACAACGGTCCGGCATTTTGGCTAAACCTGGTGAAAATACATAAATGAAAAAGCTATTGGTAGCGGACAGCAGAAGAAAGCCTCGTTTTGCCCTCGAGGTGGGCGTTCCTTAAATGATGTGACGTCACGTGAAAGCCGGGACTACCGGAGTCGACGGGAGGCGGGTCTATTTGAGGCTGCGCTGCAGGGTGTGCGCATGACTCCTCCCGTCTCGTGCTCCCCCTGGTGGTTGCTAACTACGGTAGCTCGTATTAACGTACCTTTGCCTCAAAATGGCCGATCCCATAAACAACGCGTCTACACGTATCGGTGCCACGAAATGGCCGCTCCGATACAACAACGAGCCTACCACATGCCACTAGGGGTGGGTGACACCACCAAATATTGATCCGATCAGATACCAAGTATTTCCAGGGCCAGGATCGCCGATCCGTTTTTAATTGTAAAGCGTCTGATGTACTTTTGTGTAGGGGTGATGCAAACATGTATTATAGTAAACAATATTAAACAAAAAAGCAAGTGCACACTCTTAAGATACAAATATTGTTATTGGCCAATTGCAACAGGTACATTGGAATGCTTACCCCTCATTTCCTCCCGCAGTATACATCTCCAAAACAATATCATATCAAATAAAATCAAAAAAGATATATACGAGCCTACCACGTGCCACTAGGGGTGGGCAACACCACCAACTATTGATCCGATCAGATACCAAGTATTTCCAGGGCCAGGATCGTCGATACCGATACCTTTTTTTAAATTGTAAAGTGTCTGATGTACTTTCATGTGCGATGCAAACATGTATAATAAACAATAATAAACAAAATGGCAAGTGCACACTGCACACAATTATCTATGGAGAACAATGGATGTTTAGCAACTTTCATAACTTTTATGCATATTACTACCATTCTTACTTATAAGCAAGGATTTGAATATGTGTAGAGATGTGTGGTGTTGCCACAGTATCAAATAGCCTTTTACTGGCCCCCCACTGGGGGTCACCAATGCTCGCGTAGACAAGTCAAGTGAATTGTATTTGTTTAGCCCTAAATCCAAGTCACCCAGTCTTTAAGGGCTTCACATGCCACATATTTACAACACACCCCAACCCCTAACCTCCCGACGGGCAAGGAAAATACTCCCTTAATTATAGAAGAGAAATCTTCCAGTTATGATTCAGGAGTGCAATAGGTTACATAAATAAATCTTAAATATGGAGGACTGAATCCTCTTTATTGGTCACATACATGTAAACACAAAGTGACTTGTTGTGATTTGTTTCTCTGCATTTAACCCATCTTAGTATTATGAGCAGTGGGCAGCTTTTGTATATACAGCGCCCGGAGAGCAGTGTAGGGGTCTGGTGCTTTGCTTTTATTTGATTCAATTAGACGGAAATGTGTTATTACATCATTCAGTACCGTTTTTAGAACCTTATAACTGAAAAGTTAATCACAGTCACAATTGTGACCAAATGGATTAAATGAGAAAACTAACTTGTCAAGGCCACGGAAGTTGGTTGCGTCGGTCCACGAAAACCAACCATTGCAGAACAATTACGTAAAGATATGACTAAAACCTCACCAATTAAAACTACTCAGTGTTTAGCTAAGCTTTTACTTAATGTACAATACATGTGTACTTTGACGGTTTCCATTCTTTGCTCTCCCCGGGGACGGAGGCGCGTTTAACAGCACAAATCAACAATATTCTCCTGTCTGGGGTTTCTTTCTCGAACGGGTTTCTAAAGAAACACAACCCGGGCTTGTCTCCTCGTCGGTTAGTGCTTCCGATCACACAACAACGGTCCGGCATTTTGGCTAAACCTGGTGAAAATACATAAATGAAAAAGCTATTGAATAGGTAGCGGACAGCAGAAGAAAGCCTCGGTTTGCCCTCGAGGTGGGCGTTCCTAAAATGGTGTGACGTCACGTGACAACCTGGACTACCGGAGTCGAGTCTATTTGAGGCTGCGCTGCAGGGTGTGCGCATGACTCCTCCCGTCTCGTGCTCCCCCTGGTGGTTGCTAACTACGGTAGCTCGTATTAACGTACCTTTGCCTCAAAATGGCCGATCCCATAAACAACGCGTCTTCACGTATCGGTGCCACGAAATGGCCGCTCCGATACAACAAAGAGCCTACCACGTGGCACTAGGGGTGGGTGACACCACCAAATATTGATCCGATCAGATCACAAGTATGTCCAGGGCCAGGATCGCCAATCCGTTTTTAATTGTAAAGCGTCTTATGTACTTTTATGTAGGGGCGATGCAAAATGTATTATGGTAAACAATATTAAACAAAAAGGCAACTGCACACTCTTAAGATACAATATATTTGTATTGGCCAATTGCAACAGGTACATTGGAATGCTTACCCCCCATTCCCTCCAGCAGTATACATTTTCAAAACAATATCATGACAAATAATATATATACAACAAAAATTAACAAAAAACAGCAGCAAATCTACGGAGAACAATCAATGTTTTACAACTTTCATGACTTTTATGAAAAGAAAGTAAAGAACGGTGCATATAAGTACCATTTTTAATAAAAGCAAGGATTTAAATGTTTGTAGATAGTTGTTTTTACTGACCAGTCGCAAATGCTGGCGAAGTCAAGTCACTTGTATTCGTATAGCCCTTAATCACAGTTAGTCTCAAAGGGATTCACAGATTACATATTACGACCCCCCAAACCCCAAGCCCCCCGAAGAGCCAGAAAAAACTCCTTGTGTACTTTGGTGGTCCCAATGGACGGAGGCGCGTTTAACAGCACAAATCAACAATCTTCTCCTGTCTGGGGTTTCTTTCTCGAACGGGTTTCTAAAGAAACACAACCCGGGCTTGTCTCCTCGTCGGTTAGTGCACCCGATCGCACAACAACGGTCCGGCATTTTGGCTAAACCTGGTGAAAATACATAAATGAAAAAGCTATTGGTAGCGGACAGCAGAAGAAAGCCTCGTTTTGCCCTCGAGGTGGGCGTTCCTAAAATGATGTGACGTCACGTGAAAGCCAGGACTACCGGAGTCGACGGGAGGCGGGTCTATTTGATGCTGCGCTGCAGGGTGTGCGCATGACTCCTCCCGTCTCGTGCTCCCCCTGGTGGTTGCTAACTACGGTAGCTCGTATTAACGTACCTTTGCCTCAAAATGGCCGATCCCATAAACAACGCGTCTACACGTATCGGTGCCACGAAATGGCCGCTCCGATACAACAACGAGCCTACCACGTGCCACTAGGGGTGGGTGACACCACCAAATATTGATCCGATCAGATCACAAGTATGTCCAGGGCCAGGATCGCCAATCCGTTTTTAATTGTAAAGCGTCTTATGTACTTTTATGTAGGGGCGATGCAACTATTTATTATGGTAAACAATATTAAACAAAAAGGCAACTGCACACTCTTAAGATACAAGATATTTGTATTGGCCAATTGCAACAGGTACATTGGAACGCTTACCCCCCATTCCCTCCAGCAGTATACATTTTCAAAACAATATAACAAATAATATATATACAACAAAAATTAACAAAAAACAGCAGCAAAACTACGGAGAACAATGAATGTTTTACAACTTTCATGACTTTTATGAAAAGAAAGTAAAGAATAACAGTGCATATAAGTACCATTTTTAATAAAAGCAAGGATTTAAATGTTTGTAGATAGTTGTTTTTACTGGCCGGTCGCAAATGCTGGCGAAGTCAAGTCACTTGTATTCGTATAGCCCTTAATCACAGTTAGTCTCAAAGGGATTCACAGGTTACATATTACGACCCCCCAAAACCCAAGCCCCCCGAAGAGCCAGAAAAAACTCCTTGTGTACTTTGGTGGTCCCAATGGACGGAGGCGCGTTTAACAGCACAAATCAACAATCTTCTCCTGTCTGGGGTTTCTTTCTCGAACGGGTTTCTAAAGAAACACAACCCGGGCTTGTCTCCTCGTCGGTTAGTGCACCCGATCGCACAACAACGGTCCGGCATTTTGGCTAAACCTGGTGAAAATACATAAATGAAAAAGCTATTGGTAGCGGACAGCAGAAGAAAGCCTCGTTTTGCCCTCGAGGTGGGCGTTCCTAAAATGATGTGACGTCACGTGAAAGCCTGGACTACCGGAGTCGACGGGAGGCGGGTCTATTTGAGGCTGCGCTGCAGGGTGTGCGCATGACTCCTCCCGTCTCGTGCTCCCCCTGGTGGTTGCTAACTACGGTAGCTCGTATTAACGTACCTTTGCCTCAAAATGGCCGATCCCATAAACAACGCGTCTACACGTATCGGTGCCACGAAATGGCCGCTCCGATACAACAACGAGCCTACCACGTGCCACTAGGGGTGGGTGACACCACCAAATATTGATCCGATCAGATCACAAGTATGTCCAGGGCCAGGATCGCCAATCCGTTTTTAATTGTAAAGCGTCTTATGTACTTTTATGTAGGGGCGATGCAAATATTTATTATGGTAAACAATATTAAACAAAAAGGCAACTGCACACTCTTAAGATACAAGATATTTGTATTGGCCAATTGCAACAGGTACATTGGAATGCTTACCCCCCCATTCCCTCCAGCAGTATACATTTTCAAAACAATATAACAAATAATATATATACAACAAAAATTAACAAAAAACTGCAGCAAAACTACGGAGAACAATGAATGTTTTACAACTTCCATGACTTTTATGAAAAGAAAGTAAAGAATAACAGTGCATATAAGTACCATTTTTAATAAAAGCAAGGATTTAAATGTTTGTAGATAGTTGTTTTTACTGGCCGGTCGCAAATGCTGGCGAAGTCAACTCACTTGTATTCGTATAGCCCTTAATCACAGTTAGTCTCAAAGGGATTCACAGGTTACATATTACGACCCCCCCAAAACCCAAGCCCCCCGAAGAGCAAGAAAAAACTCCTTGTGTACTTTGGTGGTCCCAATGGACGGAGGCGCGTTTAACAGCACAAATCAACAATCTTCTCCTGTCTGGGGTTTCTTTCTCGAACGGGTTTCTAAAGAAACACAACCCGGGCTTGTCTCCTCGTCGGTTAGTGCATCCGATCGCACAACAACGGTCCGGCATTTTGGCTAAACCTGGTAAAAATACATAAATGAAAAAGCTATTGAATAGGTAGCGGACAGCAGAAGAAAGCCTCGTTTTGCCCTCGAGGTGGGCGTTCCTAAAATGATGTGACGTCACGTGAAAGCCGGGACTACCGGAGTCGACGGGAGGCGGGTCTATTTGAGGCTGCGCTGCAGGGTGTGCGCATGACTCCTCCCGTCTCGTGCTCCCCCTGGTGGTTGCTAACTACGGTAGCTCGTATTAACGTACCTTTGCCTCAAAATGGCCGATCCCATAAACAACGCGTCTACCCGTATCGGTGCCACGAAATGGCCGCTCCGATACAACAACGAGCATACCACGTGCCACTAGGGGTGGGTGACACCACCAAATATTTATCCGATCAGATACCAAGTATTTCCAGGGCCAAGATCGCCGATCCGTTTTTAATTGTAAAGCGTCTCATGTACTTTTATGTAGGGGCGATACAAACATGTATAACAATAATAATTAATAAACAAAGTGGCAAGTGCACACTGGACACACTTATCTATGGAGAACAATGAGTGTTTCTTTCATGGCTTTTATGAAAAGAAACAATTAACATAAAGTGCATATAACTACCATTCTTAGTTAGAGCAAGGATTTTTAAATGTGTAGAGATTGGTGGTGTTGCCACAGTAGAAAATTGCCTTTTTACTGACCTCCCACTGGAGCGCCAATGCTCGTGAGTCAAGTCAAGTCAATTTTATTTATTTCTATATTTCCTTGCACGTAGAGGATATTTTTGAGCTAAAAGCATCATAAATAGGCTAATTTGATTATATTTTTTCCTGATTAAAGACAAGAAGAGCAAACATTAATAATAATAAAGAATCATAACAACTAGTAATAAACTAACATTTATATATATATATATATATATATATATATACAGGTTATATATATATATATATATATATATATACAGGTTATATATATATATATACAGGTTATATATATATATATATATACAGGTTATATATATATATATCATTTCACTGTATGTGTGTACGTATGTGACCAATAAAGATACATAACGTTAACGTCCTATCCTACGGATGGATAGATGACACTTGTTTATATTCAGAACTGTTTTACTTCTTTCAAACAGTTAACAAGAATCACAGGGTTGGGAGAGATGCCAAAAACAAGAACAGTAAAAGCCAGAGAAACTATCCGACTTCACACACAGTTCTCCGCTTCGCGCTCGCTCTCCCTCCCTCCCTCCCTCCCTCCCTCCCTCCCTCCCTCCCTCCCTCCCTCCCTCCCTCTCTCTCTCTCTCTCTCTCTCTCCCTCCTCCCTCTCTCCCTCTCTCTCTCCCTCCCCCCCCCCTCCCTCCCTCTCTCTCTCCCTCCCTCCTCCCTCTCTCTCTCCCTCCATCCCTCCCTCTCCCTCTCCCTCTCCCTCCCCCCCTCCATCCCTCCCTCTCTCTCCCCCTCCCTCCCCCCGCCTAACTAACCAACCAGCTAAGGCACCTCTCCCCCAAATATGGAAAATGTGTAGCATGTGTAGGTTGATGTTGAAGTGAGGGTCGCTATACTTTCATTTATACCAGACGCAATATGTGGTATAAATGAGGGCTGCAAGATTATGGCAAAAATTATAATCACGATTATTTTTTTTAATCAATATTGAGATCACGATTCTTCATTCATTTTAGGGGCAACGTCTTTTTATTCATAGTTTTCAGTCAAAAGACCTCTCTAAAGACGAAAAACGAATATATGTAAATAACATGTACGTTTTGGGCTCTTGCATACACCACCTGCCACAGTATTTAAATCACAAAAAACAGCGTCATTTCCATTTCCATGGAAAGGTAGGTGAAAAAGTGTATTTTACAGTCGGCTAGCAGCAAGACAAAGTAAAACATAATTTTACATATTTCAACTTAGCTGGCCTAGCCCAGCTAATGTGCATCCTTCGGAAAAACATCAGAGTTCTCCGCCGGGTCGAGTGGCATCGGAGGCGGCGGCGCGAGAGAGCACGTAAACGTGCTGCTTTCATCGCTAACCCCTTCAAGTTCACTAAGGATTTGCTGGGGCAGAAGCGCAGTGGCAAACGGGCCTCCTCGCAGGATGACATAGACCAACATCTGAAGCAGACGTACAGCGACCCCGCAAGAGAGCAGGAGTTGGGAGAGTGTAACAACCTCATAGACCCCCTGAACCAGAAGTGCAGTTCGACATGTCGGAGCTGCAGCTAAAGGAAGTCAGGGAGGTTGTCCGCAAAGCAAGGGCAAGCTCTGCTCCAGGACCGAGTGGCACTTCATACAAAGTGTATAAGTACTGTCCCAAACTCCTGCTGCGTCTGTGGTACATCTTGCGAGTCTTCTGGAGAAGGGGGAGGATCCCTGATCAATGGAGAGTGGCTGAAGGGGTATGGATCCCGAAGGAGGAAAACTCCATTCAGCTAGACCAGTTCCGCATCATCTCCCTGTTGTGTGTTGAGGCAAAGGTTTTCTTCAGCGCTGTTTCCAAACGGCTGTGTACTGGCAGAGAACACCTACATCGATACATCTGTCCAGAAAGGTGGCATTTCAGGAATGCCAGGATGTCTGGAGCATACCGGTGTGGTGACACAGCTTATTCGGGAGGCCAGAGAGAACAAGGGCAACCTGTCAGTGCTGTGGCTTGACCTGGAGAATGCATTCGGCTCCATTCCACACAAGCTGGTTCAGTTCACTTTGACAAAACATCATGTCCCAAGCAGGTGTAGAGACCTCATTGCTGATTATTACAGCAATTTCAGGATGAGGGTCTCTTCAGGAGCAATAACATCCAGTTGGCACAAGGTGGAGATCGGTATCATCACAGGGTGTACTATCTCTGTGACATTGTTCTCCCTAGCCATGAACATGCTCACTAAGTCTGCTGAGCCAGAGTGTAGAGGGCCCCGCACGAATTCCGGACAACAGCAACCACCCATCAGGGCATTCATGGATGACCTCACAGTCATGACAGAATCAGTCCCAGGCTGCCGGTGGATTCTGAAGGGGCTTGAAGAGCTGGTGGAGTGGGCCCGGATGCGTTTCAAACCCGCCAAATCCAGATCAATGGTGCTGAGGAAAGGGAAGGTGGTGGACAAGTTCCGGTTTTACATCGCAGACACAGCCATCCCATCTATCTCAGAGAAGCCAGTCAAGAGCTTAGGAAAAGTTTTTGACTGCTCTCTGAGAGACACAACATCTATCCAGTCGACCTGCACTGAGTTGGATGGCTGGCTGAAATCCGTGGACAAGTCAGGCCTACCTGGGAAGTTTAAAGCCTGGGTCTACCAACATGGCATTCTTCCCAGGATTCTGTGGCCCCTCCTTGTCTATGCGGTCCCTATCTCAACAGTTGAGACCCTAGAGAGGAGGGTCAGCAACCACCTCCGGAGATGGCTTGGGTTACCAAGGAGCCTGAGCAGCATTGCACTCTACGGGAACACCAACAAGCTGCAACTGCCTTTCAAATCCTTGGAGGAGGAATTCAAGGTAACTAGAGCCAGAGAAGTGGTTCAATACAGGGACTCAAGTGATCCGAAGGTGGCTAAAGCAGGGATCCAAGTGAGGACGGCAGGAAATGGAGGGCAGAGGAAGCAGTTCAAGAGGCAGAGGCAAGGCTGCGTCACAAGAGCCTGGTGGGAGTGGTCACACAAGGTCGAGCTGGGCTAGGATCCTTTCCAACTCCCCAAATGAACACCAGGGGGAAGGAAGGGCGCCGTCTTGTTCAGGAGGAGGTGAGAGCAGCAGTGGAGGAGACAAGAACCTGCAAGGCAGTGGGAATGAAGCAACAGGGAGCTTGGACGAGATGGGAGAATGCGGTTGAGAGGAAAGTGACCTGGGCTGAGCTTTGGAAAGCCGAGCCTCACCGCATCAAATTCCTAATCCAGGCAGTGTATGATGTGCTTCCAAGCCCGTCAAATCTGCACACATGGGGCATAGCAGAGACACCAGCATGCCCATTGTGTTCCAAGCGAGGAACCCTGGAACACATCCTCAGTTGCTGTACAAAGGCACTTGGAGATGGAACAGGTGGAGGCATGACCAAGTCCTGAAGACCATTGCTGAAGCCATCAGCGCAGGACTGGCGTGGTCAAAGCAGTTCCGACACTCCAAGGACACCATCGCCTTTGTCAGAGCTGGGGACAAGCCTACTTCTGCCAGAAAAACATCTGCAGGCATCCTGACGTCTGCAAGAGACTGGCAGTTGTTTGTGGACCTTGAACATCAGCTGAAGTTCCCCAGCCATATTGCAGTCACCACCCTGCGACCAGACATTGTTCTTGTGTTTTGAGTCCACCAAGCAAGCTGTGCTGCTGGAGCTGACAGTCCCGTTGGAAGATCGCTTGGAAGAAGCCTTTGAAAGGAAGCTCTCCAAGTACGCAGGACTGGTCAGCAACTGTCAGCAGCCTGGTTGGAGAGCAAGGTGTTTCCCGGTGGAAGTTGGATGCAGAGGATTCGCAGCCTGTTCCTTGGTCAGAGCATTCAGCAGTTTAGGCATCGAGGGAGTGAGAAAGAGGAGAGCCATCCGCAGTACCACCGATGCGGCAGAGAGGGCCTCAAGATGGCTGTGGCTCAAAAGAGGGGAGCCATGGAGTCATGGTAGCTAGCTAGCCATCTGGACACCAGCTGGGGTCTGATCAGCCCCGGCTGGGTCACCTGGAGGAGGGCGTATGATGTTGCGAGACCCGAAACGTCCTATGATTCCAGGAACATGATCCATCAGCTCCCGCTCCACTTGGTCCACCAGCGCGAGGTGGCCTGGGCCCAACGGGGCCAGGTCAACGGCGCGTCCATAGGCATCGATAGTCTGTATAATGATCCTCCACGTGTCGCAGTTGCCGGGGTCCATGGTGGTGAGGTCGTTCTGTCACGAGAGAGGGAGTGGGTTGGACGCCGACAAGTGGAGTGATACGAAACGGCTTTATTTCCCAAAGCACACACAAAACACAAGGGTACACGGGGAGGACGATCCACGGAGTACCGGCAGGCTGTTGACCGGCGGGTAGTCCGGGACAGGGGAAGGAGTCTGTACCGGGGGTATCGGGTGCGAAGTACCGGCAGGTAGTGGGTACCAGACGGGAGAACTACGTGCATAGTAGAGTAACGACCTCACGCTGGGGTAAAGGAAAGACAACGTACATATACCCCAGGTGAGGTGATAAACAAATTAGACGGGGAGATTATGTCCAGGTGTGTGTGTGTGTGTGTGTGTGTGTGTGTGTGTGTGTGTGTGTGTGTGGCCAGCGCACATGGCTTGGCCACGCCCCCTGCCAACCAACGTGATTGTTTGTTGACAGGAGCGTGTGCACCACCAGCGCACGTGGCTAGGCCACGCCCCCTGCCAACCACCGTAACCGTGACAGTACCCTCCCCTCAACGGGCGCCTCCTGGTGTCCAACCCGGCTTGAAGGGGTGTTCCCGGTGGCAGTTGAGGGAAAAGAACAGATCCCGACAGTAGCGGCGCGTGGGCCAACCCTGCCCCTCTGGACCGTCTGCGTCCCAGTCGATGATCCGGGGGGGTGGAGGAGGAGATTTGGTGGGCGGGTGGGGCCCGGGAAGAGAGCCACCCCTTCTGCCCAGGTCGGTGGGAGTCCTCTCTGGAGGTCTCCTCTGGACCCTGCTCCAGGGGTCTCCTCTAGGGGTCTCCTCCGGGACCTCCTCTGTAGTCGACAGCCGGGGACTGCGTGACGTCGTCAGGCGGGTATGGCGCGGTGTCAGCAGACGGGTGCGGAGCGACGTCGTCATCCGGGTGTGGAGCGACGTCGTCAGCCGGGTGCGGAGCGGCGTCGTCAGCCGGGTGCCGTGCGGCGTCGTCAGCCGGGTGCGGAGCGGCGTCGTCAGCCGGGTGCGGAGCGACGTCGTCAGCCGGGTGCGGAGCGACGTCGTCAGCCGGGTGCGGAGTGACGTCGTCAGCCGGGTGCGGAGCGACGTCGTCAGCCGGGTACGGAGCGACGTCGTCAGCCGGGTGCGGAGCGACGTCGTCAGCCGGGTACGGAGCGACGTCGTCAGCCGGGTGCGGAGTGACGTCGTCAGCCGGGTGCGGAGCGACGTCGTCAGCCGGGTGCGGAGCGACGTCGTCAGCCGGGTACGGAGCGACGTCGTCAGCCGGGTACGGAGTGACGTCGTCAGCTGGGTGCGGAGTGACGTCGTCAGCCGGGTGCGGAGCGACGTCGTCAGCCGGGTGCGGAGCGGTCAGACGAGGGAGAAGCGTGACGTCAACAGGCAGGGACAGCGCGGCGTCGGGGGTCCCTCCGCAGAGGAGGGAAGAAATGGCGGTAGACAGGTCCCAGAGCTGGCCCATCATGTACCGCAGTCCCCGAAACCACAGTCCACACTGGGCATCATACTCGGGCTTCCACTGGTAGTATACGTCGAGGGTCACCCGAGCCAACGCGACCCCCCACTCCTTCTCCAGCCTCCGCAGCGCTCGAACCCGTGATGGGCCACGGCTCCTCAGGGCATCGACCAGACGCCCCAGCCGCTCGAGCCCACCGGGGCCCAGGTCGACCAACCGATGATCCATCAGCTCCCGCGCCAATTGGTCCACCAGTGCGAGGTGGCCTGGGCCCAACGGGGCCAGGTCAACGGCGCGTCCA
This sequence comes from Muraenolepis orangiensis, assembly GCA_027704905.1. NCBI lineage: Eukaryota > Metazoa > Chordata > Actinopteri > Gadiformes > Muraenolepididae > Muraenolepis > Muraenolepis orangiensis. The sequence continues at coordinate 30,746,118 of CM051003.1, forward strand.
TAGGCATCGATAGTCTGTATAATGATCCTCCACGTGTCGCAGTTGCCGGGGTCCATGGTGGTGAGGTCGTTCTGTCACGAGAGAGGGAGTGGGTTGGACCCCGAACGCAGACGCCGACAAGTGGAGTGATACGAAACGGCTTTATTTCCCAAAGCACACACAAAACACAAGGGTACACGGGGAGGACGATCCGCGGAGTACCGGCAGGCAGTTGACCGGCGGGTAGTCCGGGACAGGGGAAGGAGTCTGTACCGGGGGTATCGGGTGCGAAGTACCGGCAGGTAGTTGGCAGGCGATGGGTACCAGACGGGAGAACTACGTGCATAGTAGAGTAAGGACCTCACGCTGGGGTAATGGAAAGACAACGTATATATACCCCAGGTGAGGTGATAAACAAATTTGACGGGGAGATTGTGTCCAGGTGTGTGTGTGTGTGTGCGCGTGTGCGCCACCAGCGCACGTGGCTAGGCCACGCCCCCTGCCAACCACCGTAACCGTGACACCGCCAGCAATAATATTTGGCCCGGAAGATTATTTTGAGAATAAAAATAAAATATTATTTTGAGACAATATCGGACCGACAGTGGCACATATAGGCTATAATGTCCGAATCGAGTATCTCCCTCCATCTGAAGAATGCTTATTGTACTTTTATCCATGTTGAGAGTGAATGACACACAAGCACAATCAGGCAGCGGGGTGCACTGACGCTGAACCCCTCATACAATAAGTGACAACGCGTAGTGCTGAAAGGTGTGTGGTTTGAAAAACATAACACCAGCTCACTAAATCATCACTCAATCATTCAAACGGACATGGCCCCACGTGTCAACGCCCGCCACTGATCGCGCAGTGAAATGTACAACGCGGAAATGTATTAAAATGTTTCGAAAACAAAGTCTAAGCATTACAACGTGTCACATGTTTAAACAATCAATTTCTTACATAAGCCTTTGATTATGTTCTGGACCGCCATCTAGTGGCTCAAAAAAAATTGTCCCAAGGCCATACTTACTTGCCGACAACTGCCGTATATAATAGAGGTAAGCTGCAGAACCTGGTGCACAATTAGTTTGTGCATCACTATTTTGAAGTACGATGAGTCAGACCTTCTATCATACAGTAACATTGAACATAAGGGTAACATTTAGGGTTGAGGTAGCCTGTAGAATATCCACTATGACGAACCATGAACTGAACTAGGATCATTCAGACCTACTGTCATATAGAATGTATTGAATTATTCATGATGCTACTGCACTACTGTCACTTTAAAAAATGTTCACACTATTAACCATCTGTATATACTGTATCATCAGACACTTCATTGTTCATTTTATTATGTATAGTATGTTATAGTTCAGTGATGTTTATAGTATATAGTAGGTACTGTAAACCAAGCGTTGACACTACGCTATAATAAGGAATAACAAATTAAGAAGAGTTGAGAAGACATCAGACTTGAAGTCACCATAATTGTTCACTTCCTAGACAAACCGGAAACTCGTGAGCACACAGCCCTGAGGGGATAAAACACATTAATCTCACTCTATCTATTGACCTGATACCCAGGTCTGTAATATACATTCCCCCCTTCAAGATAAAATGCCCATGTTTAGAACAACGAATCCCCACCAACAGGGCAGGAACAAAGGTGGAAAAAAACCCTGAAATCTTCAAATAGGCATGTTCACAACCCCTACAGATACTCAACCATGCAGGGTTCATGCGGCCCTCGACAGTATGGTTACTTAAGCCACACAATAGCACCTACCTCCTAAGATTTGTGCCGAGCCCTCTCATCATGGTAAAGTATCTCCCATTGCGAGCTTCTGTACCACACATTCTGGCTCTGCTGAAGGCAGATTTCAACTCATCCCTCAATGAGGAGACATACTCTTATTTGGGACTAAATCTAACGGTTAGTTATCAGCACGTCCGCTGGAACTCTTATTTCTCGTCCCTGGGCGAGGAAGTAGGGAGGGACACTTGTTTCACATTCTCATCCCATTCACCTCCACAGTCCAGTAGGGTATTTGCTAGCTGATCCATTAAAGTCTTATTGAAATGTTCCACTATTCCATCTGATTTTGGACTGTAGGGAGTGGTACATGTTTTTGTGATCTCTAGCATCCGACAGAGGCCCTGAACCACTTCCCCTTCAACTGGCAGCCGTGATCACTGTGCCGTCGCTCTGGCACCCCGTACACCAGCACATCGTCCAGTGCACCAGTACACCAGTGCAATTGGTGCACAGCTCGCACCAGTTCTTTATGTCCTTATACATAGATGGACAGTAGCAGGGGCGTTTTTAGGATTTGAAAACATCCGGGGCTTAGCCCAGAGGCAGGGATGCAAACAGGAAACGCTGAAAAAAGAGAAGTTTTTCCAAAAAAGCTGTAACTTCCCTCCCGAATCCATGCGAAGCGAGGGAGCAAAAATTTTTGTTTTCATTTATTTATTAAAATAACGCATAAAATAGTGTTTTTAACTTACAATCAGATCAGATTTTGGGGTTTGTGTTTAGTTAATTGCGGTGACAAGTCTAGGCAACGACAACTAACGTGCGCGCCGACTGCTGAAGCTTGTGAGGGTGAATGACGACGTAGCGACCTGGTGTTAACCCTCTGTGTGCCAATGCTATATTAGTGGATTTAAAAAAGAATAATAATAATAATAATTCATTGTTATTCTTAACTGTTCAAATATCATTGAAACCACAGCATAAGAGAAGCTTTGAGAGCATGCAATTTTTTTTTTTTTACAGAAAATGTATATATACATTCGGGGCTAATTACAAAACATCCGGGGCTTTAGCCCCGAATAAAACAGCCTAGCGACGCCACTGGACAGTAGCATATCTAACGTGCTTGCTCCAACACACGCTAAGATGAGAAGTGAGCAGAAGCTGGGCCACCATGTAGTTGCTTTAATATCCTCCAGGTCATGTGCCAGGCTAAGTAGCAATGACAGGCTACCTGGTTCTGCACCTCTTGGATTCAAGATTTTTTATTTGCCATATGCAAATCCTGCAGTATGAATATACTAAACCAGGGGTGGCCAACCCGCGGCTCTCGAGCCGCATGCGGCTCTTTGCCCAGTTTCATGCGGCTCTTCAGTTCATATCGAATTATATTTGTGTGTGTGTGTGTGTGTGTGCAGTGGCGTAGCGCAAAATCCCGTGGCCCCCCGTGAGCAAAATCCGCGGGGAAATATCGCGATGTGTGACGATCGTTGACGGGGGTGGGGTGCTACTACCCGATCAGAAATTAAGATATATAGATGTTAATTTTTTTTCTTACATCCAACGCCAGGGGGGGGGCCCCACTGCAAGGCACCCACTGCGGGGGGGGGGGCCCTTCCCTACGCCACTGTGTGTGTGTAGTGTCAGTATGAGAGCATGACAGCGCGTCTAATTGTGATGCGGCCCAAGAGCCTATCACAAAAATGCCTGCGATGCAGTGAACCAATCACCTTCGAGGGGTGAAAACCCTATCGTTGAGTAAGCACTATCTGAGTTGACCATCTGAGTTCAAACCTAAAATGGCAGGGGAAAAATGCACAGCTAAGCGAAAATATGAAGACGACCATAGGATGTTTTTAGTAGAGTGGGAGAGTTCATATTTTTTTATAGAACGCAATTGCAAGCCATTTTGCCTTCTATGCCAGACATCATTAGCCCATTTCAAGGCTTCAAATCTTCAGCACCATTTCACCTCACTCCATGCTCACTCCATCGACCAGGAATTCCCTAAAGGTGTTGAACTTCGCAAGCAGAAGTTAAACACCTTGAAAAGTCAGGCGGAAAAGCAGACACAGTTTTTCCAAAAAATAATGAAGCACTCGGAGACCGTAACGCTTGCATCATATCCAGTTGCTTGGAACATAGCATGAGCTAAAAAGCCATACAATGAAGGGGAGTTTGTTAAAAAATGCCTAAACCAATGCCTGGTTGAAATCTTGTTTCCAGAAAACCAAAAACTGAAACAAGGTGGAGGATTGTTCAAGGCAAGGAATGTCAGAAGTCCCACTAATTTAATTTAAAGAAGCAACATGCATAGGAAGATAAAAAACTTGTTCACATTTTGTTTACTGAGAGTTTGTGTGAGAGTGCACACAATGTTCATTGTTGATAATAACTGGCCTCTGAATATAGGAGAGGTTTAATTCAATTTCTGTCAATATTATGGTGTATGGTGTAATACATTTGTCAGAGCAGAGCTATGTGTGTCTGTCTGTGTGACGGTGTGTGTGTCTTTGGGAGGGAGGATCTTGAGTGTGTGTGTGTAAAGTTCTAGATTTTCATTTAGTCTGTGTGAGAGAGAGAGAGGGGAGAAAGAGAGTGAGGGAGCACAGAGAAAGGCTGAGAACAAAAGAGAGAAGGAGAGGGGGTGGGTGGGTGCGCATCTGTGACTGTGTGTATGATGTGGCTCTTTGCAGTAACATAGTAACATTTTTGGCTCTTAACCTCTGACTGGTTGGCCACCCCTGTACTAAACTGTAACAATATATACTATATATTATATACAACACTATACTATAACATTACTGAACACAACAAAATAACTATAAAAAGAACAATAAAGTGACTGATGAATGATATTCTGCTAAATGCATTTTAAAAGCATTTTAGTGCCAGTAGTGCAGCAGCATTGTAAATACAGTGCAGTACAGTGCAGAATAGTGCAGTAACTGTAATCCAACTGCAATCCAAGTCTGATAGTGTATGCTAGTGTAATGTAATATGGGTGACAATGTTATGATAGTGGCAGCGCTCCTAGCCTAGTCAGTAGGCGCACTGCCTGTGGATAAAAACTGTGGTACCTGGTAGTCCTTGTACGGATGCTGCAGAACCGGCGACTGGACTGCAGGGAGGAGAAGAGATTGCCTTCTTCAGACATCTGGTCCTAAAGATCTCCTCAAAACATGGATGTGCACGCCCGATTATCTTTTCCACCGTCCTCTGGATGACTTTCTTGTCCTGTGCAGTGGTGTTGCCTTACCACACAGTGATGCCACTTGTCAGGATGTGAGGCACCTCAGCGCATAGAGGCGCTGGTGTGTCTTCTTCAGCATGACCTTTGTGTTGTGTCCACACCAGGTCATCAGAGATCTGTAGTCCCAGGAAAGGGAAGCAACTGACGATTTCCACCGGTGTCCTGTCCAGGCTGATGGTGGAGTGGGTACCCCGGTGGCTCCTGAAGTCCACGATGAGCTCCTTAGTCTTGCTGACATTGTGCAAGGCTGTTGTCCTTGCACCTTGCACTTTTCAGACATTGTGATGAAACTTCAAGGGTGGTTTTGATCGTTTGACTTTGACCGCAAATTAAAGCGTAAATTGGCGAAGTGAAACTGGCCTATGGGCGAAGTGGAACCAAACATTTTGGAGACCTGCTGGAGACCCAGATACATATCTAAGTTAAAAATTTGGAAACGTTTTACATTTACAACTTTTTATGTCGCCGGCAGAGATATAGGGGTTTGAAAATAAAAATAATAAGAAAAATAAACCTTACAAAAACAATTGGTAACCACAGAAGGTTAAGTTCCCCCCTATTCCATAATGTTGCAGCTTTGATACTAGACGACGATGGGGTACTTTGTCGAATGCTTTCATAAAGTCTAGGTAACATCTATACCGGAATCGATGATCTTCATCCATTCATCCATCAGATAAAGGAGTTGCAGGGTTGTGGACCTTCCATTGATGAAGCCAAATTGTCTTCTGCTAAACATATGGTGGAGTTTCATATAGGAAACAATGTCTTCTCTAATCAAGGATTCTAGGAGATTACAAAGGATACATGTGAGGCTTACAGGACGATAGTTACTAGGCAGTTCCTTACAACCTTTTTTGAATATTGGCGTGATGTTTGCTGATTTCCAAGCTGTAGTGATTTTTTGAAAATCATGAAAAGCGGTCTTGTCAAAGGCTTGGCAGCTTCTTTCAGAATTTGTAAGTGAATCCCATCAGGTCCACTGGATTTTGAAGTTTTTAGTTGCATTAGCTTCTTCAGTATTTTTTCCTCACTCAGTGAACACATGTTTCTCTGTCTGAGATGGGTGTGTAGATTGCAGGACCTGACCTGTAGGTTCATCAGTGAATACTATGCTATAGAAGTTAGCTAGTACTTCAGCTTTGTCTTTGTCGTCCGTAGCTTTATCATCAACTGTTCGTTTCATCTTTTAATAAGTCTGGAATTCCTGTTCTTGACCTTGTCCTTGACACATTGCCAGAAGGCTTTTGGATTCCATTTGACATTCTTTGCTATTTCCCTCTCCATTTCTCTCTTGGCTTTTCTTGTCAGTGCTGTCACTTCGTTTCTAGCTTGTGTGTCTTCTTTTACCAGAACATGTTTCCATGTAACGCTGCCACGTTCTGTTTCTTTTTTATTGCTCCTATTAATTGTGTGTCATAGCATCCTTGTTTTTTCCTTCCACATTCTGTGTTAAGTGTCCTGGTGGGAATATGCCGCTCAGAATTGTCTCATTAAAGTTATTGTACATTTAATCAATATCAATATCATCAACAGTGTTTAGAACGTTTTCCCAATCAGTATTTTCAAGTTCCTCTAACATTGCTGTATAGTTTCCTTTATCATATAGATATATTGATTTCCTGTAGTCGTGTAAATGCTTGCTGCAGTTTATCTTGAAATTCAAATAACAGTGGTCACTCTTTCCAAGTGGTCCTTCGATGACGATATTGGACACCAGATCCGGTTCATTCGTGAGAATCAAGTCAATCAGTGATGGTTCTTGTTCATTGCGACCACGGGTTGGTTCTGTTACATGTTGTGTCGCGTAAGTATCTTTGATGGAATCAAGGAATGTGGTTTCTTCTCATTTAATGTGTAGTCAGTCCAATTTATTTTACTGTAGTTAAAATCCCCGACCATGATTTGAGTCATAAACATGTCTTATCATGTTATTAAGATTGTTGCTGTTCTGTTCATCTGACTAAGGGCTTCTGTATATACATCCAAACTCAAGTGTGTCATTGTTTTTTGTATTCAGGGATAGGAACATGCTTTCTTCAAAATGGCTGCGTATGGGAAGAACTGTGGCATCCGAGTCAGTCTTGGTGTACAATACAGTTTGATGATAGATTATGAGTAAATTAATCATATCCATTAATCTTGTAGTCAGCTTCCATTATCTGGAACCTAAAGTTTTGTGGCTTAACTTCTACGACTGCGATGATATCTGGTTTGTCTTTCAGAAGATAAATTATTTCTCTTAACTCTTCAATCTGGTTTGTTAGCACATCTGCACTTGTATATAATCCTATTAGGTTGTCTTTTTTCCCTATTCCCCCTTTCTTATCTTTTTTACAGATTTTTCTATTGTTTTGGTCTCTGACTTGTTTTTCACATTCATCCTTATGTTTTAATTTGGTTAGATGTTTTGCCATACCACTTTCATGTCCCACACTGGTCCTTGTATTTTAAACTGCCACATGTTAGTTTCATCCTCTTCCATCTTGGTTTTGCTTTCTTGGCAAGGTCGTTCCTCTGTTCCCGTTCTTCTTGAAGTTGTTTGCTACACTTATTAACTTGAACTTTGCTGATGCTTTCTTCAATTTGTAGAGACTTGACATTATTTTTTATTTCTCGAAAGTGGAGTTTGTGGTGATCAGCATTGGGCTGTTCTCTCGTAAACTCCCTGATTACCGATTTGACACTACCTTGTTGTGTATTGTTTTCTTCCTGACGACATCCGACCACTTAGGTGAAGTAGCATCCTCAGTTACAGAGTCACTGTCTCCCTCCTTAGGTGGGCTCACTGGTATGTCTTGGGAGATGAGCTGTGCGATATGCTCTCTGGTGTAGTTTTGTTGTTTCTCTGTTTGTTTAATTATATATATATCTCCTCTAGTGCATCCAGTCTTTTTACTAAGTCAGGTGGTGAATTTGTTTCTTGTTTCTTGACACACTTCCGTCGCATGTATTTATTTAGATTGTTATTCGATTGGATTGATGAATAAAGACATGGCATTCTTTCTATTTGGTAAATAAAAGCAGTTTCCACCACTAGAGAGCAGTCTCGAGCCATCACTTCAGACTGACTGATGGATGATATATACATATATTTAATTGTGAAAAAAGCTTTTAAAAAGCATTTTAAAGTGTGTGCACCAGTAGTGCAGCAGCATCATAAATACAGTGCAGTACAGTGCAGAACAGTGCAGTTCCTGTAATCCAGCAAAAGTATGATAGTGTATGATAGTGTAATGTAATATGGGTTATGATAGTGGCAGCACTTCTAGCTCCTCAGTAGGTGCACTGCCTGTGGATAAAAACTGTCCTTGAACCTGGTCGTCCTTTTACGGATGCTGCGAGACCGCGACCGGACCGCAGGGGGGAGAAGAGATGGTGCCCAGGGTGGTTGTGGTCATTTGTGATGGAGATATGTTTAATGTTAGGACAAATTATGGATGTTAGGACAGATATGTTGGGGTGGAGAAGTAAGGATAGATATGTTAGGGTATAAATGGTAAATTATATTTATTTGATAGATACATATGTGGGTCAGTCAAACTCACATCCATTTAACTCATCACACCTGTTTGTATATGTGTGTGTGTGTGTGTGTGTGTGTGTGTGTGTGTGTGTGTGTGTGTGTGTGTGTGTGTGTGTGTGTGTTTGTGTGTGTGTGTGCCTGTGTGTGCATGTGTGTGTATTTTTGGTGAACTCATGTATAGAGCCAATGTATGGGATATCACATTCTTGACAATGTAGACAGATACCTAGATTGTGTGTGTTAGTGTTTAAATCAAGTCGCTGCAATATGTGCCTGATTGCTCGGCCCTTCTGATTGTTCATTGCCTGTCATATTCTTTTCTTGATTCTGTTTAGAAAAGTTTCATTGATTTGACTTGCCATTCACTTTGAGATTTCCCAGAGGTTGGCAAAAAAGTAACAAAAACCACAAAATAGGAAAATAGCTCCTTCAAATGAAGGGAAATGGGAGGGACAGAGAAAGTGGCAGATGTGAGGGAGTGACAGAGAGAGAGAGGGAGGGAAAAGAACAGACTAGAGAGACAGCAGCACCAAGCCTCTCTGCCTTCTTTGCCTTCAGTGCTATCTCCTGTCTTCGCTCCTGGTGAAGAGGAGGTTTTACTCATAGGATCAACACATCAACGGTATGTTCCTTCCACTTTTTTACCCTTGGTCCTATTCTCTATTCATTTTTCATTCAAAATACCTTTTCTGAACTCTAATCTTAGATGTTCTACCTATATTTAGAGGGATGGACCTCTGATCTTTGATGTTTTACCTCTTTTTAGAGTGATGGATCTCTGATCTTTGATGTTGTACCTCATTTTGAGTGATGGACCTCTGATCTTTGAGGTTCTACTTCTTTTTAGAGTTATGGAGCTATGATCTTTGATGTTCTACCTCATTTTAGAGGGATGGAACTCTAATCTTGGATGTTCTTCCTCTTTTTAGAGTAATGGGCCTCTGATCTTTGACCTATTTTTAGAGTGATGGATCTCTGATCTTTGATGTTATACCTATTTTGAGAGTGATGGATCTCTGATCTTTGATGTTCTACCTCTTTTTAGAGTAATGGATCTCTGATCTTTGATGACCTACCTAATTTTAGAGGGATGGACCACTCATATTTGATGTTCTACCCCTTTTACGAGTAATAGACCTCTAATCTTTGATGTTCTTCCTCTTTTAGAGAGATGGACCTCTGTTCTTTGAAATTCTACCTCTTTTTAGAAGGATGGATCTGTGCTCTTTCATGTTATTTCTCTTTTAGAGGGATGGATCTCTGATCTTTGATGTTCTACCTCTTTTTAGAGTAATGGATCTCTGATCTTTGATGACCTACCTAATTTTAGAGGGATGGACCACTCATATTTGATGTTCTACCCCTTTTACGAGTAATAGACCTCTAATCTTTGATGTTCTTCCTCTTTTAGAGAGATGGACCTCTGTTCTTTGAAATTCTACCTCTTTTTAGAAGGATGGATCTGTGCTCTTTCATGTTATTTCTCTTTTAGAGGGATGGCTCTCTGATCATTGATGTTCTACCTCATTTTAGAGTGATGGACCTCTGATCTTTGCTTATCAGGCTATAAAAATGTTAATAAAAATACCAGCAGTGCCCATGTCTGACTTAATGTGTATGTAATATGAAAACATTTTATTGCGGTGTTTATTGTGTGTCTGTTATGTGTCTATTAGATAAATAGACTGCTGTGGGACTTGAGGGTTTGTGGAAAGACACATCTTTCCAGGGTCTGAATGGAAGGGCTACTTATAGCTCCGGTTGTCTGCATCCTACCTTCCATTTTCATCCTACAGGCCTTTAAAGACATATGTCAACTTGACTGTGGAAAGTCTCTGTAGGGTTAGGTTAAGTTTTTTAATTATGCGTCTTGTCAGAGGATGGTATATGAGTTCTGTGAGTTTCTGGATATTTGTGGTCGTGTTCTTGTAGCACATGAATTCACTGTGCAGCTGACAAAATGTCAGATACAGTATGATATTCACGTGAGCGTGTTTGTTTGAGAACAGATCTAGTCATCTAGCCATTTGGAATTATACCGCTAACTATTTTAAGTAGCTGTAGCAGATGACGCTGCCACCAGCCATTAAAAAGGGCTGTTTTAGGGCTCCTCCCGAAGACAAGGAAACAGGGTGAATGAGGAATCCGGTTTATTGCAGAGTTTTGAATCATGGAGAACAGAGCAGATGGTACATGGTACATGGTACTGGTTTAACCTGTGGGACCTAAATAACAATGACCCACAGGTGTTCAGCTTCACCAGCCATAGAGTCTGACTCAGGCCAGCTAAAACCAGCCACCAATCTCAGACATGTGGAGCAGTGTGGTTAGTGGCTCTAGCATGTACCATCTGCTCTATTCACCATGATTCAAAACATTCAACCTGTGTCCTTGTCTTCGGGAGGAGCCCTCAAAAAAGCCATTTAATCATCTGCTTCAGTGGCATTCACATATCTTATCATACATTTACCTTATTGACCAATACAATTTTGACATGGAAAACATGTTATCTTGATCTACCTGGTTCAGAAAGATGAGAATCCTTAAAACTGATACAATAAAAATAACTCTCTGAGTGGCTTATCTTCAAACACCACGTCACTCACATGACTAACCCCCATCACCCCCTTTACCAGGGATGTTGGCTCGCCTGTCCTGCGGGGTCCTGCTGCTGCTGCTCTCCCTCCCTCTGCTGCCAGCCCAGGAGGTGACAGTGCGCCTGGCCGGGGAAGGGCGCCGCGGCCCCAACGAAGGCCGTGTGGAGGTCTTCTACAATGGTGCGTGGGGCACGGTGTGCGATGACGATGTGGACCTCAACCTGGCCAACGTCATTTGCCGCGAGTTGGGCTTCCAGCGCAGCTACACCTGGGCGCACAGTGCCAAGTTTGGCATGGGCCAGGGTACGTACCATAGAAGCACGTGTCCTCGACCCAGCAGTCTGCTGTGTACGCATGTATTGATCCACTTATCCCCCACTCTCAGGTCTGATCTGGTTGGACAACGTGCATTGCACGGGCACAGAGCTGTCCATAGCCGACTGCCGCTCCAACGGCTGGGGGATCAACGACTGTACCCATGCGGAGGACCTGGGAGTCATCTGTAGCCCCGAGCGGAGGCCTGGCTTTCCCACCGCCTCTGTTGGGCCCTCGGCATCGGCCCATCAACAGGCCCCTCAGCAGCCCCAGCAGAGGCCCCAGGCGCCACCGCCAGTCGCCCCTGAACAGCCGGAGACCCCGCAGGCCCCCCTGCCCCCTTCCCCGTCCTCGTTGTCCAGAAGGGGCCATGAGATTGCTCTCCACCGCAGTCCGTCGGCGACCCGCCACAGCTCCAGCCAGCCGCAACGCCAAGGCCACCAGATTCAGATCCTGAGGCGGACTCCAGGGCACTCCAGGGCAGGCCAGCAGCCCGGCCCTGCCACGCCCCAGGGGCACCAGTTACCATCCCGTCTGGTGAACGGGGCAGCCTATAGACAGAGGCCGGACATGGGAAGGAGTAGTCCCCCGGAGGTGAGGCGAGAGGCAGACAGACAGGTGAACAGGGCCCCTGGTAACCACGTCGAGCCAGATGTTGGTTTCACAGACTTTGGAATGGAGACTGATGCCCATGACATTCAGGTTAGTGCATACACACACACACACACACACACACACACACACACACAAGCACACACATACATGTATACACACACACACGCACACACAAACACACACACACACAGAAATTCACACACACGTTGCACAAGCCTCCACATTCCATTGGTAGAGTCACCAGCCGACCAGTAGACAGGCCTAATTACAGATAAAGCAAAAACCAGTTCTCCCACAAATCCAGTTCATATTTACCAGCATGGACCTCAAGTTTGGTGATCCCAACACCACTTTGTAAATAGTTCTAGCAATACCCCCTCATCTTGACACCACAGGAAGGTGAGAGCAGGTTGTTTATCACGTGCCACAGTCTTCCTTGTTGTACAATTTCCCAGTCCCTTTAGGTTTATAATTACTCACCCTCCATCCTTTGGTCCTGACTAAAGGCTTGATTTGGAAGAACAGTTTAAAGAAAGGCTTTCTTGACAAAGGCTTGCTTGACAAAACATACAAATGCAAATGTAGGCTTTGCATTCACAGAGTGGAACCAAAAACAAAAGGTGGACAATGCCATTGTTCAGGTGAATTATGGAATGTAACCAATGTGTTTGTGTGTGTGTGTGTGTGTGTGTGTGTGTGTGTGTGTGTGTGTGTGTGTGTGTGTGTGTGTGTGTGTGTGTTGGACAGGGTTCCGAGTGGGTCAGGCTGGAGGAGGTGCGACTGCGTCCTGTGCTGTCTGGCAACCAGGGCGGTCTGGTGAGGGAGGGAGTGCTGGAAGTGAAGCATGCTGGGAGGTGGCGTCACGTGTGCAACCAGGGTTGGGACCTCAGCAGCAGTCAGGTTGCCTGCGGCATGCTGGGATTCCCCGCCACTGAACCGCTGGACATCAACCCCTACCGGTGAGAGAGACAGAGAGAGAAAGAGAGAGAGAGAGAGAGAGAGAGAGAGAGAGAGAGAGAGAGAGAGAGAGAGAGAGAGAGAGAGAGAGAGAGAGAGAGAGAGAGAGAGAGAGAGAGAGAGAGAGAGAGAGAGAGAGAGAGAGAGAGAGTGGCTGGATGAAGGACTGGAACAGTATACGAATATTTGCAGAAACTGAAGAACTAGCTTGGCCACGTGCACAAGCGTGACAACGCTCTGTCCGATGTGGTCCCTTCCCTCCTCTTTCCCTTCCTGTAGCAGCAGACGCTCATGGCTAGCGGCGGCTAGCGGCTGTCATTAGCCTGACCACAAACGGCCGGGCTGCGGCTCCAGGGTCCACTAGTACAGCAGTCTGTTCTCCTGGGCAGGGCCCCGAGGGCCCGTGGGCAGCGTCACGGGGCCGTTTCTAAAATTGTCCTAAAGAGTATGTTATTAATGTCAAACTGTACAGGATTATCATCATCACCATCATCATCATGGTGTGTGTATGTGTGTGTGTGTCTTTAGATAAAAACCTCTCAGAGGCATCTCTTAATCTCATGTCATTATGTGACACCCAGGGAGGAAAATAAGTGTGTGCAGCATCGAAGAGGCTGGTGTTCCAGAAAGACTTTATTGATCTCTGATCAAGAAGGTCCGCCTCTCATGGTATATTTTACTATAATAAATATCATGCACATACAGATAAAGCACACACACACACACACACACACACACACACACACACACACACACACACACACACACACACACACACACACACACACACACACACACACACACACACACACACACACACACACACACACACTCCCCCCACACATAACATACGGCAGTATATTACATAAAAATAAGGATTTAACATTTGCACACATTCAGGAGGCCACACAAACACACCAGCGTGTTTATCTGTCTGCCCACAGGGAGCTCTTTATGGGCCTGGCTAACCTGCTCCTGGGGAGGGGACACTGCCTCCCTAAGTCTGTCTCCAACAAATTGGCTTGAATACACACACAGACCAAGTAGCTGGACACACACACACACACACACACACACACACACACACACACACACACACACACACACACACACACACACACACACACACACACACACACACACACACACACACACACACACACACACACACACACACACACTCACACACACACACACACACACATCTGTCCTCCGCTGCCCCCCCATAACTCACATATTCACAGTTGACTAGGACTGCCAGCTCTCTCTATGCTCCACCTGTACTCAAACGTACGATGGCCTCCCTGTGTGGTGCCGAGATAGGAGTATTTAGTTTGGTAGTACAATTTACAGGACTTTAAGAAAAGTGTACTTTTGTCTCATGATTGCATGTTCTATGTGTAGCTTTGGGGGAAAATCTATAGAAATGGTAGAGGTTTCAGGTTCCTGTTCCTGTGTTGCTACAGTCATGGTTCTGTGATTATTATTGCTAGTGTATCCGTCTACGGCGCATTGGGTATAGTAGTATAAATAAACAGTGGCAACAGACACTTCCAATGTGTCTAGAACAACACAAGGTATCCTGTCCTTGTTTGTGTTATGGTTATGGTTTGTGTTATGCCCCACACCTGTTGGAGCGTTACCATTTCTGTCCCACGGTAAACATCTTGTGGAACAGAAAGAGAATATTTTTAGGCCCGACAAATAACATGTAAACAGAAAGGCTATGTTCCACATTGAATGAGGTATTGGGTGGTTGATATATATTTGCCTTAGCGGTCAACTCTTTGAAAGGGTTTCCTAGGTTTGGAAGCCTAAGGGGTTCCTAACAAGCTGCAGGTTCACATGCGGCCTCCGCTCTCTCCGTCGACTCTGAGGCTGCGGCCCGTCGCCATGCTGTAATTATGGCCAGAGGGCCTCTCTGGATCATTCTAATCCAGAACGTTTTCTCGATAGAACCGGCTCTCGGCGCTTCTCACTCTTAAGTGGCTTTCTCTGCCTTCTTTTTAGGGTTGTGTTTGTTTGTGAAACGTTTGTCTTGGTCTTAGCCTGTTAAAACAGCTCTGCTTGTATAGAGGTCCAAGCACTACACTCTTTATGGTTTAGAGGCCAGTGTTAAATCCAGGTTTCCCTTTTTTCATCCACTTTCACGTCTTGTGTTTCTTAATGTCTAGCCGTGGCTCCTGCTGACTGTCCACTTTGATCCTGATCCTATTGGACGCAACGTCCAACACGCACTAGTTCAGAAGCTGAACCACTTCTATGGGATTCAATAGGTTTTCAGTGAGGCTGCTACACAAGCTGCTACGCTGCTACACACTCACACACATACACAGCGTGTGAGTGTGTGTGTGTTTGTGTGTGTGTGTGTGTGTGTGTGTGTGTGAGGGGGGGAGGGGTCTTACGAGGGAGGTGTGGTATGTGCGCAGGAAACGGCAGCCTGTGAGTGAATGGATTGTTCCAGGCTGGCTGGTCTGAATCCACCATAATAACAGGTTATCTGGCCTATTCCTGTCTGTAAGTCCTCCATCTTCTCCATGCTGTAGTGTGGTCAGTTGTTTTCAACAGAGGGAGGGGGGGGGCATATCCGTGAAAAGATTAAATCAAATGGAACAGAAAACGTTGGGCCAGCAGGACGATGCTCATGTCAGTTAAGTTTAAAACCAGAGCAAATACAGTTTTTTTATTTAGTTGTAAAAGTTAAAAAAATATATATATAATCTTACATCACTGGGCCATTGTTTCCCAGCATGCACTGCTCTCCTTAGAAGGTGAACACTCATATGTGATATGTATGACCGCATGTTTGCATGTCTGCCGTGTGTGAGTCGGCTACTCCTCCAACCGCACTGCAGACACCACCAAGCAACCCTTGAGCAATTACACCCTCTCTTCACACACACACACACACACACACACACACACACACACACACACACACACACACACACACACACACACACACACACACACACACACACACACACACACACACCACACACACACACACACACACACACACACACACACACACACACACACACACACACACACACACACACACACACACACACATAAGTTGGGTTTATAATTTACTTGCATTTATTCATATACGCCAACCAGACACACTGGCAAGCACATGCACCGCCAAACACTGTGTGTGTGTGTGTGTGTGTGTGTGTGTGTGTGTGTGTGTGTGTGTGTGTCTCCCTCCACCACACTGACTTGTGGTCTCCACTGAGGTTTTCCCTCTAAGCCTCCTGGGGGAGGGGGGCGGGGGCTAGGAGGATAGGAGGCTAGGAGGATAGGAGGCTAGGAGAGAGACTAGGAGGCTATGAGTGAGGCTAGGAGGCTAGGAGGGAGACTAGGGGGCTAGGAGAGAGACTAGGAGGCAGGGAGAGAGACTAGGAGGCTAGGGGAGAGGCTAGGGGTCTACGAAGGAGGCTAGGAGAGACACTGGGAGACTTTGAGAGCGGCTAGAAGAGAGTCTAGAGGCTAGGAGAGAGGCTAGGAGAGAGGCTAGGAGGCTATGACAGAGAGGCTATGAAAAAAGGCTAGAAGAGAGGCAAGAAGAGAAGCAAGGAGGCTATGAGAGTGACTAGGAGAAAGGCTAGGAAGCTAGAGAGGCTAGGAGGCTGGGGCTCTGCTGAAGGAACAAGTCTCTTTCAGCCACTTCCCATTGTTCTGAATATCGATGACATCCAGTTGGTGTTCCACTAACCACTAACTCACTGGTTAGTAACTGGTTAGTATTCAAGATTCAAGATTCAAGATTCAAGATTACGAAGTACAATGGAATGCTTACTCCCCATTCCCTCCTGCAGTATGAATTTCCTACAAAAATTACTAAACTAAACTATACTAAACAAAACAATACTATACTGTAAACAACACTATATATGTACTATACTTTAAACGACACAACACTATACTATAACAATACTGTAAACAATAAAACTAACAATAAAGTGACTGATGGATGATATTTACAAATGGTGAATTGTGGAAAAAGCCAGAAGTGCAGCAGCATCATCAATACAGTGCAGTCCAGTGCAGAACAGTGCAGTAACTGTAATGAGTCCAGAAAGTTCAGCAAAAGTATGATAGTGTAATGTTATATAGGTGCCAATGTTATGATAGTGCCTGTGGATAACTGTCCTTGAACCTGGTAGTCCTTGTACGGATGCTGCAGAACCAGCGACCAGACTGTAGGGTTAGAAGAGATGGTGCCCAGGGTGGTTGCAGTTGCTGTGATGGAGATGGCTTTATTTCTACATCTGGTCCTAAAGATCTCCTCAAGGCATGGAAGTGCACATCCGATGATCATTTCCACTGTCCTCTCGACCCACTTTCTTGTCCTGTGCAGTGGTGTTGCCATACCACACAGTGACGCCTCTCCTCAGGACACTCTCTACAATGCCACAGTAGAAGTTCACCAGTCACTGTTTGCCTATGCCGCTTCTCCTGAGGTACCGCAGGACAGAGAGGCGCTGGTGTGCCTTCTTCAGCATGACCTTTGTGTTGTGGGTCCACACCAGGTCATTGGAGATCTGTAGTCCCAGGAAACCGAAGCAACTGACAGTTTCTACCAGTGTCCCGTCCAGGCTGATGGGGGAGTGGGTGCCTCGGTGGCTCCTGAAGTACACAATGAGCTCCTTAGTCTTGCTGACATTCAGTGCAAGGCTGTTGCGAATGCTTGGCTCAGAGTTTCCCCTTTTAAAGTGAGCATAAAACGTGTTCAGCTTTTCTGGTAGGGAAGGGTTGTTGTTGGTTACTCTCCTTGAGCTCCACTTGTAGTTGGAGAGGACCCTCAGACCTTGCCACATACTTCTGGTGTCAGGGCCCAGTTTGTTTTTGTAATCCAATTTCACTTTTTAATGGCTTTTCTGAGTTTGAACCTGCCGTTCTTTGTAATGATTGGAGTCGCCTGTTGTGAAAGTGGTACTCCGTTCCCTTAGTTTGTTCCATATGTCAGCATTTACCCATGGTTTGCGGTTCGGGAATGAAAGAACAGTGGGGAATGGTGGGGATGCATTCCTCCACTAGCCTGTAAATGTATGCTGTGACATGATCTGCATACACATCCAGGTCAGTGGTCTTGAATACACTCCAGACCGTGATTTCCAGCCCACCCTGCAGATGTAGTATGGATGCGTCAAAGTCTCAAAGTTTGTAAACAGGGAGTAGAAGCACAGAGTTTTAGACTGATTTCCCGAAAGCTAGCCATGCTACAACGCGATAAGTGTGCTGAATGGTGGTATAACAGTGATCAAGAGTCTTGCTTTGTCTTGTCAGACATGAGATCCGTTGATAAAAATTGTTTAGTTGCAGTGGTTAAAGTGCCCTGCTACGATGGGGACTGCCTCGGGGTAGCTGTTCTTAAGTTTGCTAACCTCACTGTAAAGTTTGCCAATGCGATGTTCGCATCAGCCCGTGGTTGGATGTAAACCACCACCATGAGAATAGTGGAGATTTCCCTTATAAAGTAAAATGGGCGACACTTGGGCGATTGTCAGTAATTACAAACTAGATGAGCAGTGTTATAGTAGTACACCAGTTGTTGTTTACCAAGCAGCATACGCCCCTACCTTTGTTCTTTCCCGTAGACTCAGCTGTTCTGTCGGTCCGAAACGAAGAGAATCCCGGTGGTTGCACTGCTTTTTATCATGTATCATGGAGGTCAATAAAAAAAAAAAATCATGGCGCAACACTCCCTGATGTCCCGCTGTGAGGCGATACGGCAGTTCAGTTCTTGTTCTCGGTCTTGTTTACCAGAGACTGGACGTTGGAAAGGAGAATGCTCGGTAGGACTGGTTTCTACTGGTTAGGACCCTTCGGCGGGTCCTAACCAGTAGGCCAATAGACCCTCTCCTGCAGGCGCATTTGTTGTTTCCCCCCGGGGCTTAGGGGATCTCCTCGCTATCCATTGTCTTTCCTTATCTTTTGTTGCGTTGTCTGTTGTAATCGAATAGAGGGTTTGGCAATCATGTGTTATAAAACACATGGTAACCACTGTTTAGTAACTGGTTAGTAACCACTAACCCACTGGTTAGTAACTGGTTAATAAACACTAACCCACTGTTTAGTAACTAGTTAGTAACCACTAACCCACTGGATAGTAACTGGTTAATAAACACTAACCCACTGGTTAGTATCTGGTAAATAATCACTAACCCGCTGGTTAGTAACTGGTAAGTAACTACTAACCCACTGGTAAACCAACTTATCTTTGTGTCTGTGATATTGAAGTCACACTTGTTACTGGTGTATGTGTGTGTGTGTGTGTGTATGTGTGCGTGTGTGTGTGTGTGTGTGTGTGCATGTGTGTGTGTGTGTGTGTGTGTGTGTGTGTGTGTGTGTGCATGTGTAGTATGTGTGTGTGTGTGTGTGTGTGTGTGTGTGTGTGTGTGTGTGTGTGTGTGTGCGTGTGTGTGTGTTTGTGTGTGAGTGTGTGTTTGTGTGTGTGTGTGTGTGCGTGCGCGTGTGTGTGTGTGTGTGTGTGTGTGTGTGTGTGTGTGTGTGTGTGTGTGTGTGTGTGTGTGTGTGTGTGTGTGTGTGTGTGTGTGTGTGTCATATGGGGGACACTTCCCAGACCGTCTGGTTTGTGAATCATGCTTTTTATTGAATTCTCCCATTTCTTCCGTCACTGTTTGTAGGCTTTTAGTGTGGTAAATGTGTTTTCTGTTTGTGTATGTGTGTGTGAATGCATACATGTACCAGCTTCATATTGTGGGAAAACTTTGAATCAACAGGGTTAACTTTTGAACTTCTAATATTAAATCCATAAAAGCGAGTAAAAGAGAGCCCTGTGCTAGCATGAACTAATACCGTCTCTTTGTGTATTTATAACCTTTTTCCATATATAGGTTCCAGGGCCAGACATCTTCTATAGAGGCACTTTCAAACAACAAAAATATCCATGAATGCAGGATAAAAAAATCGGAAAAAACACAGAAAGGAAAAAATGGTTTTCTCCAGTCCCTCTTTTATAAACACATGCATGTATATATATATATATATATATATATATATATATATATATATATATATATATATATATATATATATATATATATATATATATATATATATATATATATATATATATATATATATATATATATATATATATATATATATATACACTGTGTACAGCACTTTGCCAAATGGTATTTACTGCTTTCAGTTCTGAGGCTGTAATGTGATGTATAATAGAAAGGTAAGTAAGGATATGTGAAACAAACAGACGACACCAGCCTATGCGAGGCAACATGTCAACTCAGGGTACAAGTATAGAATAGAGATGAGAGCTATCTTTGTACAGCAAAACAAAGAAGATAGGTCAGAGGAGCGTGTGACAGCTGTTAAAACCTCCCCCATCCTTTCCTTCCTTTCAGGAAACTGTGGGACTCCAAGATGGCCGACCCGTCTTCTAGGTACCCAGAGAATAACACTCCACAGCAGTGACTGTCATCATATGCACACTAATAGTTTTAGCTATTATTTAGCTATTTTATTGTTATTCACGACTTCGTTTTTATAATGTTTAGATTAGTAGTATCTACTACAATAAGACCTTGATTTTTCAAGTAGTATCCTGTACCTTCTTCTGTGACAGAAGAAGATACAGGATACTACTTGAAAAATCAAGGTCATATTGTTGTTAATTTTATGTGAGACTTGGTTTAGTTTGTATATGATTTTAAGGTCAAACATGAATACCATTCCATAGGTGAATATGTTTTCTCCAGTAGTACATAATGACTGAGAATTCTACTAGACTAAAACTAAATACAAATTATCTGTCAAAATGAACACCGCTTCCGTGACGCTGTCCAGTCTGAACTCTCATCTTCTCTCCCTGGTGCCTCCTGCCCCCAGGCTGCGGGTGCTCTCCAGTAAGAAGGCCTACTGGGTAGAGAGAGTGCAGTGTCAGGGGCTGGAGGCATCCTTGGCCCTGTGCCAGGCCCAGCTCTCCATCCCTCGCAGCGACATGCCCTGCCTGGGGGGGATGCACGCTGTGCTGCGATGTGTCCCTGGAGCACAGTTTGCCAGCGCTGGAAGACCACCTACTGTTCAGGTTGGCATGGCTTGTTTTTATTATTATGGTTCAATGGTGGTTCAAAGTTCAATGGAATGTTTCCTGCAGTATACAATTCCTACAATTGAACAGTATATACTATACTATGTTCTATACTTATATTATGCAACACTATAGTATAACAATACTGTACACAATGAATAGAACATAAAAAAATAACAATAAAGTTACTGATGGATGATATATACATATATATACAATATACAATATACAAAAAAAGCATTTTAAAGTGCCAGTAGTGCAGCAGCATCATGAATACAGTGCAGAACAGCGCAGTAACTGTAATGAGTCCAAAAAGTCCAGCAAAAGTATGATTGTGTATGATAGTGTAATGTAATAATGATGACAATGTTATGATAGTGGCAGCGCTCCTGGCAGTTCAGTAGGCGCCCTGCCTGTGGATAAAAAACTGTCCTTGAACCTGGTAGTCCTTGTATGGATGCTGCGGAACCGGCGACTGGACCATAGGGGGGAGAAGAGGACAGTTAATTCTTAATTCTTAGAGATGTATTCTTATTAATAATAATAATAATAATAATAATAATAATAATAATAATAATATGAATCACTACATATTAATGTAGTTGTTCCCCAAGAAGGTATGAAAACAATAATAAACTACAATGTAACTTTGTATATATAATATACTGTTAGATTGTTTGTTCACCCTGCCTATCCCATGATACTTTGATTTGGAAACATAGTTTTTCTTCTGATATACCGTATGTTTTTCACATGTCCCTACATCCACACACATGGCAGGCCATGGTACGTCTGAAGGCGGGCCCTCGGCTGGGTGAGGGCCGTGTGGAGGTGCTGAGGGAGGGGAAGTGGGGGTCAGTGTCAGACCACCTGTGGGACGTCCCGGCGGCCAGCGTGGTGTGCAGGGAGCTGGGCTTCGGGACCGCCAAGGAGGCCCTCAACAGGGCCCAGCTAGGGCAGGGTGAGACGGGGCCCCACACTGCCACACACACACACATGCTGTCATAACAACATACATATCTTCCCCCATCTTTAGGGTTACAGTGGATATAAAGCATTTTGTTTTTTAATTCTATCATCTTTCCTGCTAATGGTGTGGAATATTGATCACCCATAAGTCCATTATTTGTTTTAAATGTACTTCACTAACAATGAATGATTGCTAAATGAGATCCTTTGATGATGATGAAACTGCACACAAGCTATGGAAAGATTACAAAACACATTCAGAGCATATGAACCTGCCTATTTGCCTCATTTAGAATCTCAGGGTGCAAGGTAAATGCACAGAAAGTCGAAACCAGTTTCAGTTCCTGTGCACTTCTTCAGACTAAACAGCGCTTCACACACACAAAAACACTCCCCATCCGAAACACAGTGCACCCCGTGCAGCTGAATAAGCACACATAAATAAAGTGATTGTGGCGGTACAGTTCCAACTGTGATTAACGTACCGTAACCTACGCTGCTAGACTCGCTGCTAGACTCTCTCCCCCCAAACGAAAAGACCCGGCCTTCTGTCTACGTTTATAAACCTGGCAAAAGTGAAACACGGGTCCAACCTTGAAACCCCTTGAGTCGCTCCGTCGACCGCGGTTCATATCTGGCAGGCCAAGGCACGTACACTGCAATAGTTTGGGCCGATCGCTGCGGTGATGTGCAAGTCACGGCAGAGATGTGCCATACAGATATATATACGTGCATTTCCACGCCTGCCAATTTAAACACCACTATTTGACTTCTGCTGCTAACTCCATAGTCGTCACGTTCATTTCCTTCCATTCTATGTGCTGTACGGCTTAATGGAAACTTCATTGTTATATGGTGGTATATATATATATATATATATATATATATATATATATATACAACACAGTGCCATGGGGATGCCGAACTCAGCATAATTGGAGTAACAATGCCGAGATGGGCCTGTAACGCTCAAGAGTCCCAGAGTCATGTAAAGCTGCTGTTTTAGTGAGCGCAGCACATGTTAAATAAAACTACACACGCAGTGGGGGAGGGACATTTAGCCCGGGATCGGCACAATGCCGCCAGTGAAACTCAATGACATCATTCACTATTTGTGGCCAAATTATAGGCTGTGTCTGTGAGAGGGCTCACACACCTACTTTTCCTCCCGTTTGAAAATGTATAAAGTGTTACTCTGATGCGTGTGTTTTTAAATGTGCCTCACGTCTTCTGTGCCTACAGAAGTGCTGACTGAAAATTTTTAAACAAAAAAACATTTCAAACGTAGCTACGTTTTACTTTGTGAACGTGTGCATGTTTCTGTGCTCTTTCCTCCATTCAAACGCATGTGAATAACAAGTCCTTCTGCCATGCTTGTAGGTTCTGGTCCCATTCACATGAACAGCGTTCAATGTACTGGCCGGGAGCGCTCCATCATGGACTGTACCTTCAGAGAGGTTCCGCTGTATACCTGCAAACACAACCAGGACGTAGCAGTCCGCTGCAATGTGCCCAACACAGGCTTGCAGGCAACGGTAAGAACCTGCACACAAACCCTAATCTAATGTAATGCAATCTAATCTAATGCAATCTAATGTAATCTCATCTAAATCTTAATCTAATCTAATTCTTAATCTAATCTAAATCTAACCTAATCTCTAAGCTCTACTCTTCTCAAATCGAATCTAAACTAATCTTTGTCTAGCCTAAGGTCTGAACACAAGGTAGAGTGTCTGTGCAGTGTGCCCTGGCACACTCCCAGTTTGGGAGGTTCTTATCCAACTTTTCTCCTCCTCCTCCTCCTCCTCCTTCTCCAGGTGCGTCTGGCTGGTGGCAGGGAGGCCACAGAGGGCCGAGTGGAGGTGCTGATGGAGCTGGGGGGGGTGAAGCGCTGGGGGTCTGTGTGCAGTGAGAACTGGGGACTCAACGAGGCCATGGTGGTCTGTCGACAGCTGGGATTTGGCTTCGCCTCTCGGGCTCACCAAGTGAGCACTACGACCTGACAGGATGATACAATACAGGATGATATGCACCTGACAGTGCAACACAATACATTGTAACGCAATGCTTTTTTCTTACGTTTCTTGATCTAGGTTTTATGTTTTCCCCAAGCTCTTCAGCGTTATAGTTGTTTTTGTTCTTCTTTTGCGTCTCCTCCCCTTCTCTCTCTCTCTCTGCTGTGTTATTACTGGGGTAATTACAGGCTGCTCCAACGTCCATTTCCACTGTAACTAAAATAAGAGAGAGAGAGAGAGAGAGAGAGAGAGAGAGAGAGAGAGAGAGAGAGAGAGAGAGAGAGAGAGAGAAAGGGAGAGCGCAAACACAGCTGAAATGAAAATAGAGCTGTGCTTGCAGAAAGGTGTGTGTGTGTGTGTGTGTTTGTGTGTGTGTGTGTGTGTGTGTGTGTGTGTGTGTGTGTGTTTGTGTGTGTGTGTGTGTGTGTGACTGGAGAGAGTGCTATGACAGATGGTGGTAAAGAAAGTACGACAATAAACCTCATAACTTCTAGGCTTTTTAAACAACAGGATTAGGTGACAATCTACACGGAGCACAATATCATTTATATGTGTGTGTCTGTGTCTGTGTGTGTGCAGGAGACTTGGTACTGGCCCGGGACCCAAGATGCCGGGGAGCTGGTCCTGAGCGGGACCCACTGCGATGGCGCCGAGATGTCCGTCCAGCGGTGCCGAAGGAACACCCACGTCTACTGTCCCAGAGGAGGGCAGGGCCGGGCCGCCGGGGTCTCCTGCGTTGAGAGTAAGCCATGAAACTAACCCCAGCACCGCCTCCTAACTCCATCCCCTCCACCAGCCAACAGAGCCCAGAGTAATCTAGGAAGGGGCGGGGCACCACACCACAACAATGTACCTTTGTAGAGTGGTGCACAGATTTCAGTGGGCGTGGCCACTTTTGTGCCACTCCAGACCCCCTTCCCTGGGCACACACATGCGTGAATGACCTTGTCCCCCTCCTCCACGCAGCGGCCCCTGACCTGGTGGTGGACGCCCAGCTGGTACAGGAGACGGCCTACCTGGAGGACAGACCCCTCCATCTGCTGACCTGCGCCAACGAGGAGAACTGCCTGTCATCCTCGGCGGCCCGCATGAACTGGCCCTATGGCCACCGCCGTCTGCTGCGTTTCTCCTCCCGCATCTTGAACCTGGGCCGCGCCGACTTCAGACCCAGGGCCACCAGGGAGTCCTGGACCTGGCACCAGTGCCACAGGTGAGGGAGGGATAGGGTGCCTGACTGCCCCAAAAGGCTCCAGGTTCTGGGTTACTGCAAGTGTATCTGTAGGCATCCTTGAGCAATACACCTAACTCCTGTTCCAAAGGACTACATTGGATAAAAGTGTCCCAAAGTGTCTCACGTTTAACAAAGAAGGCTGCAGGATCTGATCCCTTGATACACTGTTGTGGTTCAGAAGATGTTTCATAGCGGGACTACTCACAGTGTATTCACTGCATGCATTTACACTTCAATAGGGGACATAGGATATGGTACCTTCAATAACTACTATATATAATTTAACATATTAAATGTTACCTTCAAATTGCTTGACAGGGCAACAAGTGGTTTAAGTGAGAGGGAGTGACTGCTTTTAATCAAGTTGGCATCTTATCTCTGCGGTTGCGGTGTTTTGAATCCTAAGAAAAGAGAGTGAAAAGCAAAACCAAGACTCCTCCTCCTCCTCCATAACCTCCTCACCCATCAAAGCAACAGTTATAACCTTTTATTATATTGTTTTATGCTAGATTCGGAGAGTTGTATGTTTAGTAGTCAAGTTTGTGTGTGTGTGTGTGTGTGTGTGTGTGTGTGTGTGTGTGTGTGTGTTTGTGTGCATGTGTGCGTGTGTGTGTGTGTGTGTGTGTGTGTGTGTGTGTGTGCACATGATAGCAAGTCAAATATCATTTATATATAATATTTTGTAAGCTTTTTCCATGGCCTTTTTCTTTCCATCCTTCCATCTAGAATAACATGAATAAAAACTTTATGAAAAGGTTATCTTTAGCCACCTATAGGAGACAAAAAGTATTTCAAGTCAAGTCAAGTCAAGTCAATTTTATTTGTATAGCCCTTAATCACAGTTATAGTCTCAAAGGGCTTCACATGCCACATGTTTACAACACCCCCCAAACCCTAGCTCCCCTGAGGGCAAGAAAAAACTCCCTTAATTACATAGGAAGAAATCTTGAGAAGGAACACAGAAGGGGATCCATCCTTCCAGGGATGGTTCAGGAGTGCAATGGGTGCCATAAGTGACTTATAGTAATGTACAACGTACATCACAGCAGCACACTGGAAAACAGAAGCAGACTCTGAGCAGAATTAAACAGATTTGAGTTTGACTTTAGTTAAAGGTTTGCCTGTGACTGTTTAACTTTCATCCTGTTTGGCCTCCTATGTTTCTCTCCCAGGCACTACCACAGCATTGAGGTGTTCACACACTATGACCTGCTCACCCTCAATGGGACCAGGGTGGCTGAAGGCCACAAGGCCAGCTTCTGTCTGGAGGACACCTACTGCCCTGAAGGTAGCGTGACCTAACTGCCGGCTCCTTTTTACTTATACTTTTTCCGTTATTGGACCAAATATCACTTATTTCTGTAACACAAATGGTATAGCAGACATAGACACAAGAGAGAAATGCCAAATTGTCGATACAACAATACTCAGAAAAGGCCATGGTAAGGCCTTTTATGGCCTTGGTCGCTTTTATTGCGTGTATACACAATTAAAGTGTGTACACGCAAAGACGTGCACACACACGGACCCACATGGACAGCCACAGATGTTTTTCATGCATATTAAGTATCAAGTGTCTATCCCATGCAGACACATGGGTTGCTGTCCTCAACTGTCCTCTCTTGGCATTGTCCCACCAGGGTTACAGAAGCGCTTCTCTTGCTACAACATGGGCGACCAGGGGATCTCCGTGGGCTGCTGGGACACCTACAGGCACGACATCGACTGCCAGTGGGTGGACATCACAGACATCCGCCCTGGGGAATACATCTTCCAGGTCAGGATGCCCCTATCTGGTCAAATGCAAACACCCTTACACAGCATTTTAGTCTATGCTCTTTGGTGTATTTATAGGACGTTTTTAGTCTCTGTTCACTAAAACCAAAACGGTTTGAGGGGAAATGGTGATGTAATTACATCCATCATTCTGGTTGTTTAAATTGCCTCTTGAATTGAGAAAGAAAGAAAAACCTAAAGGTTATTATTGGAACGTTTGGGGAACAACAAGATAAAAGGCTGTGATAGCGACTATAATTTTAGCTAAATTTGTCTCGGCTGCGATTCCAGACACTGATGGTTGCGTTCAGTGTGTAGTTTGAGGGTGTGTGCATATTTAACAATCACAAATTGAACCTGCACTTACTGAAAACTTAGAGCCAGTATAAGTCAAGGAATGTAAACTCAGGGCTCGGAATTTAAAAAGGCCCCAGTCAGCATTTCTTTGCAAACAGAATGTAGTTGCATATTTATAATATAAGTATATTTCATTTGAGATGTTTTATGTTATTTTAAATTTTAGGAATGTGCGAGTGTGTGTGTGCGCATGCGCATGTGTGCGTGTGTGTGTGTGTGGGTGTGGGTGTGGGTGTGTGCGTGCATATGCATGCGTGCATAAAGTACATCCCTCACCAGTGTGTGTACACGAGACAGACCCCTACACACATCCAGGAGTCATGTCTTCACTCCACACAACCAGACCCCATGTCACACAGTATAGACCCATTAAGGTGGCGTATGTATTTGTGGTAGTGAGAGAGATGTGAGCGGCAGTTCACTTTATGGAACTGGGCGTTTCTCGGACCGCTTGGGGAGAGCAGCCATTTTTAGGTGCCTGCATTTAAACCTTTGAGTCACATCCACCTCAGCCTGATTACCGCTGATTGCCCGGTCATTTTAAAATCAGCAGCGAAACCTCACAGCCTTTCATACCACAGTGACGACCCTTTCATTGTATTACAGTAGGCTGTGAGCCCTTTGCTTAAAATCTCTGCGTCAGCTGTTTAAAAGGAGCTAATATAGTGTTTTACACCGGCACTATCAAAAATGTACTGGAATCATTGCCCCCTTCGCTGTAAACAAACAAAATAAATATAAACAAGGGGAAAATTTGGCTGAAACAAGGCTTATACATATAATCATGATTATGAATGTTTTACTTAAATTCTATTGAAGTATTTAACTTATATTTAAATATAGCTCAGACCGCAGAAGGCCTATATAAAATGTACTGAATATTATTGAATATACACGATACAAGATACACTCCCCATTCCCTCCCGCAGTATACATGTACAAAACAACACAATAAAAATAAAAATAATAAATACAATAAAAATAAACAAAAAAAGAGCAGCAAAGTGACTGTTAAATATATTTATACATGTGTTGCGGGTCCACGCCAGGTCATAGAAAATCTGTAGCCCAATGAAACGGAAGCAGCTGACGACTTCCACCGGTGTCCCGTCCAGGCTGATAGTGGTTGCCCCGGTGGCTCATGAAGTCCACGATGAGCTCCTTAGTCTTGCTGACATTAAGTGCGAGGCTTTTGTCCTCACACCATCGCGTCAGCTGGACTACCTCATCTCTGTACTCCGTTTCGTTGCCCTCACTTATCAGGCTGATGACTGTGGTGCAAACTTGATTATTAGATTATTGCTGTGCGTGGCAGTACAGTCATGTGTGTACAGCGAGTACAGCCGGGGACTGAGGCAGCAGCCTTGGGGTGCTCCGGTGTGGAGGACCAGAGTGGATGAGATGTTGTTCCCAATCTTCACCACTTGAGGCCTGCCCATCAGGAAGTCCATAATCCAGTTACAGATGGGGGCGCCCAGACCTAGATCCCTCAGTTTCAGGACCAGCTTGGATGGAACGATGGTGTTGAACGTCGAGCTGTAGTCAATGAACAGCAGTCTGACGTAGGTGTTCCTCCTGTCTAGGTGCTGCAGGGCCGTGTGTAGTGCCAGGGAAATGGCGTCGTCTACAGACCTGTTTGGTCTGTATGCAAACTGGAGTGGGTCTAGGGACTCAGGGATGGAAAAGTTTATATGCCACATAACACGTTTCTCCAAGCACTTCATGGCTATGGGTGTTAAAGCCACTGGACGATAATCATTGAGGCATGTTGCCTATATGTGGTCACTGGTCAGGTTATCTGTTTGAAGTGTGTGTCAGGAAAAATATTTTGTGTTTTATATATAGCCTATATAGCAGACAGACGGGCGGAGAATACACAACCTTAGTGGCGTCCTAATGATAGACTGCAGTCCTAATCCCAGAGCTGTCATGGCTGTCATCCATCTCCAGATAGCATTAGATGTGATGTCATGCCTTTCACGGCTCAAAGCTAAAGAAATCGTCCTCTGAGCATCTGAGTCTACTTTCACACAATAAAAGTGGTCTAATATATATATATATATATATTTATTTATTCCATTCATGCAATTGTATGATATATATATATATATATATATATCATACAATTGCATGAATGGAATAAATACATTTTTATAATCTGCTATACATACATGTATTTTTGCACCTTTGCACACTCTGTGCAAATGACAATGAAATAGTCCCTGATTTTATCTCACATTGGGTGTTCATTGTACTGGTCCCATGTCTCTTTGTTCCGTGTGGGTGCAGGTGGAGGTGAACCCGTCACTAGACATGGCCGAGTCGGACTTTAAGAACAACGTAATGCGCTGCCGCTGCAAGTACGACGGAGCTCGAGTTTTCATGTTTGGCTGCCATGCAGGTAAGAGTAGGCCTACAAAGCACTAGGATATGCTCCTGCTCCTGCTCCTGTATATACATTTATATATGCCATACATTTATATATGCTCACTTATATGTACATTTACATTTATATATATTTATTCTGCTTTCAATAACTGCATACCCCTGATCACTACCTGTTAAATACTCACTTACCTGTATATATATATATATATATATATATATATATATATATATACCTATTATTATGCTCATATCCCATTTCATACCTAGTAGACTGTCTTTTAACCTGTCAATTTAAACTGTAAATTATATTACCATACACTTTACTGCAACATTTGCACTCTGGTTAGATGCTAAATTATTTGTGCTGTACTGTACTTGTGCTGTGCAATGACAATAAATTTGAATCTAATCTAATCTAATCTATATAGTATACATAGGCCTACCTTTACAAAACACTAGTATATAGTATACATAGGCCAACCTTTACAAAACCCTAGAGACAATGTACTCTATAGGCCTACCTTTTCAAAGCACTAGTATAAAGTATACATAGGCCTACTTTTACAAAACCCTAAAGACAATGTACTCTCTAGGCCTACCTTTACAAAGACTAGTATATACTATACAAAGGCAAAAACTTAGAGCCAGTACTATACATAAGCCGACCATTAGTAAACACTAAAGACTGTAGCGGCTTGCACAGGGAGGTGAACATTTTGCAGCGTTCAGACTACAGAGTAGGTTCCAAATTAAGCTTTACTTGATGAAAACAGGGAGACAGAAACAAACAGAAAACAAACAAGGAAACTTAAATACATGGAACACAGATGTAACATAATGTGTAATTGGTGACAGGTGACAAGATCATACTAACAAAGCAAAAAAAAACAACATCATCGACACAAAGCAAAAAAAAAGCTTTACAAATCACTAGAGACTATAAACTATATATGGCCCGACCTTTACAAAACACTGGACTATCCCCACATCTCTCTTCATGTTGACTGTTGAATGTTAATTTTCTGTCATTTCTTTACGTTCAGCTGATTCGTACAGCCCCGAGTCGGAGGACCTGTTTGACCACCAACGCCAGCTCTCCAACAACCTCCTATGAGTGAAGAAGTCGCAGAATTCGAGTGAAACAACTGAAGCCACAAGTTAAAAACATGCGGAACAGAAAAGGACGGGCAAGAAAGACTCATCTCCTGCTCAAGTATACCTGAATATCCCTTGCTTATGGGAAGATATTAATGAGTAAATAAAGATGGGGGGAGGATTTCATTCAAAGGGGTCAAATTGAGATTCCCATGGCATCCCCTGAAGACAGAATGAATGAATGGGTGGATGAATGGATGAATGTTGGAAGAAACTTTAGTAATGAACGACCACAAAGAGATGAAAGCAAGCTATTTCAAGTGACAACATTGGTAGTCAACTAAATTTAGAGAACTTCTCACCTTTAATTGAAGTATAACCACAGTTTTAAGGTAATGGCATGAAGGCACATGAATACAAAGCAACACCTATATGTTTTCTTTCAACCACCTAGTTAATACTTTATAGTACAGGCAGATTATACTGTACAGATTTTAATACCAGCTGGAGTTATGCTGTCATTGTTTAACATTACAAATGCAGTATTTACTGTGCAAACTGTGTAGGGCGTTGTATTTGAAATGAGAACTCACATATTCCATGGTGCTATTTCACTTTGATTTGAATAAATATTGTAATGTATTGCAAATGTATTGTCATGTACAGTTTTATATTACCTCTCTGGATTCGTTTTCTGTAGCTAGTTCAATAATTTATACTGAATTGTGTGTACTTTTGACTTACTTGATACTTGTCCCTGTGTAGTTGTGCATTGTACTTTTTATTACATTTGTTTGTTCTTTAGGTATCTGACAAACATTAGCATCACCTCTTGAGTTCTCATTGTTTAAACAGTATTCAGCAATAGTTGGTAATGGTAGTTAACAAAAATAAACATGACATTGTCAAACTACAGTTTATTTGGGGTATGGTTATTTGAACGACTACTAACTACTAATGCAGTGATGAAAAAAACCATCAGAACCAAAATATGTTTTATTACTAGGCGATCACCCCTAGCGGTTATTTATTCATTCAGGCTGAATGACTGGGCCCAGCTGAAGGTCCAAGTCTGCTCTCGTAAGAACCTCGTGCCAACCGACGCTTTACGGCTGTTTCCATCCTGACTGAGCAAACACAAACAGCCTGGAAACTCTCCCAGCCGACCACCGCTTGCTTAGGAACGCTCTAAATATACTACCCAGGTTGGTCCTTTGGACTTGAACGTGTTCATTTTTATGCTTTGCATGTTAAAAGTAATCTCCTAAATGAAAAGACTGAACACAGAAAATCTTTTACGACCTGAGAAGAATAAAGGGTCAGACCTGAGGTAGACCTCAGAAGAACAAATTGTCAGACCTGAGCAAGACCTGAGAATAATAGATGGTCAGACCTGAGGAAGACCTCAGAAGAACAGACGGTCAGACCTGAGGAAGAATAAACAGTCAGACCTGAGGAACACCTCAGAAGAATAGAAGGTCAGACCTGAGGAAAACCTCAAAAGAATTGTCGGTCTGACCTGAGGAAAACCTAAGAGGAACAGTCGGTCAGACCTGAGAAAGACCTCAGAAGAATAGTCGGTCAGACCTGAGGAAGACCTCAGAGGAACAGTCGGTCAGACCTAAGGAAGACCTCAGAAGAATAAACGGTCAGACCTGAGGAAGAATAAACAGTCAGAACTGAAGAAGAGCTCAGAAGAATAGTCAGTCAGACCTGAGGAAGACCTCAGAATATAGACAGTCAGACCTGAAGAAGTCCTCAAAAGATCGGTCTGACCTGAGGAAGACCTCAGAAGAATCGGATGAAGAATAAACAGTCAGACCTTAGGAAGACCTAAGAACAATAGTCGGTCAGACCTGAGGAAGACCTCAGAAGAATAGACAGTCAGACCTGAGGACGACCTCTGAAGAATAGTCGGTCAAACCTGAGGAAGACTTCAGAAGAATTGTCGTATAGACCTGAGGAAGACCTCAGAAGAACAGGCGGTCAGACCAGAGGGAGACCTCAGAAGAATAGACAGTCAGACCTGAGGAATACCTCAATAGAATAGTCGGTCAGACCTGAGGAAGAAGCTTGGCATGATGGAACTTTATTATTATTTTTACACAGTTCTGATGTAACCTCTTCTTCATGGGAAATGCGTTAAGGGTTAATTACTGTAGTTAAAATAAATACCGTCATTCTAAGACACTTAGCATACACTGAATGGTAGCCCTCTACATGGAGTGTATACTGCAGTCAAGCGGTTCATGGTCACGGCTGCTGCCCGGATAACCACTATCCTTGAAGTCTTTGACCTACTTAGTGTCCTTGTGGTGATGTCAACCATGTCCCCTACCTTGTCATGGGCAGACGACCCCAGTGGCACAGGGAAGCCCTTTAGTGTATGTGTGTGTGTGTGTGTGTGTGTGTGTGTGTGTGTGTGTGTGTGTGTGTGTGTGTGTGTGTGTGTGTGTGTGTGTGTGTGTGTGTGTGTGTGTGTGTGTGTGTGCGTGTGTGTGTGTGTGTGTGTGTGTGTGTGTGTGTGTGTTGTCTGCTGCTATGTCCACACAATTGTCTCGTTTGCCACATGACACATCGCTTTCGGCTTTTGAAAACCACAGGTTGCTCAGTTGTGGTTTGTGTTTAGTGAACTTATTCTAATGCAGGGTGCGTTACCTACTCATAAAACCTCAATAAAACTTGAAAACTGTGGACAAGCTTAGGTCTCACAGTGGTGCTGGAAACAGCGGTTGAGACAAAGTATAGAGAAGTATGGGTTAGAGGAGCATAGGGGCTATGGGTCTGTCTTGAAGCTGTATCCAACACACACCTGCTTGGCATAACCCACTGGAACTAACGGTAGACACCAGCTTACAACAAACAAAACCACAAAACAATTAGACACAGCTGTTTTAATCAGACTATGCACAAAATAAAACAAACACAATGCCATGGAATTAAACATTAACTGAAGATACATTTAAAAAATATTTCAAAAAGCATGAAGCATGGAGAAGAACAGAGCAGTCTGACTTTTATCCTTCAGTCATATGGTTTGTAGCTAAACCATATAAAAGTATTATTGCACTGCATCACTTTCTGTGACCTAAATGATAAGAGGCAACACATCTTAGAAAGTATATTCTATTCCAAAGGACACTTACTCAACATGTCGACAAATTGTTGAATGACAAAATGAGGCTGTTGGTCAAAATAGGTTATTTTAGTTTGAAATGAAACAAATAAAAATGATTTACATTTACTTTTAAAGATAATGAACCGTTCCCCGGTGGGTAGAGAATGAGGTGGGCAGATTTCAAAGTATAGAGTTGGGTTTTATGGTCCACAGTGGAGCGCTATGTTAAGACTGCCCACTCGGTCTGTCCAAGGCTCTGTCCTCGCCACTCAATGTCCTTCCCAGGCATCTTCACGCTGTTTTGCAGCCATACGCTTTTGTTCTGAAACAAAAAGTAGTTGACAGAGAGACACGCAGGTTTCAGCACATGCCTGTTTAATCACATCCAAAACCATTTGTCATCCTACAATCTGCCTCTCATCGCATTGAGAGTTTGTTATGTCATGCACATAAATAACTTTTTTCTTAATCCACTCTAAACACGCCATGGTCGGTTCTAGAGCCATCACATGTAGATCAGCAACAGGCCCAAAGGGGCCCATTTATAGCTGGTTAGCACAGGTCGCAGTCTTGTGACAACCACTTGTGGCTTTGCATGTTATTATCTTAGGCTGCTACTGTTGAGGGACACAACGTCTACAGTAATTAGAGACTTTAATTAAGATACATTTCTAAGTTAAGATCTGCAAACTGTCTACGGATATGAGGAACAAAGATACACTTTTTTTCCTTTTATTGGAACTGATTTGGTTTAGACCTTCTTTATGACAGCTCCCACTTGTGGAAGTTACCTTGCATTGCAAGCTAAAATTACTAAATGACTTGTTTCAAATGATGATAAACTAAGGTAAGTCAGCAAGCCCACATGATAAACAACAACCTGCGGGCCAGCGCTGCACTGGTCTGGGGTCTCTCCCTAGTGGGCAGCAGGTAGTCTGGGGGGGAGCGAGAACATGCAGATTAATGGGCTACTCGCACAAACACTTCCGCATTCTACTTAATACGACTTAATGCTGCTCGACTGTTTCCGGTTCAACGGTGACATTCTTCACCCGGTGTTTACAAGAGCTCCCAAAGCTGAACATCACCGATGTTCACCGGGTTTGTAGGATGACCAAACCCCAACAAGCAAGTTGGATAAAGGTTGTAAATGGTATGCGGCGTCATACATACACAACTAGGAAGGTAAGAAAACAACTGTTAACTGACTGACTGACTAACGCTAACGACGATGTAACGCTAACGACACTTATGTTATTTGATTCAGTGTCCAATAAAGACGGGCTGTCAGGGCAGGTGGTGAGAGCCTTGTGCTACAGGACAATGAGGAAGAGTGAGACACCACACAGTTTAAGTGTAGGCAGGAAGCTGTGTAACGTTGTTCATCCTCGTTCAGTGGAGCATTATAGCTCAGTTTATTCCTAAAGACTCACAAACTTGAATCCCTAGCTTGTCTCCCTGCACATTGGTCAGATAATTTGATCAAGTTAATAAGGATAAGGTGGAAATGTGTTTGGGTGATCAGAAAGATATTTACATAAGTTAACACTGCTAATATACACCATCTAAGGCATAATAGTTATCAAGGAAGGTTATTCAAGTTTGTTTGAGTAGGGAGAGAATGTAATGCTAAGCATTTAGGAGGGTAGGCATCGTCTAGGAGCATGGTTCAGGAACAATAACAATAACTGTTGTACTCATAACTCATACTTGCTCTTTTCCATGAAGCAGAGGGTATATTTCAAATTTGTTTCTCTTTCTTCTTAGATTACGCTTTGTGATTCATCGCCAGTGGTGTTGACGCACAGCCAATGCTCCTGTGTGGCAGGCAGTGTTGTGTGCAATCACATAGTGACATTGCTGTTCCAAACAGTTGTGTGTAGAGCCGATGAATGGGAGTCGGAGGCGGCGTGTTTAGTATGGAACTCCACACTTTATTTTCCATTAGGTTTCACAAAAGGGGAAACACATCTGCTACTCCAGCTAGCACACCACAACAACAACAACAACAACAACAACAACAACAACAACAACAACAACAACAACAACAACAACAACAACAACAACAACAACACGGTACGCACTCTAACCGGTCCGTGGTGCAACACACACAAAATACAAACAGTGAATTATGTCCCAACGTTCCACCACATGTGCAACAATTACATATGGATCCACAAGTGCAAAGATCAATTCGAGAAAAATCTCACCATTTATTTGTCTACATACATACATGCCAAGATACCTGTCTTTGAGAAATTAACATGAGCAAAACTCAGGTTCTTCAATGAAAAATTGGAATGACAGAATGACAAAATGATCTGCCACTGGAATAAACAAAATTCACTAAATTAAATTACAAAAACCTGGTGTTGAACCATTGCTTTACTTAACCCATGCCTTATCTAATGCCTTGTTTTGGTAGTTTGACAACAGGCATGCCACTGTAAACATCTGCCAATAAGCCCTTTCATGGTGCAGTGAGATTTGTAGGTCTACAAATCTCACTTTGCAGGAGTGGTAAGGACGGTGTCTGACACTTGAGCTCAGTGCAGTCTAAGATGACCAGTAAGCCGCAATAATGCGGCTCACTGTGGACTCATGTATGTTGAATCGATGCACTGGGTCCCTCTCCTTCAAACCAACAGGAAGATGAGGAAAATAAAAAAACTTGTCGATTGGCTGGGGCATCTGTCTAAAAGGTTACTGCTTTAAGTTAAAAACTAGTAAGGCTGTGCTCTTGTTTGGCTAAATGTTTTATAATGGTTATGTGTACCATACCATGGGGAAAAACTGAGTTGCTGTAGTGCACTGGTGTATTTAAAGGGGGCTGAGTCCTTTAGTGTAGCCTTCTGTAAATGCAATGGCATCCCGCCCTCTGTTACTACAAAGCAGCTCAGACCATAACCTACCGTTGATGGACGTGCTCTGGAGGCTCTTGGCTCTGGAGACCCCAACCATTTAGTAAATTGAAGGCTCAATCAAACCCCAAAACACCATCAGGTGGTCATAGCTTGGAAATCTATTTACAAAAATACACATACATCATGTCAGTCATAAATTAACAAAGTAAATACAATCATACACGGTCACCAAAATAATGTTAGCTGTAACAACTAAGCCAATGTCTCATCTTGTATGCATGACACTGCAGCAGTCACGCAGTAGGCACATTCACTTTATTTTATTAAGACTTACGATAGGATTCTTTATAGTTTAACTGATGTTTACTTTGGTCGATGTCAAACAGTTAGCTGAATAGCACAACTTCGGTCCAACGTTACCTGGTATAGAATCGGATGTCCGCGTCGGATTCCTCTCAGGTCGGGATGGGTTGGAAAGCCATGGAAACTCTAAATACCATTACATTTCGATGATGCCGAACAAAGCGTAACACAACAATGTTCGGAGTATTTCTTCTCCTGTTTTTGAAAATGCATTTTCTTATCACCTCAGGAGCTGTAGCTAGCTAGTTAGAAGTAAACAAATACACCGGAACAGACTGAGCCGCACTATTTGAAGCCAGAAGTACTTCACACAGTTTAGTGCAAGTAGCCCATTGGCTGGCACGGGAAAATATCTCAAACACAGATCAAAGATCCAGATCCATGTTGGCCATGTTGACCATGTTTAATGAGTGTAATCTGTACCTGAGCAACTCCTCGCCTTGGCCCTGGTGGCAGTGGGTGGAAGACTTGGAGAGGTCTTGGTTCAGTCAGGGGTTTAGTTTGGGCTTTGTCTTGGCTATAGAGTAAGAGAAACGAGACAAAAGCCCAGCAACATAGATCTATAAATATTAACATACATATATAATATCAATAAATAAAAATAAACTATTTGTATGACACAATATAGGGATGTAGCCATGATGCTCCACACTAGTAGTGGAATAGTGGATGACCCCTCTCACCCCAACCATGGACAGGTTGCTATAGAAACCTTTGTTCCAAGACAAGCAGCTTAGGAACAGCTTCTTCCCCTCAGCTGTCATCTCCCTGAACTCTGCACCACGAAGACAGCCCCCCCCCCTGCTGCCCAACCCCTGCTGCCCCTCCCCCCCTGCTGCCACGCCTCTGCTGTCCCCCCCCCCCTGCTGCCACGCCTCTGCTGTCCCCCCCCCCCCCCCCGGCTGCCCCCCCCTGCTGCTGCACCCCCCCCGCTCACGCCCCCTCTGCTGCCCCCCCTGCTACGCCCCTGCCCCACACCTATAACAATCACCACCAATGTCTCTGACTAACTGTAAAAAAAACAAGAAAAAAAACAAACTGTAAAAACAAACTGTATCACAACTACCTACCTCTCTATAGTTTCCATATTTATTACTAAGATACCTGTTTACTGTACCTGCAATATTTAAATATGTTGATAGAACTGCTCATACTCCTGTATATACATATACATTTATACTTGCCATACATTTATATATGCTCACTTGTATATACATTTAGATCTATATATTTGTATCCTGCTTCAATAATAGCATACCCCTGATCACTGCGTTAAATTATCACTTACCTGTATATACATATACCTATTATTATGCTCATATCACATTTATACCTAGACTGTCTTTTAACCTGTAAATTTAAACTGTAAATTATACTATATTACTATGCACTTTACTGCAACATTTGCACTCTGGTTAGATGCTAAATAATTTTTGCTGTACTGTACTTGTGCTGTGCAATGACAATAAATTTGAATCTAATCTAATCTAATCTAATCTAATCTAATCTAGGGGTGAGAGTATAAGTATAAGTTTTATTTTTTACAAATATTGTGATTATTGTGATAAGATATATCTTTTTTAGATCTTCTGTATTATTCAACAAAAACAAGCAATACATCATTCTACAGTATGAACAGCATTGACACGGTCACCACCCTCAAACAGATCACAACATTCCCAAACCAGAAGCCGTGGATAAACAGAGTGGTCCGCCTACTCCTAAAGGCACTTGGCGCTGCTTTTAGGTCGGGCGATGCACAGGCCTACTGTTCATCCAAGTGTGGCGAGACGATGGAGTTAGACGATAACGCCACCTTTGGAATTTCACCCAAGGAAATGTTTTTAGGGTTTTACCTCAATCAAGGTCACACAGATTTGTTGCCTTAATAAAAAGGCTTGAGACGTGTCTCCATTTCATATTTACAGGCATTTATTTAAACAGAAAATATATATACTGAACACAAATGACTATGAAAACACTTTCACATGCTGGCCCAACAAGCCAACCAGGTGGAGACAGAGGGGGTTACTCTAGGCAGAGAGGTGAACACACCAATTCAGGGAGAATGCCTCCAAGGGCCACACACACTACACACCAGCATGATTAGTGATCAGCCTCCCCACTTCAGAGTTCCAGGAGACCGCCAGGAGAGACAAAGTTGAGCGGTGGGAAAACAACACAACAAAACTACTAATAAACAAAGAAAATTACACTACCTGCAAGAAAAGGGCAAATAAAAACAAACAGACAGCAACAGGTGAAGCCCGGACGCAGAGAGAACACACTCGACGATGGGTCAAAACAAAAAAGCAGGAGCAGAGCCGACCCGGTAGCTCCTGGGGAGCAGCTGGTTGTCGCTCGCACTCTCCGTGCAGGCATGGGAAGCAAGCCACCGATGATACAACCCAGCTGGGGGCCAGCCAGAGGTGGACAACACAGGGCACAAACCTAGATTAGAAAACAGTCGTCTCACTTTCCCTTCCCGCAACACTACATATCTCCCACCAAAAGACAACCACATGTCTCCAGCTTCAAATTCCTTGGGGTACACATCTCTGAGGACCTCTCTTGGACCCTCACTGGTCAAGAAGGCTCGCCAGCATCTCTTCTTGAACCTTTGTTCCAAGTCTAGCAGGCTCAGGAACAGCTTCTTTCCCTCAGCTGTCATCTCTCTGAACTCTGTACCATGAATCTGTTGCTGTACTTACCTGTATATATACAGTTGCAAGAAAACGTATGTGAACCCTTTGGAATTACCTGGATTTCTGCATAAATTGGTCATAAAATGTGTTCTGATCTTCATCTAAGTCACAACAATAGACAAACACAGTCTGCTTAAACTAATACCACGCAAACAATTATATGTTTTCATGTTTTTATTGAACACACTTTGTAACTATTGTAAACATTCACAGTGCAGGGTAGAAAGGGTATGTGAACCCCTATGCTAATGCCTTCTCCAAGAGCTAACTGGAGTCAGGAGTCAGCCAACCTGGAGTCCAATCAATGAGACAAGATTGGAGGTGTTGGTTAAAGCTGCCCTGCCCTATAAAAAACACACACCAGTTTTGAGTTTGCTATTCTCAAGAAGCTCTGAGGCTGTGTACAAGAAGGGCCAGAGCCGTCTCTACTTCCTGCGGAGGCTCCGGTCCTTCAACGTTTGTAACACAATGCTGAAGATGTTCTACCAGTCGGTGGTAGCCAATGCCATCTTCTCCGGTGTCGTGTGCTGGGGAAGCAGGTTGAGGTCAGCAGACGCCAACAGGCGTCCTGGGGGTCCAGCTGGATTCCTTGTTGGTGGTGTCTGAGAGGAGGATGCTGCGCAAGCTGCATAGTATCCTTGACAACAACTCTCACCCTCTCCATCAGGTGCTGACCTCATACAGAAGCACTTTCAGCAACAGACTCATTCCACCCAGGTGTACCACAGAACGCCATAGGAAGTCCTTTCTTCCTGTGGCCATCAGTCTCTATAATTCATCTACCTCGGGTCGTGAGAGGGACAGTGGAGACTCAGTGACCTGAGGCCAACACACTGTTATTATATATTTTTTATTATTATAACGCACTGTAAATCCTTTCACTGTAATTTTGCACTGTAAATTCTATTTCACTTTTCACTTTTCACATGTCACTTTTTCAGTATTCATCTGAGTTATTTATTAGTATTTTATTACTGCCAATTTGCACTATACGTATTGTTGTGTATTGTATATACCTACGTATTACTGTAATAATACTGTAAATTGTGCAATTCATCTATCAATACATTTAGATTTTCATTTAGAGTTAATTTAGTTATATTTTGTTTATACTAGTTTTGTTTAGTTAGTTGTTTATTTCGTTTTTAGTTTGTTAGGTATTAGTATATTTTTGTGTTCATTTATTCCCCCTGTTTCAACTGTTGCACCTTAATTTCCCTCGGGATAAATAAAGTTATCTTGAATCTTGAATCTTGAATCATTGCCTGATGTGAACCATGCCTCACACAAAAGAGCTCTCAGAAGACCTAAGATTAAGAATTGTTGAAATGTGTAGCAGGAGTGACTCTGCTTGTAAGTATGAACTGGAGACACGTCTCAAGCCTTTTTGATTTTGATTGAGGTAAATGTAACACGTGTATCACCTGTGTGTAATGGACTTATGACCACTACCATATAAGGTATTAATCCTGGGTTAGTAATTGTTAATGTTCGGCTACTGGAGCATTTAAGAGTAACCCAATGACGAGACAAGACAGGTATGTAGGAATTAAAGAAGCGCCGGCTTGTATTCAGAAAAATTGAAATAAAGGGAATGGTACCAAAATACACATATAACAGACATAGACAAAATACAATGAGCTCAGTAAAAAAACAAATGTGACTTGTGGTCACCACTTGACATAAATTTCACTTTTCTTAAACCCTTTAAATGTTTTGGAACAACCTTTAAGTTTAGGATTTGATTCCTACGGGTTTTAAACTATGGGTGCACCCTGGTAAATATCTTTTTTAACTGTATGGTAAGTATGAATATTAATCCCAATACAGCATGAAATCACAATCAGTCAATCCATAATAACACATCAATCCCCAGTCAATAAACCCAACATGAACCACAGATGGATGTATGTGAGTGAGTCCAATGACAGTCCAACTACACTGTGGAGTGCAGTACTATGGGATGGATACCGTGCAGAGTTCAGAGTTCCTTGTCAAGATCAGTTCCATCCACCACACTGGCAGAACCACAGATTCAGTGCAGAGTGAGTCGCCAAGGAAAATCCCAAGATGGTCTTCGCATGTAATCTCCTTCAGCAGCTCGCCATCACTGGTAGACGACT
This sequence comes from Muraenolepis orangiensis, assembly GCA_027704905.1. NCBI lineage: Eukaryota > Metazoa > Chordata > Actinopteri > Gadiformes > Muraenolepididae > Muraenolepis > Muraenolepis orangiensis. The sequence continues at coordinate 30,788,212 of CM051003.1, forward strand.
CTGGCCTCATCCAAAAAACCTGACCAATGGCATCCAAATAAAGCTATCCTGTAATCACCAGGACTGGTGATGCAGTACAGAGGCAGCACACACCCAGCACACTCAGCAATGTTGTTCGAAACAACTCTCAGCCCTCTGGCAACACCGAGATGATGGGCAAGGCGTGCGCACTGTCCACTATATCCACTTTTAGATTCAAACTTATTAATTTGCCTGTGCTCTGTGACTAGGTCTCTCTCCTTCAGCGCAGGTTGGTTCTGTGTGAGTGGGGGTTCACAGCAGAGCAGCGGCAGAGACAGAGAAGGGGCGGGGCAAGTAATAGAGGGGTGCCATCTGATTGGGGGAATTCACAGGTTTTGTATCATTGGCTGGCCACTAGTCAGCAGCAGTCAAGCTAGGCAGACTTGCTCCTCCTTTTCACCAGTGACATTACCCGACAGAACATCCTCATCTATCCATCAGTAATCTTTCTACATGACCTGGGTTACATAAACCTTAAAAAAACATTTCCTTGGGTGAAACTCCCAAGGTGGCGATTAACTCCATCGTCTTGCCACACATGCATAAAGCTGGAAAGGGTTACAAAAGTATCTCTAAAAGCCTTGATGTTCATCAGTCCACAGTAAGATAAATTGTCTATAAATGGAGAAAGTTCAGCACTGTTGCTACTCTCCGTAGGAGAGGCCGAGCGCAGAATGCTCAATGAGGTGGAGAACAATCCTAGTGTGTCAGCTAAAGACTTACAAAAATCTCTGGCACATGCTAACATCTCTATTGACGAATCTACAATATGTAAAACACTGAACAAGAATGGAGTTCATAGGAGGACACCATGGAGGAAGCCACTGCTGTCCAAAAAAAGCATTCAGATTAGATTCAGATTCAGATTACTTTATTAATCCCGAGGGAAATTAAGGAAATTAAGGAAATTAAGGATTGCTGCATGTTTGAAGTTTGCAAAAGAGCACCTGGATGTTCCAAAGCACTACTGGCAGAATATTCTGTGGACAGATGAAACCAAAGTTGAGTTGTTTGGAAGGAGAAAAAAAGGCACAGCACGCCAACATCAAAACCTCATCCCAACTGTGAAGTACGGTGGAGGGGGCATCATGGTTTGGGACTGCTTTGTTGCCTCAGGGCCTGGACAGATTGCTACCAAGACATTTTGCAGGAGAACTTAAGGGCATCTATGCCACTCTTGAATGGCATAGAGTTTGGCGATCTGGGGTTTGACAAGGCCCCGCCCAATGGTGTACCCCAGGTAGATTGTCTCACTGAACGCCAGCTAACATTTCTTGGGGTTTGCCATCAAGCCTGCTCGTCGGAGGGAATCCAGGACCTTCTACACACAAGGTAAGTGGCTTTCCCAGTCTGGGCTCTGTATCACAACATCATCTAATTAGGCAGAGGTATACTCTTTATGAGGTTTAAGTACCTGATCCATCAGGCGCTGACTGGCACATGTTCCGCGTTGCCTCGGACAATAACATCAACGAGTACGCGTCGTCGGTCAACGGGTTCATCAAGAAGTGCATAGATGACGTTGTTCCGACCAAGTCGGTTCGGATATTTCCCAACCAGAAACCGTGGATTAACGGCGATGTTCGCACTGCCCTTCATGCACGTAACGCCGCCTTTGGCTCCGGGAATACGGAGGAATATACGAGAGCCCGTTACGACCTCAAGTAAGACCATCGTCCAAAACCATCGTCACTGCCAAGTGGGAGTATAAGGACAGAGTGGAAGATAAATTCAAGAGCCACGACGCGAGGGGTATGTGGCAGGGGCTGCAGACGATAACGAACTTCAGAGGGAGAACCAGTTGTGTAGAGAACTCCTCTACCTCCCTCCCAGGAGAGCTTTTTTGCTCAGTTCGACGTGAACGGCAGCCCGCCGAAGCCAGTGTCGCCTGAGGAGACCAGCCTGCTGAGCATTTCGGAGGCGGATGTGCGCCGCACCTTCAAGCGGCTGAACATCCGTAAGGCGTCAGGCCCCGACGACATCCCGGGCCGCGTCCTCAGAGCATGCGCAGACCAGTTGGCAGGAGTCTTTGCAGACATCTTCAACCTCTCCCTGTCCCAGGCTGTTGTCCCCGCAGTCTTCAAGATGTCCACCATCGTGCCTGTCCCTAAACAACCCAAGGTAACATGCCTGAATGACTATAGACCTGTAGCCCTCACCTCGATTGTCAGCAAATGCTTCGAGAGGTTGGTCAAGGACTTTATTTGCTCCGTGTTACCTGCCACGCTGGACCCATGGCAATTTGCATATCACCGAAACAGATCCATGGACGACGCCATTGCCATGGCCCTCCACACTGCCCTTTCCCACCTGGAGGGCATGTGCGAATGCTGTTTGTGGACTACAGCTCAGCGTTCATCACGATAGTTCCTGCCAAGCTCGACACCAAGCTTAGAGGTCTAGGCGTGCCCCCATCCACATGCAGCTGGATACTGGACCTCCTGTCGGACTGCCGCCAGGTGGTGAGGATGGGCAGCACCACCTCAGAGCCACTGACCCTCAACACGGGAGCCCCCCAGGGATGCGTGCTGAGCCCTCTCCTCTACTCCCTCTACACCCACGACTGCATGGCTATGCACAGCTCCAAGTTTGCTGTTGACACGACAGTGATGGGCCTGATCGCCGGCGACGACGAGACAGCCTACATGGAGGAGGTCGGATCACTGGTGCCAGGAGAACAGCCTCACCCTCAACGTCAAGAAGACCAAGAAGCTGATCGTGGACTTCAGGAAGCAGAGAGGAGAGCGCAGCCCTATCTCCATCGATGGTGTTGCAGTAGAGAGGGTCAGCAGCTTCATGTTCCTCGGCATGCACATCTCCAAGGACCTCACATGGTCCACGCACACCACACACGTGGTGAAAAGGGCCCAACAACGCCTGAATTTCCTCAGGCGTCTGAGGACGTACCTCGTCAGGCAGGCGATACCGCAGTATCAAGTGCGTACAAATAGACTCAGAGATAGCTTCCACAGTCAGGCCATCAGGCTGCTGAACAAGGGCGTATAGCATATAACAATGTATATTTTATTACATTGATTTATATATACATATTGCTCTTTTTCTGTGCTGATATATTGCATTTTATAAATTGCATTTTTATTTTTTAACTTATTTTATTCTATTCTGATTTATTCTATTTTTATCTTATTTTTATATCTGCTGTCTGTCGTCGGGTGTTGCACATACGATTTTCACTCACTGCTTTATACTATACTGTGAAGTGACAATAAACTTGACTTGACTTGACTTGACTAAACACCAGGACTCATTCAAGTTTTATAATGGACTTCAATGGGGAGCTTGGGGAGGATGATCCTCCGTGCAGTAATTTTTAATTCAAGTCAAAGTCAAGTCAAATCAAGTCAAGTTTATTGTCACTTCACAGTTTACACAAGTATAAAGCAGTGATGTGAAAATCTTATGTGCAATACCCGACGACAGACAGCAGTTATAAAATAAAATAAAAAATAGATTAAAATAGATTAAAAATAGAATAAAGTTAAAAAATTTAAATTAAAAATTTAAATTCAAAAGCAAATGCAATTTATAAAATGATAGTGGTAGGGGGCGCTGTTGTTACTTTGACACAGGATTGTTGTGGTAGAAGTGTTAAAATAGTAATATTATCAGTATTTTCACAGATGAATCTGTAACATTTATGTGTATTTATTTTCTCTTGCAAGTAAATCTTTCTCTGAAATGTTAGGAAGGATGGTCCTCCCTTTCCTCAATGAACGACCCTTGACTGATGCAGATCATGTTAAATCATACATTAACAGGCTAGTGGAGGAAGTATGAACTCAGAAAAGTCATCAAGAAGGGTACATTGGATTACAAAAACGAATTGGAATTACTGTTCTGGGGCTCTAACAGCAGACGTATGTGGCAAGGTCTGAGGGTCCTTTCCAACTACAAGGGGAGCTCAGGGGCAGTCACCAACAATTACCCCAATCTACCAGACGAGTTGAACATGTTTTACGCTCACTTTGAAAGGGGGAACTCTGAGCCGACCAACACATTGAACATTCACCCAGAGGACTACGTTCTACAACTGTCCGAGTCCGAGGTACGCAGAACCTTCATGAGGGTGAAGGCAGGGATGGCAGCCGGCCTAGATGGAGTTCCATCCCATGTCTTCAAGACCTGCGCTGACCAGCTGGCTCCTGTGTTCACCAACATCTACAACGCATCACTGCAACAGTCTGTTGTCCCAGCGTGCTTTAAAGAGACAATCATTGTGCCGTTATCTAAAAAGGCCAAGGTAAAAAGTGTCAAGGATTTTCGTCCAGTGGCTTTAACACCCATAAACTTTTCATGTTGCATATTAACTTTTCCATCCCTGAGTCCCTAGACCCACTCCAGTTTGCATACAGACCAATACACTGGTTCTCCTTCTGAAGTTTGTTATCGTCTGTAGCCCCTGCCACATACCCCTCGCGTCATGGCTCTTGAATTTCTCCTCCACTCTGTCCTAGTACTCCCGCTTGGCAGTGACGATGGTCTTACAGAGGTCGTAACGGGTTCGTAGCCGTAACACGGCAGCGCGAACATCACCGTTAATTCACGGTTTCTGGTTACGACTTGCTCGAAACAACGTCATCTATGCACTTTGATGAACCCGGTGACCGAGGACGCGTACTCGTTGATGTTATTGTCCGAGGCAACGCGGAACATGTCCCAGTCAGCGCGATCAAAACAATCCTGCAGCATAGAGTCCGAATGGTCCGACCAGCATTGGACCTCCCTCACAGCGATCAGTTGCTGCTTCAGTCTCTGCTTATAGGCGGGGAGCAGCTGGATAGAGTGGTGGTCTGATTTGCCGAACGGTGGGTGGAGGAGGGCCTTGTAGCCCTCACGGAAGGGAGTGTAACAGGGTGTGCCGACTCCTGTTCGCTGATAGCACCATACAGTTCCTTCAGTGCTGTGTCCGTGTTGGCTTGTGGGGGAATGTAAACAGCGGTCATGGTTACCGCTGTAAACTCCCGAGGTAGCCAGTATGGACGGCACATAAGCATCAGGTACTCCAGGTCCGGGGAACAGAAAGACTTGAGGGGATGTACATGACTTTTGTTACACCAAAATGAGACATCCCCCCTTCCGCGATCTTTACCGGAGAGAGCCTTTGTTCTGTCCGCCCGGTGGACGGAAAATCCCATCGGCTCAATAGCTGCGTCGGTAACCCCCTCCGACATCCATGTCTCCGTAAGGCAGTTGTCCTTAGTTTCCCGGTGGAATTGAATACGAGCCTGTAGCTCGCATAACTTACTGTCCAGAGACTGTACATTAGCCAGTAGAATGGTGGGTAGTGGGGGGGCGATCAGATCGACATCTCAGCCTGACTAGCACGCCGGCTCGCTTCCCTCGCTTCTTCCTGCCACGCTTGCATGTAATCGTGCCCAAGATGGTCAGAGATAATCCAGCTGTGACTTCGGGCGGGACGTCTGAGTCGATAGACTGAAAAAACTCCGGTAGGCAGCGAGCGACTGTCGATCTGATCTCCACCATCAGCCTGGACTCTCTCCACCATCAGCCTGGATGGGACACCGGTGGAAGTTGTCAGCTGTTTTTGTTTCCTAGGGCTACAGAGTTCCGACGACCTGCCGTGGACCTGTAACATGGAGATCATGCTGAACCAGGCACACCAGCGCCTCTACGCCCTGCAGTTCCAACTCCCTGAATATGCCAACGTGGCTAGTGAACTTCTACCGCTGCACTGTAGAGAGCGTCCTGATGTGTGGCGTCACTGTGTGGTACAGCAACTCCACTTCACAGGATAAGAAAGTCATCCAGAGGGTCGTGAGGACGGTAGAAAATATCATCGGGTGTGCACTTCCATGCATTGAATATAACTTTAGGAAAAGATGTAGGAAGAAGACCATGTCAATCAAAAAAGACTGCAACCACCCTGGGCACCATCTCTTCTCCCACCTATCGTCTGGTTGCCGATCTAAGGTACTCGGGTACAATGTACACTTATGAGCATCCTCATGTTTGAACACGGTGTTTGTTATGGCCAATCCGTGACTAGCACAGAAATCCAAAAACAAAACCCCACTCCCACGCCCCTCCAAGTCTCATTCATTGCCCACATTACATTACATTACAGTCATTTAGCAGACGCTTTTATCCAAAGCGACTTACAGTAGTGTGTTTCAACAAAGGAAGGTAAGAGAACAACTCGTCACCAGAAGTCAAAGGTGCATTTCATTTCTAACAAGTCTCCAATAACTGAACCAGTGCTCAGGTATAAGTACAATAATTCAGGCAAAAGTGTAAGGGAAAAAGTACAATAAGTTGGCAAACAATATGCAACAATATCTAGAACAATATATACCTATCTATAATATGTAATCTACTTTTCACTGACTGACGACTTAATTGACGCTACGAGGAAGGATCCGGGAAGTGTGTCCTGAAGAGATGGGTTTTCAGCCTGCAACGGAAGATGGGGAGTGACTCTGCAGTTGTGACCTCCGTGGGGAGTTTGTTCCACCAAATTGGGGCCAGGACGGAGAAGAGCCGTGACCCCGTAGATCGGCCACACAGGCCCTTAAGTGAGGGGGAAAGCAGACGGCCCGAAGAAGCCGAGCGAAGTGGACGGGTTGGGATGTAGGCCTTGACCATTGCCTGGAGGTAGGATGGAGCAGTACCTTTTACTGCCTTGTAGGCTAGTGTAACCCAGGTCATGTAGACTGGTTACTGATGGATAGATGAGAATGTTCTGTCGGGAAATGTCACTGGTGAAAAGGAGGAGCAAGTCTGCCTAGCTTGACTGCTGCTGACTAGTGGCCAGCCAATGATACTAAGATCTGTGAATTCCCCCAATCAGACGGCACACCTCTATTACTTGCCCCGCCCCTTCTCTGTCTCTGCCACTGCTCTGCTGTGAACCCCCACTCACACAGAACCAACCTGCGCTGAAGGAGAGACCTAGTCACAGAGCACAGGCAAATTAATAAGTTTGAATCTAAAAGTGGATATAGTGGACAGTGCGCACGCCTTGCCCATCATCTCGGTGTTGCCAGAGGGCTGAGAGTTGTTTTGGACAACATTGCTGAGTGTGTGCTGGGTGTGTGCTGCCTCTGTACTGCATCACCAGTCCTGGTGATTACAGGATAACTTTATTTGGATGCCATTGGTCAGGTTTTTTGGATGAGGCCAGAGTCTGGGTCTACCAGGGATGGCGAGCTGCTGAAGGAGATTACAAGCGAAGACCATCTTGGGATTTTCCTTGGCGACTCACTCTGCACTGAATCTGTGGTTCTGCCAGTGTGGTGGATGGAACTGAACTTGACAAGGAACTCTGCACGGTATCCATTCCATAGTACTGCACTCCACAGTGTAGTTGGACTGTCATTGGACTCACTCACATACATCCATCTGTGGTTCATGTTGGGTTTATTGACTGGGGATTGATGTGTGTTATTGTGGATTGACTTGAAGGTGATTGTGATTTCATGCTGTATTGGGATTAAGAGTTCATGGATCCATAATTCATAATATTCATACTTACCATACAGTTAAAAAAATGTTTTACCAGGGTGCACCCATAGATTAAAACCTGTAGGATTCAAATCCTAAACTTAAAGGTTGTTTCACTCAAAACATTTAAAGGGTTTAAACAAAGTGAAATTTACAGTGATTACACTGATGTCAAGTGGTGACTACAAGTCACATGTGTTATTTACTGAGCTCATTGTATTTTGTCTATGTCTGTTATATGTGTGTTTTGGTACCATTCCCTTTATTTCTATTTTTCTAAATACAAGCCGGCGCTTCACAGGGTTACACGTGTTACACTAGCACCAGTGTAGAGTCCGAAGGAGGGTAGATGTGTGGGAGTACTTGGGGCGGTTGAACACCAGGCGAGCTGCAGCTTTCTGAATGAGCTCCAGGGGCCTGATGGCAAATGCCGGGGCGCCAGCAAGGAGGGAGTTGCAGTAGTCCAGCCGGTAGATGACAAGAGCCTGGATGAGCACCTGCACAGCCTTTTCAGTGAGAAAAGGCTGAATCCTCCTGATGTTGTAGAGGAGGAATCTGCAGGAGCGTGTCACTGATGCAATGTTTGCGGAGAACAACAGTTGGTCATCCAGGGTCACACCCAGGGTCACACCCAGGTTCCTTGCGGTCCGAGTAGGTGTCACCACAGCATCGTCAATGGTGACAGCCAGGTTTCGGTGCGGACAGCCCTTTGCCGGGAAGAACACTAGCTCAGTCTTGTCCAGGTTGAGCTTTAGGTGGTGCATCGACATCCACTTTGAGATGTCTGCTAAGCATGTGGCACTGCGTATTTCTACTTGCGTGTCTGAGGGGGGAAAAGACAAGACCAGTTGGGTGTCGTCAGCATAACAGTGGTAGGATATGTCATGGGAGTGGATAACAGCACCAAGGGACGTTGTGTAGAGGGAGAAGAGAAGACGACCCAGGACCGATCCTTGTGGAACCCCAGTAGTCGGCATGGTTCCGACACAGACCCTCCCAGTGCCACCTGGTAGGAGCGACCCATCAGGTAGGATGCAAACAAGGCGAGAGCAGAGCCCAAGACACCCATCTCCTCAAGGGTGGAGAGGAGAATCTGGTGGTTCACAGTGTCGAATGCTGCAGACAGATCCAGGAGTATCAGGACCGAGGAGAGCGAATTTGCTCTAGCAACATGGAGTGACTAAGTTACTGCCAGAAGGGCAGTTTCTGTCGAGTGACCTGCCTTAAAACCAGATTGGTGGGGGTCCAAGGGGCAGTTCTGGTGGAGATACAAGGACAATTGGTTAAAAACAGCACGTTCAAGAGTTTTGGATAAGAATGGCAAAAGAGTTACCGGTCTAGTTCTTCAGTTCAGAGGGGTCGAGTGTTGGTTTCTTCAGGAGGGGGGTGACTCTGGCAGTCTTGAAAGCAGCGGGAAAGCATCCAGACGTCAGAGATGCGTTGACATGTGTGTTGAAGTCTCCCAGGAGGACTATGGAGTCCCCCATAGGAGCCCCATGCAGGACTCCATCCAGGGTGTCCAAGAAGGCGGGATATTCCGAACTGTTGGTGCATAGGCACAAACAACAGTCAGAGTTTTCCCCCCCATGACCCTAAGTCGTAGGGAGGCGACCCTCTCGTCCACTGGGGTAAACTCCAACATAGCAGCGCTCAGTCGGAATTGTGAGTATCCCCACACCCTCCCGGCACCTAACACCCTGAGCAACTCCAGAGAAGGAAAGATTCCAACCCCTATCCAGGAGTTTAGTTCCAGAGCCAATGCTGTGCGTAGAGGTAAGCCCCATCAGATCTAACTGGTAGCGCTCCACCTCCCGCACAAGCTCAGGCTCCTTCTCCCCCAGAGAGGTGACATTCCACATCCCCAAAGCCAGTCTCTGTTTGGTGGGTTTGGTCCGTCGAGGCCCCATGGTTGAAGCATTCTCTGGACCAGCACTGCCATTCTACTGGAGTCCCAGCCAGGAGAAGGGAGACAAGTCACCATGGCAACGCAAGGCATCTCCTCAGAGTCTCCGGGGTGATAAAGTGGGGAGGATAGAGGGGAAAGAGTGAAGAATGGAAGAATGGAGGTGTGCAAACAAGAGGTGGATTTAACAAAAGAAGGGATAGAGAGATAGAAGAGGAGATTGAGAAGAGGAGAAGAACAACAATAGGAAACAGTGTTTAGAGGAGAACCACAGGAAATAATTGACTTGAAGTCCAATATTTATTCCAATCTAGAAACCATGTACAAATGTATTAATTGTACATTTGTTGTTCTTCTCATTATAAGTCATACTAGAGAGCAGGGAGGAATATTGTATGTATAAATGTAGTGCTGTGTCGTAGTAGTAGTAGTAGTAGTAGTAGTAGTAGTAGTAGTAGTAGTAGTAGTAGTAGTAGTAGTAGTAGCATTAGTCATAGTACTGTAGTACCTAGAGAGTGAGGGAGGGCAGCTGCTGCTGATCTAGCATCCTGTATCTGTCTCTGTTCAGTGGGTGGAGCTTGAGGACGAGCATGACCAGCAGGTCATCTACAAGGTCACTGCTCACAGTGACCACAGTGCCAAGGGGAAGGCACTGAATTGCAGAGGCACTCCTTGGTAAAAATAAATAAATAAAATGTATGGATGAATATTTAGTTTAGGGCTGCAATTCCTTCAGTATGATAAATACAACACATTTTGCTTCCTTTTAATTGTTCAATTATAAGTTGTTTGTTCTCTTCTTCGGTGTGTGCCTTGCACAAAAGAAAAAACATTGTATGTTTTGCTATAAACAATGTAAACTGCAGAAATGAGCCCACTTTTCACTAATGAAATTACACAGATTGCAATGAAAGCGTTAAACTAAATGGCTTCTGTGTGAGCCCCTGAGACTGACCTGCATGTCCTGGGTTGCAGTCAGCTGGTCTGGGACCAACTAGGCCACAGTCACAGCCACCAGGTAGGACATATAATGCTGGAGGATGTGAGGGGAGGTCCATAGAGCCCCAGCCAAACGCTTTCTGGGCACCAACACCTCCACCAGGATGGACTTTGGCACCTGGAAGATGGGTCGATGACTTTTCACAATTTATTTGTTTGTATAGTTTAAAAAATCAGTTATCATTTAATAATAGAAGTTAAACCAACAACAGAAGGTACTGCTAGCAACTGTAGCACAGTCGTTCTCAGCACAGGATCAGGCCCTAGCCTCTTAGTTTCAGCAGCTAAATGCAACCCTGGTCCCACAGGTAGTTTCAGTGCTTCCTCCCATTTCACCACTGCCTGTTCCAGTACCTATACCACTGGGGGTAGCACCAGAGCCCAGGATAGGGACCACGGAGAGGTACACCGGCAATCCTGAGGGCTGTAACGCGTTCATTACTAACTGTTCCATCTTGTTTGCCCTGCAGCCTTACACCTTTGCCTCTGAGGGGGCAAAGGTAGCTTTTAGCTGACTGGCCTTTTCAACAGAGCTGCAGAAGGTGTTTGGCAGTTTTCCTGGGCCCTGACACCACCAGAAGACTTTCGAGCCTGGGCAAGGGAATTATAGGAACTATAGTTGGACATGTTGCACTCAGTCTCCTGAGAAAGGACAGCCCTAAGGCCACTATAACTGGTGTCAATCTCCAAGATAAAAGGATGTGAAAAGTCTGCATAAGTCAGCAATGGGGCCGAGACCAACCTTGACTTCAAGGCCTCAAAGCTTTCCTCACACTGAGGTGTCCATGCAACATTTAGACACTGACCTTACCCTTTCTTTGACTTGGTACCTGCCAGCCCAGCCACCAACTGATGCAGTGGGCCTGCTAGCTTGGCGAAACCCTCTACAAAGCAGCGGTAATAGCTGGCAAAACCCAAAAAGGAGCGCAGCTCTGGCTGTAGCCACTTAGCTACAGCAAAATATCTTCTTAGGGTCTGTGGAGACACCGTGGCTCGAGATAACGTGCCCCAAGAAGCCAACCTCACGTTGAAAGAATTTCACATTTCTCCAGCTTTGCCTTAAGGCCTTCACTCTTAAGCCGACCAAGCACCATATCCAGCCTTTGCAGGTGTTGTTCAACAGAGTATGAGAAGACGATGATGTCATCGAGATATAGCAACAATGATTGGCCTTGTTGGTCGCCAAGGTGCTTGGGGCGTGACATAAGCCAAAAGGCATGCGGTTGAATTCAATGAGGCCAACTGTCAGGTGTACAGAAGGCGGTTTTGGGCCGGTCCTGCTCAGAAACAGGAACTTGATTGTAGCCACTGGCCAGGTCAAGACTGGAGAACCAGCAAGTGCATCAAGGCTCTCCTCAATGCGAGGCAAGGGGAAAGCATATTTTCTGGTCTTGCTGTTGAGGAGGCAGTAGTCAACACACAAGTGCAGTCTCCCATCTTTCTTCCGCACCAGCACAATTGGTGATGCATATGGGCTGCTGCTCTCCCTAATGACCTGGGTCTCCAAAAGCTGGTTAATATGGGCCTTGACCGCTTCGTACTCCAATGGAGGGATGTGCCGGTACCTCTGCCGGACAGGGACATCTTCATGGACCGGTATGTCATGAGAAATGAGGGCTGTGCAGCCCAAATATCCATCATAGGCTGAAAAGACAGATTGGTACTCGTGCAACAAGGATTTTACATGTATGTTCCTGCTCAGTCAAGGCAGACAGATCCAATGATTCTACCCTATCAGGCACTGAAGGGGCAGCTGCCTGAGAGGAAACAGTTGCATGGGTTGACCCCACCTCAGTTACACCTGCAGGGAGGCTGACAACCTGGGCAACACTCAAGATGCCAATACCAGTCCGCGGGGAGAGGAGAACCTCAGCTGTCCCGACATTTACTACTGGGACGTACGCTGTACCCCGGACAATCTGTACAAGGCATGGCGAAGCAAGTAGCCCAGCTGGTAACAGGTGCTTGCAACCACAGGGATATCTAAGATTGAGCAAATAACAAAGGGTTGTTAGGGAAGGAAAAGTTTTTCAGTCAGGCAAAGTTACGAACCTAGAAATAGCGAAAAATGTGAGATTTTGGGAGACCAATCCTTTCTCCCAACTCACTGAAGCTGCTAAATAAATTGTTAATATAATGGTCCTTTAGCTTTGTAAGGCCGGATTTCTGCCATAAGGAAAAGGCTGTATCTGTGTGGGGAGGGAGAAAAACATGATTATTACAGATTGTAAGCTGTGGTTAGATGGCCCTTTGAGTCTAAAAGCAAGCCTGAATTTGGCCCAGATCTTTAATGTGGAGATGACAATTGCTTGTGTATTGGGCTGAGCAAACGGGAAGACTAGCCGTGAGCAAAGCTAAAAGTGAGGTAGAGGGACATGATCCAGCCTTAAATTCACACCAAATAAAGGATGGCTCCTGAATCCAGAGGATCATTTTTGTATATTGATGGCTCAGTAGTAGTTTCTACAGGGAGTGCCAGTTCACCTACTGCTCTGTGTCTTTGTAAAAGTTATCTTCTATTCCTGGGGGCTCCACCTTTCCATACAAAGGAGGAGAATAATTTGTTCATTGTACTGAAAAATGATTTGGGAAAAAAACAGGCAGGCCTTGGAAAAGATAGAGAAAGCGTGGTAGCGTGGTCATTTTGATGCAATTTATACTCCCAGCGATGGTTAGATGCAAATGATTTCACCTCTCCAGATTTAGCCCTTACAGTTTCTAGTAAGGGTAAGAAGTTTTCCTTGTAGAGGTCCAATAAATGTAGGCAGATATTCACCCTACTTGAAACTGCCTCTAGACACCTTAAAAGGAAAGTCTTTATCAGGTATTTGAACGGCCAAATAATTTACAGGAAAGCATTCACTCATTGAATAATTCAATTTATAACCTGAGAAGGTTCCAAACCTGGCTAACATTTAAATTGCCTGGGGAATGGTGGTTATAGGAACAATAGATCATCTGCAAATAGTGAAAGTATGTGCTCTGAGCCCCCTCTGGTAATTCCTTTAATAAAGCTGGCTGATTTAAGTGCTATAGACACTAGATCGCCACATCGAACACAAATAACTCAAAGGACAGCCCTGCCGTGTGGACCTGCCGTGTGGTCGTGTTAGTTACAACTGAAGCCTAAGGTGAGGTATACAATAGTTGTATCCAAGATATGTATTTGGAGCCCATGTCTTTTAAGAACCTCAAACAAGTATCCCCACTCAACCCTGTCAAATGTATTTTCTGCATCCAATGAGACCACCACCTCTGGTGTCCAGTGTAATGGAAAAATCATATGTTGTCCCTTCTATCACTCTCTGTTTATTGACCTCAGGGTTCTAGTAGAGAATGCAAATGTAGTTCTCCCTATCACCCTTTTGTCCTATTGTCCTGAGGGGTCTTGTCTTGTCCTTATCCTGTTTGACCAACTGTAATGTTTATCTCACAGCGGGGGACAGTGGCTATTGCAGTCTACAGCTGTTGAAGGGGGGTTGGCATACAACTATTGAGCTGGATCAAAGGCTTGGCCACTCCTGGTTCAACACCTCTGGCTTCCTCTGCCTGCACGAGAGTTCCTCTGTTTCCGTGCTGGAGATGGGGGCAGTCCTAAGAAGGAATAAATACTGAGTGTTGCCAGCATTACGGTGGACTTCCCTATCCTCACCTCATAGGATTCGGGGCTCCCGACAAAGCTTTGTCTGTCTGTTTGTCTAAATGTCTGTCTATATGTCTGTTTGGCCACTTGTCTACTTGTCTACTTGTATTTGTTCATTGTGTTCTGCTTGCTTGATAAATCTTCAAACTTAATTGAGTTCATGTGTGACAGTTCTTATTGATTGATAATTTGCCTTCTTATTCACATAGATTTCCACCACACCAGCCAAACGCCGGAGATAGAATAATATTGAGGAGGCGAAGGATATTAGAAAAGGAATGGTGATTTTTCATAAATCCTGTTTGATCTGGAGATATAATCTTTGGTGCTAAAAAGTAAATTGGGCAAGAAGCAGTGATGTAGGTTTGTTAAATCAGAAAAAAGACTCCTAGGCTACTTACATAGTCTGAAGCTAAAAGAGACTATTTTAAATGAGCCCACCGTGTCACGGTTACAGTGGTTGACAGGGGGCGTTGCCAGGCCGCGTGCTCTAGAGGCGCACACACACGCACCTGCCAACCATTACCGTGGCTAATTGCCATTGATCTCACCTGGGGGCTATTTATACAGCGGCGTCAGTGAGAGACGTCGCTCGTTCGTACTATGTGTAACCGGTACGCTACCAGTCCCCAGGTGACATTCATCCCTGGCTTTTGATCACCCTGCTACGGACTATCAGAGAGATAGCCCGCTTGTCTGCTGTTCCCCTCGTCGGTCCAGACGATCGACGCACCTCGACGCACCACCTCAACGCACCTTGACTTCCCGGTAACCCGACCCATCGCCTGTCCCAACTATTCCTACGCCTGCTACCTGTCGGCTTGACGCACCTCGATCTCCCGGTCCCAGATCCCTCGTCGGTCCTGGAGATAACCATCGATTGTGTTTTGTGCCGTAATAAAACCCCTGTTCTCCCTTTTCTGGTCTCCGCCTGCGTTCAGGGTCCAACCTCACCACACACCTTTGTGACACACCGGCGCCAATGCAGAGCAATTAGCCGATGCAAGGAAAAATGAAGACTGCTATGCTGAGCTAATAAGGCTGATAGATGATAAAAGCCTATCCCTGATTAGGCATGAAGCAGCTGATGATGGCAGGAAGGCTCTGAAAATGTTGAAAGAACATTATTCTGGAAAAAGCAAGCCACGGATAATAAATCTGTACACGTCGTTGACCAAGCTACGCATGGCAGACAACGAGAGTGTCATTGACTATCTGATAAGGGCAGAGAACATTATTACAGCTCTAAAAAATGTGGGTGAAACCTTGAGTGATGGGCTGACCATAGCCATGATACTAGGAGGGCTACCAGATTCCTTCAAGTCAATAACCGTCCACATAACACAAAACGAAGATAACGTTACGTTCGCAGACTTCAAAAGAAGACTATGGATCTATGAGGAAGCCGAGAAAATGAACAAAGCAGAGTGTACAGATAACGTGATGAAAACACATGTAAGACAGAGCAGTGCCCCCACCAAGACGCATGCTAACTACAGAAAAGATGAAAATACCAGCGTGACGTGTTACAAGTGTGGAATGAAAGGACACAAGGCAAGAAAATGCTTTCGAAAAGTGTGGTGCAGTTACTGCAAGAATAATACCCACCAAGAATCCCTGTGCAAGAAAAAGGGGGGACAAGATGATGTCAGAATGGTCGTGGAGGAACAGAATAGCGACCAAGATCACCTCTTCAAGGCGAAGCACACAAAGAATGAGAGACCGCCGGACAACGTAAAGATGAAAGGCATCATTGTAGACGCTGGAGCGACATCCCAGATCGTGAATGACATCAGAAAGTTAAAGCTTCGATGACTCGTTCCAGTCTGAGACACATTCAGTGGAGTTAACCGACGGGACCAAGAAAAGCAGAATAGCACAACGGAGAGGAACAGCGATGATATGTCTACTAGATAGCGCTGGACGACAACACGGTGCACAGCTACGGGATGCACTGTACATGCCTTCATATCCTCATGACATCTTCTCGGTGGCAAGAGCAGCAAACAGAGGAACGACAATCACTTTCAAAGAAGGTAACAGTCGCATGGTTACCAAGGACATTAGCAGGTTTGACATCCACGAGAGTGGAAATCTGTATTACTTGCCAACTGTTGAAGAAAATGTTGACCAACGTGTGTCACGACATACAAACTTGCCATGAAATCTTGGGTCACTGTAACTACGAAGACGTACAAAAGTTACAAGGTGTAGTGAAAGGTATGGAAATAAAAGGGAGTGCAGTCAGACCAGCTCAGTTGTGTGTGCACAGGGTAAATTCACCCAGACGAGAAATAGGGAGCCAGACAGAAAGGCTAAGAAACCCTTACAACTAGTCCACACTGACCTAGCCGGTCCCATGCACTGAGACCGGCTAGGCACTGAGCATAGAAGTCGTTTACAGATGACTATTCAGGTACCATTTTTGTGTACTTTCTAAGGTCCAAAATTGATACAGTGCAAGCCACAGAGAGGTTCTTAGCAGACATATCACCTTATGGAGAAGTCAAGTGTATCCGTTCAGACAACGGCACTGAGTTTACAAGCCGAGACTTCCAGGCACTGTTAACAAAAAACAAGATTAGACACGAGACGTCTGCACCCTACTCACCCCACCAAAATTGGACAGCAGAGAGAGGTTGGCGAACTCTCTATGATATGAGTAGATGCTTACTGCTAGAAAGCAAGTTACCAGATGAGCTATGGAACTACGCCATGCAAACAGCAGCGTGTGTGAGAAACAGGTGCTACAGTAGAACAAAGAAAACACCCTGTCAGCTATTCACAGGAAAATAACCAAACTTATCAAAGTTGCAGAAATTTGGTTCAATGTGTTTTGCTTACAGGCAAGAGAAAGGGAAGCTAGGCTCTAGGTGTGAGGAAGGTGTTTTCATTGGCTACGACAAGAACAGCCCAGCTTACCTAGTGTACTACAGAGACACAGAGAAGGTTCAAAAACACAGGTTGGTGAAATTCACAACCAAGATGGCTAAAGAAAAAGCAACACAAACATCTGAGTACACATAACATGATGACAGGGGTGTACAGCTCAGGGCAAGTGACGAGGAAGAAAATGTTAATGAACATGAGGAAAATGTACCAGGTCAGGGTATCCAAAGAGATGTTTCTGAGACTTTACCTGAACAGACTGAAGGCACGCAGCCGGGTAAAGCTACAGAGACTGGGATCAGAAGGAACCCACCAAGAACCAAGAGGAAACCAGTTCATCTACAAGATGTTGATACTGAGGACGCGGTGGACAGACTGCAAACGTGTGTGGACTCATGTTATAGAGCAGTGTGCGACATTCCTCAAACCTACCAGGACGCCATAGTGTCAACCAAGTCAAGGCACTGGGAATGTGCCATGGATGAGGAGATGCGATCACTGGAGGAGAACGAGACCTTTAGCCTCACCCGTTTGCCACCAGGTAAACAGACAGTGGGAGGCAGATGGGTCTACGCACTCAAAAGTGACATTGATGGGTCACAAAGATACAAGGCAAGATATGTAGCAAAAGGCTACAGCCAAAAACCAGGACCTGACTATGATGAGACATTCTCACCCACAGCTGACATGACGAGTATAAGAGTGGTTATGCAAAAGGCAGCGCAGGAGAACCTAGTCTTACACCAGATGGACGTTAAGACGGCCTATTTGCACGCACCAATTAATCGTGAAATCTATATAGAGCAGCCAGAGGGCTATGAGAAAAAGTCAGAAACAGGTGAAAAGCTAGTGTGTAAGTTGCAGAAGTCTCTCTATGGTTTAAAACAGTCAGGGAGAAACTGGAATGCTTTGTTACATACATATCTGTGTGAAAATGGTTTTGTGCAGAACCCTGCAGACCGCTGTGTGTATACTAGAGAAAAACACAACCAAAAGGTCATCTTGCTAATATGGGTTGAGGATCTGATCACAGCAGCCAGTAGTGAGGATGTACTGAAAAGTAGAAAGAGGAGGCTCACTGAAAGGTTCAAATTGAAAGATTTGGGAATGTTTAAGTATTTTCTAGGAATAGATTTTGAACAAGCAGAAGGTCAAGTCAAAATGTCACAGAAGAGATATGTGAGTCAAATATTGGAGAAGTTTGAAATGCAGGATTGCAGGTCTAGGGAAACTCCATGGGAGTCAAAACTCGAGTACACAGACAATGCTGAAAAAATATATATTAAGATATTAAGTACCACTTCATAAGGGAAACTGTAAATAATGGAAATGCAACTTTGGAATACTGTCCTACTGACCAAATGACTGCTGATGTAATGACAAAACCAGCCACCAAGTCAAAACTAAAGAAGTTTGCACAGGACATGTTTGGCACTTAGGTGAAACTTTATTTTTGTTTTTGTTTTTTGTTTTTCATGCAATCCATTGAGCTAAGAGCGAGTGGGAGTGTTAAGTGTTGTC
The DNA here is from genome assembly GCA_027704905.1 of Muraenolepis orangiensis. NCBI lineage: Eukaryota > Metazoa > Chordata > Actinopteri > Gadiformes > Muraenolepididae > Muraenolepis > Muraenolepis orangiensis. The sequence goes on from CM051003.1 coordinate 30,806,670, forward strand.
ACTAGATTGCACCCTTACTCATTGTATTACGGTACTAATAATGTTCTATTAAAGTGTTTACGGTACGCTCATGACGTCACCACGCTCTATGTGAGCAGCGCACGGGTCGGTGTTCAGACTGCAGAATATACAGTCGCATGTTGAGTTGCCTAAATAAATATGCCGACAGGCTAAAGAGTTAACCACCGAGTGAAAGCTTTACTTATTATCCACAACTACGCGGAAGATTGAGCATCCAAGCTTTACAATGACTATGCACTTTAATGTAACATTTGCACTCTGGTTAGATGCCAAATTATTTTTTCTGTACTGTACTCACTGTACTGTGCAATGACAATAAATGTGGATCTAATCGAATCGAATCGAATCTACTCGAATACAGCATCCTACAATCATCAGATCTGCAATCGGACAGTAGACTATATTTCTGATTGTTCCTCGTATGCAGTCTATTCTCTGGATGATGAATAATACATGCATGGTTTGTGCAGTTCAAGTGAGGACATATTCTTGTATTTTTACATTCTTGTATTTTTCCAACATTTGTTTATTTAATGTTGTTTGAAAAGGTTTTATCAATTACTTTTCTGTAAGAACCATATGTGTTTTTTAGAATTATAATTGTATCCACCAAACCAAGAAATTGGTCTGGCTCTTTTTTTTCAGATTGACAAACAGGGGAAGTGTGTAATCCCACTTTGTGTGATCACTTGTAATCCTGATTGTGCATGTTTTTAACTATAATGATGTGAATAGATATAATCAATGGGGGGAGTGTGATGGAAATGTCACGTAGGGATAGTTCGGTGGGACCCAGAACGCAGACCAAGACACAGTGGAGGCGATAACGTAAAGCTTTATTAAATAAAACACAACACAAGAGTGAACGGGGACAGGCAAGGGGTCTGGATACCGGGAAGCCGGATCAGCGTAGTTCCGACAGGGAGTAGACAGGTGCGTGGTCCGGGACGGGGGAGGAGTCTGGATACCGGGAGGTCGGAGTAGCGACAGGTACCAGACAGGCGGATGGTCAGGGACGAGCGAGAAGTCTAGATACCGGGAGGTCGGAGTAGCGACAGGTACTGGACAGGTAATTATAATTACCGGGGAGCTCGTATAGACCGGAGTAACGCGAGACAGGCGGGTGACGCGGGATAGGCAATGAATCTGGATTCCGGGACATCGGCGTGGCGATTCCGTCCAGAATGTACCAACCTACAAAGTACAGGACGCCAGGGTATATATACCCCATGTGAGGTGTTTAGTAATCAGCCACGGCAATTGTTGACAGGTGTGTGTGTGCGCCGCCAGCGCACGCGGCTTGGCCACATCCCCTGACAACCACCGTAACCGTGACAGGAAAAGTAGTTTTGTAGCTTTATTTAATTATTTTCTCTGTTTTTATATGAATAGCCCCTCTTTAACTTGGATATTTTACTAACCTACTTGGTAAAGAGTGAGGCAGAGAGGGGAAAGCAGAGGAACTGAAATGTTGGTGCCCTCACTTTGAGTTCTCTCAAATCCTTTATTGATCCACTAATGTCAACTTTCCTTTATCTCAGCAAAGGCGGGACAACTGTGTTAAAAGGACTCTGTAACTCCATGTTTGGGGCTAAACTCCATGTTTGGGGCTCCTCTACTCGAGAGGAGACATGGTGATGCATGGTGTTATGCATACATTAAATACTGTTGTATTCTACAACTACTGTGTTGACGCAATATCTCATTAGGATATTGCCACAACGAACCACAATGTGGAGGTCATGCTCAAGAATTCACACCAGTGCCTGACCCTGCCCTACGGTGCCTCTGGAGAAGCACTTCTACTGTGGCACTGTACAGAACATCATAAAAAAGGTGTCACTATCCGTGGGAGAATTTTGGTAGGTTGAATACCAGGCGTGCTGCTGCGTTCTGGATGCGTTGGAGGGGCTTGGTAGCAGAGGCGGGGAGTCCCGCCAGGAGAGAGTTGCAGTAGTCGAGGCGGGTGATGACGAGCGCTTGGACAAGGATCTGCGCCGCTTCACGTGTGAGGAAGGGCCGATCCTGCGGATGTTGTAGAGGGCAATTCTGCAAGATCGGGCCACCGCGGTGACGTTGGCATTGCAGGACAGCTGGTCATCTAGCACCACACCAAGGTCTCTTGTTGTGGTTGAGGGGGAGACTTGGGTGTTCTCGATGGTGACCAGTAGGTCCATCTGAGGGCAGTCTTTCCCCGGTATGAAGAGGAGCTCAGTCTTGTCAAGGTTGAGCTTCAGATGGTTGGCGGCTGTCCATCTGCTGATGTCGGCCAGGCATTTAGAGATGCGTGTTGCGATTTGGGTTTCTGAGGGGGGAAAGGAGAGAAACAGTTGAGTGTCATCTGCATAGCAGTGATAGGAGAAGCCATGAGATGTGATTACAGAGCCTAGCGATTTAGTGTAAAGAGAAAACAGAAGGGGTCCCAATACTGAGCCTTGGGGGACTCCGGTGTCCAGGGTGCAGGGTCTGGACAGGGAACCATTCCATGTGACCTGATAAGTGTGATCTGCGAGGTAGGAGGTGAACCAGGATAACGCAGTTCCATCGATTCCAAGCTCGGCGAGAGTGGAGAGAAGGATCTGGTGGTTCACTGTGTCGAACGCCGCAGACAGGTCGAGAAGGATCAGTACTGATGAGAGGGACGAGCTTCTGGCATCACGAAGAGACTCTGTCACTGCAGCAGTGCAGCCTCCGTGGAGTGCGCAGCCTTGAAGCCTGACTGGTGAGGGTCGAGTAGGTTGTTCTGGGAGAGATAGGATGAAAATTGTGAGAAGGGTTTTGGACAGGAATGATAGGAGAGATACCGGTCTGTAGTTTTGGACATCAGTGGTGTCCAGGGATGGTTTCTTGAGGAGCGGCTTGATTCTGGTAGTCTTGAAGGCTGCCGGAAACAGGCCTGCATCAAGGGAGGTGTTAATTAGGGAGGTAAGGAAGGGAAGGATATCGCCCGAGATGTCCTGGAGAAGAGAGGAAGGGATTGGGTCAAGGGGGCAGGTGGTAGGGTGGTTAGATGTCACCAGTTTGTTAACTTCATCAGGGGAGAGGGGGTTGAAACAGGTAAGGTTAGCGGGGGTGGGAAAAGAGGGAGGGAGGAAAGCGGTGGGGGTGAAGGAGGAGGTAATGTCGTTCACCTTCTTCGTAAAGAAGGTGACAAACTCATCAGCTGAGAGGGAGGAGGGAGGGGGAGGGGAGGGGGGGTTGAGGAGGGAAGAGAACATGGAGAAAAGTTTCCTGGGGTTAGAGGCAGAAGAGTTGATTTTTGGATTTTTGGAGGAGACGGAGGTAGTGAGCGAGATCATCAGAAGAGTCAGATTTCCTCCATTTTCTCTCAGCTGCCAGCAGCTCTGCTCTACGAGCCCACAGAGGTTCGGACAGCCAAGGAGGTGGAGGAGAGGCTCGTGCTGGTCTGGAGGTGAGAGGACAGAGATAGTCGAAGGAGGAGGAGAGAGAGGAAGTCAGAGTGGAGGAGGCTTCCTCTACCGACAAGAGAGAGAATTGTTGGGGGGATGGTAGTGAGGATAGGACAGATGCGGAGAGAGAAGAGGGAGAGAGAGTTTTCAGGTTACTACGGAAGGTAACAATGTGGGGAGTAGTGGGTAGGGAGGTGGGGGATTTGAGAGGGAGAGAGAAAGCAACAAAATGGTGATCAGAGACAGGGAGCGGTGTGACAGAGATCGCCGAGGTGGTACAGGATCTTGTGAAGACAAGATCCAGTTGGTTCCCAGCTCTGTGGGTAGGGGGAGAAGGAGTGAGTGTTAGACCGAATGTGGTAAAAAAGTTAATGAATTCAGGAGATTGTAACTTATCCGACTGGATGTTGAAGTCACCCAGAACCACGAGTGGGGTGCCGTCCTCAAGAAAGCAGCTGAGGATGGCGTCCGTCTCGTCAAAGAAGTCACCAAGAGGGCCCGGTGGTCGGTAGATCACGGCAATGTTGAGCCTAGTTGGGATGGTAACAGAAACAGCATGAAGTTCGAGTGCCTGGTCAGGTGACCCAGAGGGAGTACCTGATATGACCAATTTGGAGAGACTAAACGCCCAGAGGGTCGGGGGGTGTGGGTGAAGGAGTAGGTCGCGGAGAGAGCAGCTGCGGTGGCCGTGTTCTCAGGGGTGATCCAGGTCTCTGTGAGAGCCAGGAAGTGGAGAGACTGGAGTGCGGCATAGGCCAGAATGGTTTCAGTCTTCTTGACCGACGATTGGCAATTCCAGAGTCCCCCTTTCACCACAAGATCTGTGAAGGTAGAAATGGTAGGATAGAGGAGATTGGAAGGGTCGCGTCGTCGAGAGGGAGAACCTCGATGCCATCTATTGCGGTAGGATGTCCACACTACAATGGAATCACAACACATAGCAAGGGTAGGGGGACTAGATTTGACTAACTAGGACTAACTCCCTAGACAGACTCCTGTAGAATGACTCCTTGGTCTTAGTTCCTGGGGCCTGACGCTAAATGCTGACGCTAACAAACTACTTCTATGTTAATAGCCTATGCGACAGGGAGGGAGGCTCATGCAGGGTTAGGGTCCTCCTCGTCGTTAACTCAATTGACTATGGCTGTATGGGCCAAACTGGGTGATTATCCTAGCACAACAATAGGCCTGTACACCTCACTTACTATGTACAGGTAACTAGCTTTGAGAAAAAGGTTCTACAACTTTATCAACACGAATAACTAAGAACAATAAATCTTATGTCTACTTACCCACAGCAGAATACTATGTAGCCTGCTTCAAGAACAAAATGTACCTTTATATACTGTATCATCCTTCAGACACTATATTGTTATTATTGTATATACAATTGTGATAGTATAGTGTTGTGTATAGTATAGTATAAAGTAGGTTGTATTGTTGTTTATAATATAGTATTGTTTAGAATAGTATTGCATATGTAGCAGGATAGACTGTTCAGCCCTCTCTCCCCCCGCTGTCTCTCCTCTCACTCTCTCCCCGCTCCTCTCCTCTCACCTCTCTCCCCGCTCCTCTCCTCTCACTTCTCCTCCCCGCTCCTCTCTCGCTCCTCAACTCTCTCCCCGCTCCTCTCCTCTCACCTTCTCTCCCCCTCCTCTCCTCTCACTCCTCCCCGCTCCTCTCGCGCTCTCCGCTCACCTCTCTCCCCTCTCCTCTCCTCTCACCACTGCTTCCACCCGCTCCTCTCCTCTCACCTATCACCTTCCCCCCCCCCCGCTCCTCTCCTCTCACCTCTCACCCCGCTGCCCTCGCCTCTCACCTCTCTCCCCGCTCCTCTCCTCTCACCTCTCTCCCGCTCCTCTCCTCTCACCTCTCTCCCCTCCCCTCCCCGCTCTCTCGCTCTCACATCTCTCCCCGCCTCCTCTCCTCTTCACCTCTCTCCCCGCTCCTCTCCTCTCTCCTCTCACCTCTCTCCCTGCTCCTCTCCTCTCATCTCTCTCCCCGGCTCCTCTCCTCTCACCTCTCTCCCCCGCTCCTCTCCTCTCTCCTCTCAACCTCATCTCCCCGCTCCTCTCCTCTCACCTCTTCTCTCCCCCGCTCCTCTCATCTCACCTCTCCTCCCCGCTCCTCTCCTCTCGCCTCTCTCCCCGCTCCTCTCCTCTCTCCTCTCACCTCTCTCCTCGCTCCTCTCTCCTCTCTCTCTCACCTCTCTCCCCCTCCTCTCCTCTCACCTCTCTCCCCGCTCCTCTCACCTCTCTCCCCGCTCCTCTCCTCTCACCTCTCTCCCCGCTCCTCTCCTCTCACCTCTCTCCCCGCTCCTCTCCTCTCACCTCTCTCCCCGCTCCTCTCCTCTCACCTCTCTCCCCGCTCCTCTCCTCTCACCTCTCTCCCCGCTCCTCTCCTCTCACCTCTCTCCCCGCTCCTCTCCTCTCACCTCTCTCCCCGCTCCTCTCCTCTCACCTCTCTCCCCGCTCCTCTCCTCTCACCTCTCTCCCCGCTCCTCTCCTCTCACCTCTCTCCCCGCTCCTCTCCTCTCACCTCTCTCCCCGCTCCTCTCCTCTCACCTCTCTCCCCGCTCCTCTCCTCTCTCCTCTCACCTCTCTCCCCGCTCCTCTCCTCTCACCTCTCTCCCCGCTCCTCTCCTCTCACCTCTCTCCCCGCTCCTCTCCTCTCACCTCTCTCCCCGCTCCTCTCCTCTCACCTCTCTCCCCGCTCCTCTCCTCTCACCTCTCTCCCCGCTCCTCTCCTCTCACCTCTCTCCCCGCTCCTCTCCTCTCACCTCTCTCCCCGCTCCTCTCCTCTCACCTCTCTCCCCGCTCCTCTCCTCTCACCTCTCTCCCCGCTCCTCTCCTCTCACCTCTCTCCCCGCTCCTCTCCTCTCACCTCTCTCCCCGCTCCTCTCCTCTCACCTCTCTCCCCGCTCCTCTCCTCTCACCTCTCTCCCCGCTCCTCTCCTCTCACCTCTCTCCCCGCTCCTCTCCTCTCACCTCTCTCCCCGCTCCTCTCCTCTCACCTCTCTCCCCGCTCCTCTCCTCTCACCTCTCTCCCCGCTCCTCTCCTCTCACCTCTCTCCCCGCTCCTCTCCTCTCTCCTCTCACCTCTCTCCCCGCTCCTCTCCTCTCACCTCTCTCCCCGCTCCTCTCCTCTCACCTCTCTCCCCGCTCCTCTCCTCTCACCTCTCTCCCCGCTCCTCTCCTCTCTCCTCTCACCTCTCTCCCCGCTCCTCTCCTCTCACCTCTCTCCCCGCTCCTCTCCTCTCACCTCTCTCCCCGCTCCTCTCCTCTCACCTCTCTCCCCGCTCCTCTCCTCTCACCTCTCTCCCCGCTCCTCTCCTCTCACCTCTCTCCCCGCTCCTCTCCTCTCACCTCTCTCCCCGCTCCTCTCCTCTCACCTCTCTCCCCGCTCCTCTCCTCTCACCTCTCTCCCCGCTCCTCTCCTCTCACCTCTCTCCCCGCTCCTCTCCTCTCACCTCTCTCCCCGCTCCTCTCCTCTCACCTCTCTCCCCGCTCCTCTCCTCTCACCTCTCTCCCCGCTCCTCTCCTCTCACCTCTCTCCCCGCTCCTCTCCTCTCACCTCTCTCCCCGCTCCTCTCCTCTCACCTCTCTCCCCGCTCCTCTCCTCTCACCTCTCTCCCCGCTCCTCTCCTCTCTCCTCTCACCTCTCTCCCCGCTCCTCTCCTCTCACCTCTCTCCCCGCTCCTCTCCTCTCACCTCTCTCCCCGCTCCTCTCCTCTCACCTCTCTCCCCGCTCCTCTCCTCTCACCTCTCTCCCCGCTCCTCTCCTCTCACCTCTCTCCCCGCTCCTCTCCTCTCACCTCTCTCCCCGCTCCTCTCCTCTCACCTCTCTCCCCGCTCCTCTCCTCTCTCCTCTCACCTCTCTCCCCGCTCCTCTCCTCTCACCTCTCTCCCCGCTCCTCTCCTCTCACCTCTCTCCCCGCTCCTCTCCTCTCACCTCTCTCCCCGCTCCTCTCCTCTCACCTCTCTCCCCGCTCCTCTCCTCTCACCTCTCTCCCCGCTCCTCTCCTCTCACCTCTCTCCCCGCTCCTCTCCTCTCACCTCTCTCCCCGCTCCTCTCCTCTCACCTCTCTCCCCGCTCCTCTCCTCTCACCTCTCTCCCCGCTCCTCTCCTCTCACCTCTCTCCCCGCTCCTCTCCTCTCACCTCTCTCCCCGCTCCTCTCCTCTCACCTCTCTCCCCGCTCCTCTCCTCTCACCTCTCTCCCCGCTCCTCTCCTCTCACCTCTCTCCCCGCTCCTCTCCTCTCACCTCTCTCCCCGCTCCTCTCCTCTCACCTCTCTCCCCGCTCCTCTCCTCTCACCTCTCTCCCCGCTCCTCTCCTCTCTCCTCTCACCTCTCTCCCCGCTCCTCTCCTCTCACCTCTCTCCCCGCTCCTCTCCTCTCACCTCTCTCCCCGCTCCTCTCCTCTCACCTCTCTCCCCGCTCCTCTCCTCTCACCTCTCTCCCCGCTCCTCTCCTCTCACCTCTCTCCCCGCTCCTCTCCTCTCACCTCTCTCCCCGCTCCTCTCCTCTCACCTCTCTCCCCGCTCCTCTCCTCTCACCTCTCTCCCCGCTCCTCTCCTCTCACCTCTCTCCCCGCTCCTCTCCTCTCACCTCTCTCCCCGCTCCTCTCCTCTCACCTCTCTCCCCGCTCCTCTCCTCTCACCTCTCTCCCCGCTCCTCTCCTCTCACCTCTCTCCCCGCTCCTCTCCTCTCACCTCTCTCCCCGCTCCTCTCCTCTCACCTCTCTCCCCGCTCCTCTCCTCTCACCTCTCTCCCCGCTCCTCTCCTCTCACCTCTCTCCCCGCTCCTCTCCTCTCACCTCTCTCCCCGCTCCTCTCCTCTCACCTCTCTCCCCGCTCCTCTCCTCTCTCCTCTCACCTCTCTCCCCGCTCCTCTCCTCTCACCTCTCTCCCCGCTCCTCTCCTCTCACCTCTCTCCCCGCTCCTCTCCTCTCACCTCTCTCCCCGCTCCTCTCCTCTCTCCTCTCACCTCTCTCCCCGCTCCTCTCCTCTCTCCTCTCACCTCTCTCCCCGCTCCTCTCCTCTCACCTCTCTCCCCGCTCCTCTCCTCTCACCTCTCTCCCCGCTCCTCTCCTCTCTCCTCTCTCCCCGCTCCTCTCCTCTCACCTCTCTCCCCGCTCCTCTCCTCTCACCTCTCTCCCCGCTCCTCTCCTCTCACCTCTCTCCCCGCTCCTCTCCTCTCACCTCTCTCCCTCCTCCTCTCCTCTCACCTCTCTCCCCGCTCCTCTCCTCTCACCTCTCTCCCCGCTCCTCTCCTCTCTCCTCTCACCTCTCTCCCCGCTCCTCTCCTCTCACCTCTCTCCCCGCTCCTCTCCTCTCACCTCTCTCCCCGCTCCTCTCCTCTCACCTCTCTCCCCGCTCCTCTCCTCTCTCCTCTCACCTCTCTCCCCGCTCCTCTCCTCTCACCTCTCTCCCCGCTCCTCTCCTCTCACCTCTCTCCCCGCTCCTCTCCTCTCTCCTCTCACCTCTCTCCCCGCTCCTCTCCTCTCACCTCTCTCCCCGCTCCTCTCCTCTCACCTCTCTCCCCGCTCCTCTCCTCTCACCTCTCTCCCCGCTCCTCTCCTCTCACCTCTCTCCCCGCTCCTCTCCTCTCACCTCTCTCCCCGCTCCTCTCCTCTCACCTCTCTCCCCGCTCCTCTCCTCTCACCTCTCTCCCCGCTCCTCTCCTCTCACCTCTCTCCCCGCTCCTCTCCTCTCACCTCTCTCCCCGCTCCTCTCCTCTCACCTCTCTCCCCGCTCCTCTCCTCTCACCTCTCTCCCCGCTCCTCTCCTCTCACCTCTCTCCCCGCTCCTCTCCTCTCACCTCTCTCCCCGCTCCTCTCCTCTCTCCTCTCACCTCTCTCCCGCTCCTCTCCTCTCTCCTCTCACCTCTCTCCCCGCTCCTCTCCTCTCACCTCTCTCCCCGCTCCTCTCCTCTCACCTCTCTCCCCGCTCCTCTCCTCTCACCTCTCTCCCCGCTCCTCTCCTCTCTCCTCTCACCTCTCTCCCCGCTCCTCTCCTCTCACCTCTCTCCCCGCTCCTCTCCTCTCACCTCTCTCCCCGCTCCTCTCCTCTCACCTCTCTCCCCGCTCCTCTCCTCTCTCCTCTCTCCTCTCTCCCCGCTCCTCTCCTCTCACCTCTCTCCCCGCTCCTCTCCTCTCACCTCTCTCCCCGCTCCTCTCCTCTCACCTCTCTCCCCGCTCCTCTCCTCTCACCTCTCTCCCCGCTCCTCTCCTCTCACCTCTCTCCCCGCTCCTCTCCTCTCACCTCTCTCCCCGCTCCTCTCCTCTCTCCTCTCACCTCTCTCCCCGCTCTCTCTCTCCTCTCACCTCTCTCCCCGCTCCTCTCCTCTCACCTCTCTCCCCGCTCCTCTCCTCTCACCTCTCTCCCCGCTCCTCTCCTCTCTCCTCTCACCTCTCTCCCCGCTCCTCTCCTCTCACCTCTCTCCCCGCTCCTCTCCTCTCACCTCTCTCCCCGCTCCTCTCCTCTCTCCTCTCACCTCTCTCCCCGCTCCTCTCCTCTCACCTCTCTCCCCGCTCCTCTCCTCTCACCTCTCTCCCCGCTCCTCTCCTCTCACCTCTCTCCCCGCTCCTCTCCTCTCACCTCTCTCCCCGCTCCTCTCCTCTCACCTCTCTCCCCGCTCCTCTCCTCTCACCTCTCTCCCCGCTCCTCTCCTCTCACCTCTCTCCCCGCTCCTCTCCTCTCTCCTCTCACCTCTCTCCCCGCTCCTCTCCTCTCACCTCTCTCCCTCTCTCCTCTCTCCCCGCTCCTCTCCTCTCACCTCTCTCCCCGCTCCTCTCCTCTCACCTCTCTCCCCGCTCCTCTCCTCTCACCTCTCTCCCCGCTCCTCTCCTCTCACCTCTCTCCCCGCTCCTCTCCTCTCACCTCTCTCCCCGCTCCTCTCCTCTCACCTCTCTCCCCGCTCCTCTCCTCTCTCCTCTCACCTCTCTCCCCGCTCCTCTCCTCTCACCTCTCTCCCCGCTCCTCTCCTCTCACCTCTCTCCCCGCTCCTCTCCTCTCACCTCTCTCCCCGCTCCTCTCCTCTCTCCTCTCCCTCTCCCCGCTCCTCTCCTCTCACCTCTCTCCCCGCTCCTCTCCTCTCACCTCTCTCCCCGCTCCTCTCCTCTCACCTCTCTCCCCGCTCCTCTCCTCTCTCCTCTCACCTCTCTCCCCTCCTCTCCTCTCTCCTCTCACCTCTCTCCCCGCTCCTCTCCTCTCACCTCTCTCCCCGCTCCTCTCCTCTCACCTCTCTCCCCGCTCCTCTCCTCTCACCTCTCTCCCCGCTCCTCTCCTCTCACCTCTCTCCCCGCTCCTCTCCTCTCACCTCTCTCCCCGCTCCTCTCCTCTCACCTCTCTCCCCGCTCCTCTCCTCTCACCTCTCTCCCCGCTCCTCTCCTCTCACCTCTCTCCCCGCTCCTCTCCTCTCACCTCTCTCCCCGCTCCTCTCCTCTCTCCTCTCACCTCTCTCCCCGCTCCTCTCCTCTCACCTCTCTCCCCGCTCCTCTCCTCTCACCTCTCTCCCCGCTCCTCTCCTCTCACCTCTCTCCCCGCTCCTCTCCTCTCACCTCTCTCCCCGCTCCTCTCCTCTCACCTCTCTCCCCTCCCTCCTCTCTCCTCTCACCTCTCTCCCCGCTCCTCTCCTCTCACCTCTCTCCCCGCTCCTCTCCTCTCACCTCTCTCCCCGCTCCTCTCCTCTCACCTCTCTCCCCGCTCCTCTCCTCTCACCTCTCTCCCCGCTCCTCTCCTCTCACCTCTCTCCCCGCTCCTCTCCTCTCACCTCTCTCCCCGCTCCTCTCCTCTCACCTCTCTCCCCGCTCCTCTCCTCTCTCCTCTCACCTCTCTCCCCGCTCCTCTCTCCTCTCACCTCTCTCCCCGCTCCTCTCCTCTCACCTCTCTCCCCGCTCCTCTCCTCTCACCTCTCTCCCCGCTCCTCTCTCCTCTCACCTCTCTCCCCGCTCCTCTCCTCTCACCTCTCTCCCCGCTCCTCTCCTCTCACCTCTCTCCCCGCTCCTCTCCTCTCACCTCTCTCCCCGCTCCTCTCCTCTCACCTCTCTCCCCGCTCCTCTCCTCTCACCTCTCTCCCCGCTCCTCTCCTCTCACCTCTCTCCCCGCTCCTCTCCTCTCACCTCTCTCCCCGCTCCTCTCCTCTCACCTCTCTCCCCGCTCCTCTCCTCTCACCTCTCTCCCCGCTCCTCTCCTCTCACCTCTCTCCCCGCTCCTCTCCTCTCACCTCTCTCCCCGCTCCTCTCCTCTCACCTCTCTCCCCGCTCCTCTCCTCTCACCTCTCTCCCCGCTCCTCTCCTCTCTCCTCTCACCTCTCTCCCCGCTCCTCTCCTCTCACCTCTCTCCCCGCTCCTCTCCTCTCACCTCTCTCCCCGCTCCTCTCCTCTCACCTCTCTCCCCGCTCCTCTCCTCTCACCTCTCTCCCCGCTCCTCTCCTCTCACCTCTCTCCCCGCTCCTCTCCTCTCACCTCTCTCCCCGCTCCTCTCCTCTCACCTCTCTCCCCGCTCCTCTCCTCTCACCTCTCTCCCCGCTCCTCTCCTCTCACCTCTCTCCCCGCTCCTCTCCTCTCACCTCTCTCCCCGCTCCTCTCCTCTCACCTCTCTCCCCGCTCCTCTCCTCTCTCCTCTCACCTCTCTCCCCGCTCCTCTCCTCTCACCTCTCTCCCCGCTCCTCTCCTCTCACCTCTCTCCCCGCTCCTCTCCTCTCACCTCTCTCCCCGCTCCTCTCCTCTCACCTCTCTCCCCGCTCCTCTCCTCTCACCTCTCTCCCCGCTCCTCTCCTCTCTCCTCTCACCTCTCTCCCCGCTCCTCTCCTCTCACCTCTCTCCCCGCTCCTCTCCTCTCACCTCTCTCCCCGCTCCTCTCCTCTCACCTCTCTCCCCGCTCCTCTCCTCTCACCTCTCTCCCCGCTCCTCTCCTCTCACCTCTCTCCCCGCTCCTCTCCTCTCACCTCTCTCCCCGCTCCTCTCCTCTCACCTCTCTCCCCGCTCCTCTCCTCTCTCCTCTCACCTCTCTCCCCGCTCCTCTCTCCTCTCACCTCTCTCCCCGCTCCTCTCCTCTCACCTCTCTCCCCGCTCCTCTCCTCTCACCTCTCTCCCCGCTCCTCTCCTCTCTCCTCTCACCTCTCTCCCCGCTCCTCTCCTCTCACCTCTCTCCCCGCTCCTCTCCTCTCACCTCTCTCCCCGCTCCTCTCCTCTCACCTCTCTCCCCGCTCCTCTCCTCTCACCTCTCTCCCCGCTCCTCTCCTCTCACCTCTCTCCCCGCTCCTCTCCTCTCACCTCTCTCCCCGCTCCTCTCCTCTCACCTCTCTCCCCGCTCCTCTCCTCTCACCTCTCTCCCCGCTCCTCTCCTCTCACCTCTCTCCCCGCTCCTCTCCTCTCACCTCTCTCCCCGCTCCTCTCCTCTCACCTCTCTCCCCGCTCCTCTCCTCTCACCTCTCTCCCCGCTCCTCTCCTCTCACCTCTCTCCCCGCTCCTCTCCTCTCACCTCTCTCCCCGCTCCTCTCCTCTCACCTCTCTCCCCGCTCCTCTCCTCTCTCCTCTCACCTCTCTCCCCGCTCTCTCTCTCCTCTCACCTCTCTCCCCGCTCCTCTCCTCTCACCTCTCTCCCCGCTCCTCTCCTCTCACCTCTCTCCCCGCTCCTCTCCTCTCTCCTCTCTCCTCTCACCTCTCTCCCCGCTCCTCTCCTCTCACCTCTCTCCCCGCTCCTCTCCTCTCACCTCTCTCCCCGCTCCTCTCCTCTCTCCTCTCACCTCTCTCCCCGCTCCTCTCCTCTCACCTCTCTCCCCGCTCCTCTCCTCTCACCTCTCTCCCCGCTCCTCTCCTCTCACCTCTCTCCCCGCTCCTCTCCTCTCACCTCTCTCCCCGCTCCTCTCCTCTCACCTCTCTCCCCGCTCCTCTCCTCTCACCTCTCTCCCCGCTCCTCTCCTCTCACCTCTCTCCCCGCTCCTCTCCTCTCACCTCTCTCCCCGCTCCTCTCCTCTCACCTCTCTCCCCGCTCCTCTCCTCTCACCTCTCTCCCCGCTCCTCTCCTCTCACCTCTCTCCCCGCTCCTCTCCTCTCACCTCTCTCCCCGCTCCTCTCCTCTCTCCTCTCACCTCTCTCCCCGCTCCTCTCCTCCTCCTCTCACCTCTCTCCCCGCTCCTCTCCTCTCACCTCTCTCCCCGCTCCTCTCCTCTCACCTCTCTCCCCGCTCCTCTCCTCTCACCTCTCTCCCCGCTCCTCTCCTCTCTCCTCTCACCTCTCTCCCCGCTCCTCTCCTCTCTCCTCTCACCTCTCTCCCCGCTCCTCTCCTCTCACCTCTCTCCCCGCTCCTCTCCTCTCACCTCTCTCCCCGCTCCTCTCCTCTCTCCTCTCTCCCCGCTCCTCTCCTCTCACCTCTCTCCCCGCTCCTCTCCTCTCACCTCTCTCCCCGCTCCTCTCCTCTCACCTCTCTCCCCGCTCCTCTCCTCTCACCTCTCTCCTCTCCTCTCTCCTCTCACCTCTCTCCCCGCTCCTCTCCTCTCACCTCTCTCCCCGCTCCTCTCCTCTCCTCTCACCTCTCTCCCCGCTCTCTCTCTCCTCTCACCTCTCTCCCCGCTCCTCTCCTCTCACCTCTCTCCCCGCTCCTCTCCTCTCACCTCTCTCCCCGCTCCTCTCCTCTCTCCTCTCACCTCTCTCCCCGCTCCTCTCCTCTCACCTCTCTCCCCGCTCCTCTCCTCTCACCTCTCTCCCCGCTCCTCTCCTCTCTCCTCTCACCTCTCTCCCCGCTCCTCTCCTCTCACCTCTCTCCCCGCTCCTCTCCTCTCACCTCTCTCCCCGCTCCTCTCCTCTCACCTCTCTCCCCGCTCCTCTCCTCTCACCTCTCTCCCCGCTCCTCTCCTCTCACCTCTCTCCCCGCTCCTCTCCTCTCACCTCTCTCCCCGCTCCTCTCCTCTCACCTCTCTCCCCGCTCCTCTCCTCTCACCTCTCTCCCCGCTCCTCTCCTCTCACCTCTCTCCCCGCTCCTCTCCTCTCCTCTCACCTCTCTCCCCGCTCCTCTCCTCTCACCTCTCTCCCCGCTCCTCTCCTCTCACCTCTCTCCCCGCTCCTCTCCTCTCACCTCTCTCCCCGCTCCTCTCCTCTCACCTCTCTCCCCGCTCCTCTCCTCTCACCTCTCTCCCCGCTCCTCTCCTCTCACCTCTCTCCCCGCTCCTCTCCTCTCACCTCTCTCCCCGCTCCTCTCCTCTCTCCTCTCACCTCTCTCCCCGCTCCTCTCCTCTCACCTCTCTCCCCGCTCCTCTCCTCTCACCTCTCTCCCCGCTCCTCTCCTCTCACCTCTCTCCCCGCTCCTCTCCTCTCACCTCTCTCCCCGCTCCTCTCCTCTCACCTCTCTCCCCGCTCCTCTCCTCTCCTCTCACCTCTCTCCCCGCTCCTCTCCTCTCACCTCTCTCCCCGCTCCTCTCCTCTCACCTCTCTCCCCGCTCCTCTCCTCTCTCCTCTCACCTCTCTCCCCGCTCCTCTCCTCTCACCTCTCTCCCCGCTCCTCTCCTCTCACCTCTCTCCCCGCTCCTCTCCTCTCACCTCTCTCCCCGCTCCTCTCCTCTCACCTCTCTCCCCGCTCCTCTCCTCTCACCTCTCTCCCCGCTCCTCTCCTCTCACCTCTCTCCCCGCTCCTCTCCTCTCACCTCTCTCCCCGCTCCTCTCCTCTCACCTCTCTCCCCGCTCCTCTCCTCTCTCCTCTCACCTCTCTCCCCGCTCCTCTCCTCTCACCTCTCTCCCCGCTCCTCTCCTCTCACCTCTCTCCCCGCTCCTCTCCTCTCACCTCTCTCCCCGCTCCTCTCCTCTCACCTCTCTCCCCGCTCCTCTCCTCTCACCTCTCTCCCCGCTCCTCTCCTCTCACCTCTCTCCCCGCTCCTCTCCTCTCACCTCTCTCCCCGCTCCTCTCCTCTCACCTCTCTCCCCGCTCCTCTCCTCTCACCTCTCTCCCCGCTCCTCTCCTCTCACCTCTCTCCCCGCTCCTCTCCTCTCACCTCTCTCCCCGCTCCTCTCCTCTCACCTCTCTCCCCGCTCCTCTCCTCTCACCTCTCTCCCCGCTCCTCTCCTCTCACCTCTCTCCCCGCTCCTCTCCTCTCCTCTCACCTCTCTCCCCGCTCCTCTCCTCTCACCTCTCTCCCCGCTCCTCTCCTCTCACCTCTCTCCCCGCTCCTCTCCTCTCACCTCTCTCCCCGCTCCTCTCCTCTCACCTCTCTCCCCGCTCCTCTCCTCTCACCTCTCTCCCCGCTCCTCTCCTCTCACCTCTCTCCCCGCTCCTCTCCTCTCACCTCTCTCCCCGCTCCTCTCCTCTCACCTCTCTCCCCGCTCCTCTCCTCTCACCTCTCTCCCCGCTCCTCTCCTCTCACCTCTCTCCCCGCTCCTCTCCTCTCACCTCTCTCCCCGCTCCTCTCCTCTCACCTCTCTCCCCGCTCCTCTCCTCTCACCTCTCTCCCCGCTCCTCTCCTCTCACCTCTCTCCCCGCTCCTCTCCTCTCCCTCTCACCTCTCTCCCCGCTCCTCTCCTCTCACCTCTCTCCCCGCTCCTCTCCTCTCACCTCTCTCCCCGCTCCTCTCCTCTCACCTCTCTCCCCGCTCCTCTCCTCTCACCTCTCTCCCCGCTCCTCTCCTCTCCTCTCACCTCTCTCCCCGCTCCTCTCCTCTCACCTCTCTCCCCGCTCCTCTCCTCTCACCTCTCTCCCCGCTCCTCTCCTCTCACCTCTCTCCCCGCTCCTCTCCTCTCACCTCTCTCCCCGCTCCTCTCCTCTCACCTCTCTCCCCGCTCCTCTCCTCTCACCTCTCTCCCCGCTCCTCTCCTCTCACCTCTCTCCCCGCTCCTCTCCTCTCACCTCTCTCCCCGCTCCTCTCCTCTCACCTCTCTCCCCGCTCCTCTCCTCTCACCTCTCTCCCCGCTCCTCTCCTCTCACCTCTCTCCCCGCTCCTCTCCTCTCACCTCTCTCCCCGCTCCTCTCCTCTCACCTCTCTCCCCGCTCCTCTCCTCTCACCTCTCTCCCCGCTCCTCTCCTCTCACCTCTCTCCCCGCTCCTCTCCTCTCACCTCTCTCCCCGCTCCTCTCCTCTCACCTCTCTCCCCGCTCCTCTCCTCTCACCTCTCTCCCCGCTCCTCTCCTCTCACCTCTCTCCCCGCTCCTCTCCTCTCACCTCTCTCCCCGCTCCTCTCCTCTCACCTCTCTCCCCGCTCCTCTCCTCTCTCCTCTCACCTCTCTCCCCGCTCCTCTCCTCTCACCTCTCTCCCCGCTCCTCTCCTCTCACCTCTCTCCCCGCTCCTCTCCTCTCACCTCTCTCCCCGCTCCTCTCCTCTCACCTCTCTCCCCGCTCCTCTCCTCTCACCTCTCTCCCCGCTCCTCTCCTCTCACCTCTCTCCCCGCTCCTCTCCTCTCACCTCTCTCCCCGCTCCTCTCCTCTCCTCTCACCTCTCTCCCCGCTCCTCTCCTCTCCTCTCACCTCTCTCCCCGCTCCTCTCCTCTCACCTCTCTCCCCGCTCCTCTCCTCTCACCTCTCTCCCCGCTCCTCTCCTCTCACCTCTCTCCCCGCTCCTCTCCTCTCACCTCTCTCCCCGCTCCTCTCCTCTCACCTCTCTCCCCGCTCCTCTCCTCTCACCTCTCTCCCCGCTCCTCTCCTCTCACCTCTCTCCCCGCTCCTCTCCTCTCACCTCTCTCCCCGCTCCTCTCCTCTCACCTCTCTCCCCGCTCCTCTCCTCTCACCTCTCTCCCCGCTCCTCTCCTCTCTCCTCTCACCTCTCTCCCCGCTCCTCTCCTCTCACCTCTCTCCCCGCTCCTCTCCTCTCACCTCTCTCCCCGCTCCTCTCCTCTCACCTCTCTCCCCGCTCCTCTCCTCTCACCTCTCTCCCCTCCTCTCCTCTCACCTCTCTCCCCGCTCCTCTCCTCTCACCTCTCTCCCCGCTCCTCTCCTCTCACCTCTCTCCCCGCTCCTCTCCTCTCACCTCTCTCCCCGCTCCTCTCCTCTCACCTCTCTCCCCGCTCCTCTCCTCTCACCTCTCTCCCCGCTCCTCTCTCTCCTCTCACCTCTCTCCCCGCTCCTCTCCTCTCACCTCTCTCCCCGCTCCTCTCCTCTCACCTCTCTCCCCGCTCCTCTCCTCTCACCTCTCTCCCCGCTCCTCTCCTCTCACCTCTCTCCCCGCTCCTCTCCTCTCACCTCTCTCCCCGCTCCTCTCCTCTCACCTCTCTCCCCGCTCCTCTCCTCTCTCCTCTCACCTCTCTCCCCGCTCCTCTCCTCTCACCTCTCTCCCCGCTCCTCTCCTCTCACCTCTCTCCCCGCTCCTCTCCTCTCACCTCTCTCCCCGCTCCTCTCCTCTCTCCTCTCACCTCTCTCCCCGCTCCTCTCCTCTCACCTCTCTCCCCGCTCCTCTCCTCTCACCTCTCTCCCCGCTCCTCTCCTCTCACCTCTCTCCCCGCTCCTCTCCTCTCACCTCTCTCCCCGCTCCTCTCCTCTCACCTCTCTCCCCGCTCCTCTCCTCTCACCTCTCTCCCCGCTCCTCTCCTCTCACCTCTCTCCCCGCTCCTCTCCTCTCTCCTCTCACCTCTCTCCCCGCTCCTCTCCTCTCTCCTCTCACCTCTCTCCCCGCTCCTCTCCTCTCCCCTCTCCTCTCCTCTCACCTCTCTCCCCGCTCCTCTCCTCTCACCTCTCTCCCCGCTCCTCTCCTCTCACCTCTCTCCCCGCTCCTCTCCCTCTCACCTCTCTCCCCGCTCCTCTCCTCTCACCTCTCTCCCCGCTCCTCTCCTCTCACCTCTCTCCCCGCTCCTCTCCTCTCACCTCTCTCCCCGCTCCTCTCCTCTCACCTCTCTCCCCGCTCCTCTCCTCTCCCTCTCTCCCCGCTCCTCTCCTCTCACCTCTCTCCCCGCTCCTCTCCTCTCACCTCTCTCCCCGCTCCTCTCCTCTCACCTCTCTCCCCGCTCCTCTCCTCTCCTCTCACCTCTCTCCCCGCTCCTCTCCTCTCACCTCTCTCCCCGCTCCTCTCCTCTCACCTCTCTCCCCGCTCCTCTCCTCTCACCTCTCTCCCCGCTCCTCTCCTCTCACCTCTCTCCCCGCTCCTCTCCTCTCACCTCTCTCCCCGCTCCTCTCCTCTCACCTCTCTCCCCGCTCCTCTCCTCTCACCTCTCTCCCCGCTCCTCTCCTCTCACCTCTCTCCCCGCTCCTCTCCTCTCACCTCTCTCCCCGCTCCTCTCCTCTCACCTCTCTCCCCGCTCCTCTCCTCTCACCTCTCTCCCCGCTCCTCTCCTCTCACCTCTCTCCCCGCTCCTCTCCTCTCACCTCTCTCCCCGCTCCTCTCCTCTCACCTCTCTCCCCGCTCCTCTCCTCTCACCTCTCTCCCCGCTCCTCTCCTCTCACCTCTCTCCCCGCTCCTCTCCTCTCACCTCTCTCCCCGCTCCTCTCCTCTCACCTCTCTCCCCGCTCCTCTCCTCTCACCTCTCTCCCCGCTCCTCTCCTCTCCCTCTCTCCCCGCTCCTCTCCTCTCACCTCTCTCCCCGCTCCTCTCCTCTCACCTCTCTCCCCGCTCCTCTCCTCTCACCTCTCTCCCCGCTCCTCTCCTCTCACCTCTCTCCCCGCTCCTCTCCTCTCTCCTCTCACCTCTCTCCCCGCTCCTCTCCTCTCACCTCTCTCCCCGCTCCTCTCCTCTCACCTCTCTCCCCGCTCCTCTCCTCTCACCTCTCTCCCCGCTCCTCTCCTCTCACCTCTCTCCCCGCTCCTCTCCTCTCACCTCTCTCCCCGCTCCTCTCCTCTCACCTCTCTCCCCGCTCCTCTCCTCTCACCTCTCTCCCCGCTCCTCTCCTCTCTCCTCTCACCTCTCTCCCCGCTCCTCTCCTCTCACCTCTCTCCCCGCTCCTCTCCTCTCACCTCTCTCCCCGCTCCTCTCCTCTCACCTCTCTCCCCGCTCCTCTCCTCTCCTCTCACCTCTCTCCCCGCTCCTCTCCTCTCACCTCTCTCCCCGCTCCTCTCCTCTCACCTCTCTCCCCGCTCCTCTCCTCTCACCTCTCTCCCCGCTCCTCTCCTCTCACCTCTCTCCCCGCTCCTCTCCTCTCACCTCTCTCCCCGCTCCTCTCCTCTCACCTCTCTCCCCGCTCCTCTCCTCTCACCTCTCTCCCCGCTCCTCTCCTCTCTCCTCTCACCTCTCTCCCCGCTCCTCTCCTCTCTCCTCTCACCTCTCTCCCCGCTCCTCTCCTCTCACCTCTCTCCCCGCTCCTCTCCTCTCACCTCTCTCCCCGCTCCTCTCCTCTCACCTCTCTCCCCGCTCCTCTCCTCTCACCTCTCTCCCCGCTCCTCTCCTCTCACCTCTCTCCCCGCTCCTCTCCTCTCACCTCTCTCCCCGCTCCTCTCCTCTCACCTCTCTCCCCGCTCCTCTCCTCTCACCTCTCTCCCCGCTCCTCTCCTCTCACCTCTCTCCCCGCTCCTCTCCTCTCACCTCTCTCCCCGCTCCTCTCCTCTCTCCTCTCACCTCTCTCCCCGCTCCTCTCCTCTCACCTCTCTCCCCGCTCCTCTCCTCTCACCTCTCTCCCCGCTCCTCTCCTCTCACCTCTCTCCCCGCTCCTCTCCTCTCACCTCTCTCCCCGCTCCTCTCCTCTCACCTCTCTCCCCGCTCCTCTCCTCTCACCTCTCTCCCCGCTCCTCTCCTCTCACCTCTCTCCCCGCTCCTCTCCTCTCACCTCTCTCCCCGCTCCTCTCCTCTCACCTCTCTCCCCGCTCCTCTCCTCTCACCTCTCTCCCCGCTCCTCTCCTCTCTCCTCTCACCTCTCTCCCCGCTCCTCTCCTCTCACCTCTCTCCCCGCTCCTCTCCTCTCACCTCTCTCCCCGCTCCTCTCCTCTCACCTCTCTCCCCGCTCCTCTCCTCTCACCTCTCTCCCCGCTCCTCTCCTCTCACCTCTCTCCCCGCTCCTCTCCTCTCACCTCTCTCCCCGCTCCTCTCCTCTCTCCTCTCACCTCTCTCCCGCTCCTCTCCTCTCACCTCTCTCCCCGCTCCTCTCCTCTCACCTCTCTCCCCGCTCCTCTCCTCTCACCTCTCTCCCCGCTCCTCTCCTCCTCCTCTCACCTCTCTCCCCGCTCCTCTCCTCTCACCTCTCTCCCCGCTCCTCTCCTCTCACCTCTCTCCCCGCTCCTCTCCTCTCACCTCTCTCCCCGCTCCTCTCCTCTCTCCTCTCACCTCTCTCCCCGCTCCTCTCCTCTCACCTCTCTCCCCGCTCCTCTCCTCTCACCTCTCTCCCCGCTCCTCTCCTCTCACCTCTCTCCCCGCTCCTCTCCTCTCACCTCTCTCCCCGCTCCTCTCCTCTCACCTCTCTCCCCGCTCCTCTCCTCTCACCTCTCTCCCCGCTCCTCTCCTCTCACCTCTCTCCCCGCTCCTCTCCTCTCACCTCTCTCCCCGCTCCTCTCCTCTCACCTCTCTCCCCGCTCCTCTCCTCTCACCTCTCTCCCCGCTCCTCTCCTCTCACCTCTCTCCCCCTCCTCTCCTCTCACCTCTCTCCCCGCTCCTCTCCTCTCACCTCTCTCCCCGCTCCTCTCCTCTCACCTCTCTCCCCGCTCCTCTCCTCTCACCTCTCTCCCCGCTCCTCTCCTCTCTCCTCTCACCTCTCTCCCCGCTCCTCTCCTCTCACCTCTCTCCCCGCTCCTCTCCTCTCACCTCTCTCCCCGCTCCTCTCCTCTCTCCTCTCACCTCTCTCCCCGCTCCTCTCCTCTCACCTCTCTCCCCGCTCCTCTCCTCTCACCTCTCTCCCCGCTCCTCTCCTCTCACCTCTCTCCCCGCTCCTCTCCTCTCTCCTCTCACCTCTCTCCCCGCTCCTCTCCTCTCACCTCTCTCCCCGCTCCTCTCCTCTCACCTCTCTCCCCGCTCCTCTCCTCTCACCTCTCTCCCCGCTCCTCTCCTCTCACCTCTCTCCCCGCTCCTCTCCTCTCACCTCTCTCCCCGCTCCTCTCCTCTCACCTCTCTCCCCGCTCCTCTCCTCTCACCTCTCTCCCCGCTCCTCTCCTCTCTCCTCTCACCTCTCTCCCGCTCCTCTCCTCTCACCTCTCTCCCCGCTCCTCTCCTCTCACCTCTCTCCCCGCTCCTCTCCTCTCACCTCTCTCCCCGCTCCTCTCCTCTCACCTCTCTCCCCGCTCCTCTCCTCTCACCTCTCTCCCCGCTCCTCTCCTCTCACCTCTCTCCCCGCTCCTCTCCTCTCACCTCTCTCCCCGCTCCTCTCCTCTCACCTCTCTCCCCGCTCCTCTCCTCTCACCTCTCTCCCCGCTCCTCTCCTCTCACCTCTCTCCCCGCTCCTCTCCTCTCACCTCTCTCCCCGCTCCTCTCCTCTCACCTCTCTCCCCGCTCCTCTCCTCTCTCCTCTCACCTCTCTCCCCGCTCCTCTCCTCTCACCTCTCTCCCCGCTCCTCTCCTCTCACCTCTCTCCCCGCTCCTCTCCTCTCACCTCTCTCCCCGCTCCTCTCCTCTCACCTCTCTCCCCGCTCCTCTCCTCTCACCTCTCTCCCCGCTCCTCTCCTCTCACCTCTCTCCCCGCTCCTCTCCTCTCACCTCTCTCCCCGCTCCTCTCCTCTCTCCTCTCACCTCTCTCCCCGCTCCTCTCCTCTCACCTCTCTCCCCGCTCCTCTCCTCTCACCTCTCTCCCCGCTCCTCTCCTCTCACCTCTCTCCCCGCTCCTCTCCTCTCCTCTCACCTCTCTCCCCGCTCCTCTCCTCTCACCTCTCTCCTCTCTCCTCTCTCCTCTCACCTCTCTCCCCGCTCCTCTCCTCTCACCTCTCTCCCCGCTCCTCTCCTCTCACCTCTCTCACCTCTCTCCCCGCTCCCTCTCTCCCCGCTCCTCTCCTCTCACCTCTCTCCCCGCTCCTCTCCTCTCACCTCTCTCCCCGCTCCTCTCCTCTCACCTCTCTCCCCGCTCCTCTCCTCTCACCTCTCTCCCCGCTCCTCTCCTCTCTCCTCTCACCTCTCTCCCCGCTCCTCTCCTCTCACCTCTCTCCCCGCTCCTCTCCTCTCACCTCTCTCCCCGCTCCTCTCCTCTCACCTCTCTCCCCGCTCCTCTCCTCTCCCTCTCTCCTCTCACCTCTCTCCCCGCTCCTCTCCTCTCACCTCTCTCCCCGCTCCTCTCCTCTCACCTCTCTCCCCGCTCCTCTCCTCTCTCCTCTCACCTCTCTCCCCGCTCCTCTCCTCTCACCTCTCTCCCCGCTCCTCTCCTCTCACCTCTCTCCCCGCTCCTCTCCTCTCCTCTCACCTCTCTCCCCGCTCCTCTCCTCTCACCTCTCTCCCCGCTCCTCTCCTCTCACCTCTCTCCCCGCTCCTCTCCTCTCACCTCTCTCCCCGCTCCTCTCCTCTCACCTCTCTCCCCGCTCCTCTCCTCTCACCTCTCTCCCCGCTCCTCTCCTCTCCTCTCACCTCTCTCCCCGCTCCTCTCCTCTCACCTCTCTCCCCGCTCCTCTCCTCTCACCTCTCTCCCCGCTCCTCTCCTCTCACCTCTCTCCCCGCTCCTCTCCTCTCACCTCTCTCCCCGCTCCTCTCCTCTCACCTCTCTCCCCGCTCCTCTCCTCTCACCTCTCTCCCCGCTCCTCTCCTCTCACCTCTCTCCCCGCTCCTCTCCTCTCACCTCTCTCCCCGCTCCTCTCCTCTCTCCTCTCACCTCTCTCCCCGCTCCTCTCCTCTCACCTCTCTCCCCGCTCCTCTCCTCTCACCTCTCTCCCCGCTCCTCTCCTCTCACCTCTCTCCCCGCTCCTCTCCTCTCCTCTCACCTCTCTCCCCGCTCCTCTCCTCTCTCCTCTCACCTCTCTCCCCGCTCCTCTCCTCTCACCTCTCTCCCCGCTCCTCTCCTCTCACCTCTCTCCCCGCTCCTCTCCTCTCACCTCTCTCCCCGCTCCTCTCCTCTCCCTCTCTCCCCCTCCTCTCCTCTCACCTCTCTCCCCGCTCCTCTCCTCTCACCTCTCTCCCCGCTCCTCTCCTCTCACCTCTCTCCCCGCTCCTCTCCTCTCACCTCTCTCCCCGCTCCTCTCCTCTCTCCCCGCTCCTCTCCTCTCACCTCTCTCCCCGCTCCTCTCCTCTCACCTCTCTCCCCGCTCCTCTCCTCTCACCTCTCTCCCCGCTCCTCTCCTCTCACCTCTCTCCCCGCTCCTCTCCTCTCACCTCTCTCCCCGCTCCTCTCCTCTCTCCTCTCACCTCTCTCCCTCTCCTCCTCTCCTCTCACCTCTCTCCCCGCTCCTCTCCTCTCACCTCTCTCCCCGCTCCTCTCCTCTCACCTCTCTCCCCGCTCCTCTCCTCTCACCTCTCTCCCCGCTCCTCTCCTCTCACCTCTCTCCCCGCTCCTCTCCTCTCTCCTCTCACCTCTCTCCCCGCTCCTCTCCTCTCACCTCTCTCCCCGCTCCTCTCCTCTCACCTCTCTCCCCGCTCCTCTCCTCTCTCCTCTCTCCCCGCTCCTCTCCTCTCACCTCTCTCCCCGCTCCTCTCCTCTCACCTCTCTCCCCGCTCCTCTCCTCTCACCTCTCTCCCCGCTCCTCTCCTCTCACCTCTCTCCCCCTCCTCTCCTCTCACCTCTCTCCCCGCTCCTCTCCTCTCACCTCTCTCCCCGCTCCTCTCCTCTCTCCTCTCACCTCTCTCCCCGCTCCTCTCCTCTCACCTCTCTCCCCGCTCCTCTCCTCTCACCTCTCTCCCCGCTCCTCTCCTCTCACCTCTCTCCCCGCTCCTCTCCTCTCTCCTCTCACCTCTCTCCCCGCTCCTCTCCTCTCACCTCTCTCCCCGCTCCTCTCCTCTCACCTCTCTCCCCGCTCCTCTCCTCTCTCCTCTCACCTCTCTCCCCGCTCCTCTCCTCTCACCTCTCTCCCCGCTCCTCTCCTCTCACCTCTCTCCCCGCTCCTCTCCTCTCACCTCTCTCCCCGCTCCTCTCCTCTCACCTCTCTCCCCGCTCCTCTCCTCTCTCCCCGCTCCTCTCCTCTCACCTCTCTCCCCGCTCCTCTCCTCTCACCTCTCTCCCCGCTCCTCTCCTCTCACCTCTCTCCCCGCTCCTCTCCTCTCACCTCTCTCCCCGCTCCTCTCCTCTCACCTCTCTCCCCGCTCCTCTCCTCTCACCTCTCTCCCCGCTCCTCTCCTCTCACCTCTCTCCCCCTCCTCTCCTCTCACCTCTCTCCCCGCTCCTCTCCTCTCACCTCTCTCCCCGCTCCTCTCCTCTCACCTCTCTCCCCGCTCCTCTCCTCTCTCCTCTCACCTCTCTCCCCGCTCCTCTCCTCTCACCTCTCTCCCCGCTCCTCTCCTCTCACCTCTCTCCCCGCTCCTCTCCTCTCTCCTCTCACCTCTCTCCCCGCTCCTCTCCTCTCACCTCTCTCCCCGCTCCTCTCCTCTCACCTCTCTCCCCGCTCCTCTCCTCTCACCTCTCTCCCCGCTCCTCTCCTCCTCCTCTCACCTCTCTCCCCGCTCCTCTCCTCTCACCTCTCTCCCCGCTCCTCTCCTCTCACCTCTCTCCCCGCTCCTCTCCTCTCTCCTCTCACCTCTCTCCCCGCTCCTCTCCTCTCACCTCTCTCCCCGCTCCTCTCCTCTCACCTCTCTCCCCGCTCCTCTCCTCTCACCTCTCTCCCCGCTCCTCTCCTCTCACCTCTCTCCCCGCTCCTCTCCCTCTCTCCCCGCTCCTCTCCTCTCACCTCTCTCCCCGCTCCTCTCCTCTCACCTCTCTCCCCGCTCCTCTCCTCTCACCTCTCTCCCCGCTCCTCTCCTCTCACCTCTCTCCCCGCTCCTCTCCTCTCACCTCTCTCCCCGCTCCTCTCCTCTCACCTCTCTCCCCGCTCCTCTCCTCTCACCTCTCTCCCTCCTCCTCTCCTCTCACCTCTCTCCCCGCTCCTCTCCTCTCACCTCTCTCCCCGCTCCTCTCCTCTCACCTCTCTCCCCGCTCCTCTCCTCTCTCCTCTCACCTCTCTCCCCGCTCCTCTCCTCTCACCTCTCTCCCCGCTCCTCTCCTCTCACCTCTCTCCCCGCTCCTCTCCTCTCTCCTCTCACCTCTCTCCCCGCTCCTCTCCTCTCACCTCTCTCCCCGCTCCTCTCCTCTCACCTCTCTCCCCGCTCCTCTCCTCTCACCTCTCTCCCCGCTCCTCTCCTCCTCCTCTCACCTCTCTCCCCGCTCCTCTCCTCTCACCTCTCTCCCCGCTCCTCTCCTCTCACCTCTCTCCCCGCTCCTCTCCTCTCACCTCTCTCCCCGCTCCTCTCCTCTCCCTCTCTCCTCTCACCTCTCTCCCCGCTCCTCTCCTCTCTCCTCTCACCTCTCTCCCGCTCCTCTCCTCTCACCTCTCTCCCCGCTCCTCTCCTCTCACCTCTCTCCCCGCTCCTCTCCTCTCTCCTCTCTCCTCTCTCCCCCTCCTCTCCTCTCACCTCTCTCCCCGCTCCTCTCCTCTCACCTCTCTCCCCGCTCCTCTCCTCTCACCTCTCTCCCCGCTCCTCTCCTCTCACCTCTCTCCTCCCTCCTCTCCTCTCACCTCTCTCCCCGCTCCTCTCCTCTCACCTCTCTCCCCGCTCCTCTCCTCTCACCTCTCTCCCCCTCCTCTCCTCTCTCCTCTCACCTCTCTCCCCGCTCCTCTCCTCTCACCTCTCTCCCCGCTCCTCTCCTCTCACCTCTCTCCCCGCTCCTCTCCTCTCACCTCTCTCCCCGCTCCTCTCCTCTCACCTCTCTCCCCGCTCCTCTCCTCTCTCCTCTCTCCTCTCTCCTCTCTCCTCTCACCTCTCTCCCCGCTCCTCTCCTCTCACCTCTCTCCCCGCTCCTCTCCTCTCACCTCTCTCCCCGCTCCTCTCCTCTCACCTCTCTCCCCGCTCCTCTCCTCTCACCTCTCTCCCCGCTCCTCTCCTCTCACCTCTCTCCCCGCTCCTCTCCTCTCACCTCTCTCCCCGCTCCTCTCCTCTCACCTCTCTCCCCGCTCCTCTCCTCTCTCCTCTCACCTCTCTCCCCGCTCCTCTCTCTCCTCTCACCTCTCTCCCCGCTCCTCTCCTCTCACCTCTCTCCCCGCTCCTCTCCTCTCACCTCTCTCCCCGCTCCTCTCCTCTCTCCTCTCTCCTCTCACCTCTCTCCCCGCTCCTCTCCTCTCACCTCTCTCCCCGCTCCTCTCCTCTCACCTCTCTCCCCGCTCCTCTCCTCTCTCTCTCACCTCTCTCCCCGCTCCTCTCCTCTCACCTCTCTCCCCGCTCCTCTCCTCTCACCTCTCTCCCCGCTCCTCTCCTCTCTCCTCTCACCTCTCTCCCCGCTCCTCTCCTCTCACCTCTCTCCCCGCTCCTCTCCTCTCACCTCTCTCCCCGCTCCTCTCCTCTCACCTCTCTCCCCGCTCCTCTCCTCTCACCTCTCTCCCCGCTCCTCTCCTCTCACCTCTCTCCCCCTCCTCTCCTCTCTCCTCTCACCTCTCTCCCCGCTCCTCTCCTCTCACCTCTCTCCCCGCTCCTCTCCTCTCACCTCTCTCCCCTCCTCTCCTCTCTCCTCTCTCCCCGCTCCTCTCCTCTCACCTCTCTCCCCGCTCCTCTCCTCTCACCTCTCTCCCCGCTCCTCTCCTCTCACCTCTCTCCCCGCTCCTCTCCTCTCACCTCTCTCCCCGCTCCTCTCCTCTCACCTCTCTCCCCGCTCCTCTCCTCTCTCCTCTCACCTCTCTCCCCGCTCTTCTCTTCTCCTCTCACCTCTCTCCCCGCTCCTCTCCTCTCACCTCTCTCCCCGCTCCTCTCCTCTCACCTCTCTCCCCGCTCCTCTCCTCTCTCCTCTCACCTCTCTCCCCGCTCCTCTCCTCTCTCCTCTCACCTCTCTCCTCTCCTCTCTCCTCTCACCTCTCTCCCCGCTCCTCTCCTCTCACCTCTCTCCCCGCTCCTCTCCTCTCACCTCTCTCCCCACTCCTCTCCTCTCACCTCTCTCCCCACTCCTCTCCTCTCACCTCTCTCCCCGCTCCTCTCCTCTCACCTCTCTCCCCGCTCCTCTCCTCTCACCTCTCTCCCCGCTCCTCTCCTCTCACCTCTCTCCCCGCTCCTCTCCTCTCACCTCTCTCCCCGCTCCTCTCCTCTCACCTCTCTCCCCGCTCCTCTCCTCTCACCTCTCTCCCCGCTCCTCTCCTCTCACCTCTCTCCCCGCTCCTCTCCTCTCACATCTCTCCCCGCTCCTCTCCTCTCACCTCTCTCCCCGCTCCTCTCCTCTCTCCTCTCACCTCTCTCCCTGCTCCTCTCCTCCCTCCTCTCACCTCTCTCCCCGCTCCTCTCCTCTCACCTCTCTCCCCGATCCTCTCCTCTCACCTCTCTCCCCGCTCCTCTCCTCTCACCTCTCTCCCCGCTCCTCTCCTCTCTCCTCTCACCTCTCTCCCCGCTCCTCTCCTCTCTCCTCTCACCTCTCTCCCCGCTCCTCTCCTCTCACCTCTCTCCCCGCTCCTCTCCTCTCACCTCTCTCCCCACTCCTCTCCTCTCTCCTCTCTCCCCACTCCTCTCCTCTCACCTCTCTCCCAGCTCCTCTCCTCTCACCTCTCTCCCCGCTCCTCTCCTCTCACCTCTCTCCCCGCTCCTCTCCTCTCACCTCTCTCCTCTCCTCTCTCCTCTCACCTCTCTCCCCGCTCCTCTCCTCTCACCTCTCTCCCCGCTCCTCTCCTCTCTCCTCTCACCTCTCTCCCCGCTCTTCTCTCTCCTCTCACCTCTCTCCCCGCTCCTCTCCTCTCACCTCTCTCCCCGCTCCTCTCCTCTCACCTCTCTCCCCGCTCCTCTCCTCTCTCCTCTCACCTCTCTCCCCGCTCCTCTCCTCTCACCTCTCTCCCCGCTCCTCTCCTCTCACCTCTCTCCCCGCTCCTCTCCTCTCTCCTCTCACCTCTCTCCCCGCTCCTCTCCTCTCACCTCTCTCCCCGCTCCTCTCACCTCTCTCCCCGCTCCTCTCCTCTCACCTCTCTCCCCGCTCCTCTCCTCTCACCTCTCTCCCCGCTCCTCTCCTCTCCCTCTCTCCCCGCTCCTCTCCTCTCACCTCTCTCCCCGCTCCTCTCCTCTCACCTCTCTCCCCGCTCCTCTCCTCTCACCTCTCTCCCCGCTCCTCTCCTCTCACCTCTCTCCCCGCTCCTCTCCTCTCACCTCTCTCCCCGCTCCTCTCCTCTCACCTCTCTCCCCGCTCCTCTCCTCTCACCTCTCTCCCCGCTCCTCTCCTCTCACCTCTCTCCCCGCTCCTCTCCTCTCACCTCTCTCCCCGCTCCTCTCCTCTCTCCTCTCACCTCTCTCCCCGCTCCTCTCCTCTCACCTCTCTCCCCGCTCCTCTCACCTCTCTCCCCGCTCCTCTCCTCTCACCTCTCTCCCCGCTCCTCTCCTCTCACCTCTCTCCCCCTCCTCTCCTCTCTCCCCCTCCTCTCCTCTCACCTCTCTCCCCGCTCCTCTCCTCTCACCTCTCTCCCCGCTCCTCTCCTCTCACCTCTCTCCCCGCTCCTCTCCTCTCACCTCTCTCCCCGCTCCTCTCCTCTCACCTCTCTCCCCGCTCCTCTCCTCTCACCTCTCTCCCCGCTCCTCTCCTCTCACCTCTCTCCTCCCTCCTCTCCTCTCACCTCTCTCCCCGCTCCTCTCCTCTCACCTCTCTCCCCGCTCCTCTCCTCTCACCTCTCTCCCCCTCCTCTCCTCTCTCCTCTCACCTCTCTCCCCGCTCCTCTCCTCTCACCTCTCTCCCCGCTCCTCTCCTCTCACCTCTCTCCCCGCTCCTCTCCTCTCACCTCTCTCCCCGCTCCTCTCCTCTCACCTCTCTCCCCGCTCCTCTCCTCTCACCTCTCTCCCCCTCCTCTCCTCTCACCTCTCTCCCCGCTCCTCTCCTCTCACCTCTCTCCCCGCTCCTCTCCTCTCACCTCTCTCCTCTCACCTCTCTCCCCGCTCCTCTCCTCTCACCTCTCTCCCCGCTCCTCTCCTCTCACCTCTCTCCTCTCACCTCTCTCCCCGCTCCTCTCCTCTCACCTCTCTCCCCGCTCCTCTCCTCTCTCCTCTCTCCTCTCTCCTCTCACCTCTCTCCCCGCTCCTCTCCTCTCACCTCTCTCCCCGCTCCTCTCCTCTCACCTCTCTCACCTCTCTCCCCGCTCCTCTCCTCTCACCTCTCTCCCCGCTCCTCTCCTCTCACCTCTCTCCTCTCACCTCTCTCCCCGCTCCTCTCCTCTCACCTCTCTCCCCGCTCCTCTCCTCTCACCTCTCTCCCCGCTCCTCTCCTCTCTCCTCTCTCCTCTCACCTCTCTCCCCGCTCCTCTCCTCTCACCTCTCTCCCCGCTCCTCTCCTCTCACCTCTCTCCCCTCTCCTCTCCTCTCACCTCTCTCCCCGCTCCTCTCCTCTCACCTCTCTCCCCGCTCCTCTCCTCTCACCTCTCTCCCC